>JAPFBL010000005.1:4417500-4812235 GCA_026182355.1 Hermatobates lingyangjiaoensis | reverse complement strand
AAACGTTCTGTATTCTTCTAGTCGTTTTGTCTATACTAACAGGTCTACTATCAAAATTTAAAACGATAACAAATTCACTACACCTACAATATTATTGACTTCTGTTAAACCAATTCCATGAAAATGTAAATCTTTATCAAATTAAACAAAATTTACGTAATAATCTTGTCGTTTTGACTATTCTAACGGGACTAGTGTGTAATTAAAAAAAAAAACAAAAACAAATTCACCTAACGTACAATATTGTGTTCACGCCTTGAATTCTGGTAAACCTATTCCTGAAAATGGAAAACTTTATCAAAGTTAGCAAACTTGTCGTATATGTCTTATTGTTTTGACTATTCTAACACGACTACTATAAAATATTAAAAATTAACAAATTCACGCCCCCTACAATTTTATTGTACTTGCTTTGATTTCTGTTAAACCAATTCCATGAAAATGGAAAAGTTATTCAAATGAAGCAAACTTTCCGTATTAGTTTTGTCGTTTTGACTATTCTGACACGACTACTATAAAAATATAAAATAATAACCAATTCAGAACACCTACAATATTATTTCTCACGCTTTGACTTTTGTTAAACGAATTCCATGTAAAATTAAAACTTTATTAAAGTAAGCAAAAATCTGGAGTGGCCTACACTCAACTTTACTATAAGTAACTTAATATCAAATTTCTTGAGTACATAACACATAACGTCTCATTTTAGCATAATGTAAACATCTAAATGGGATATGATTATTAGTCCTTCATTCCTGAGGTAGTACTGATAGTGATTGAAGGACATATCAATATATAAGCTTATTTTTCTACATCACACAGCTGATGCAAATAATTTCTTTAGTATAACTACAGCAGTAATAACATTTTTGAAAAACCAAAGTGAATATTTCCTGAAACGAAATATTCTCCCACAAGAGAACATGGCTTTTGTTCAACTAGCCAGTAGATTTCTTACATCGTATACTTGACATCTTTCTACATTGAAAATTAAAGTAAAATTTTCAAATTTAAAAGAGGAAAATTCCCTTTTTTCTCTAAAAAATATCAAATACAGCGAAGAAAAATTGTTTTAAGATGATTTATAATTAAAGATGTACGATAATTACATTTATTAATCTCTAAACGAAAGATCTCAATTTTGAATTATCTTTTACACTTCTGTTATTTTATAGAATTATTATACTGTGAATTATGTGGCTTCTTAGTATTTAATAAGATCATTATTCTTCCCGCTTTGACAAATAACATATATACGAATTTTTTCTGAGTGAGTGTTATAATTTTCCTGCACAATATTATTCCTCTTACATCTCATATAAGTCAATAAACTATTTAAATATTTCCTTTGTAAATATCAATTTTATCTCAGTGGATTTGCTCCAAAAATTTCTAAGTCAATGTAAACATTGTAAAAAAATATCAAAAATTCGGCAAGTATAGCAGGTGATCTCTTAGTCTAGGATAAACAAAGGGTTTTTATATCGTCATTGCTCTTTCCCGTAATTGAAACTTCATGATTTTTATTTTATGGATTGCTAATTTTTTGTTCCATTTTTGCTAAATTTTCATTATTTTTTAATGAGCCGTTTAGCGTCAAAAAAAAACATTTTCGGAAAACAGGAATCGTACATTAACGCCCCTTTAGTGAATGTAATTTTGAAAAAAAATATCTCAACTCATTCTCCACATAATGTTCTATTTTTAGGCATAGTTTCATTTTGATCCATAAAACAGTATAGCTTGTATCGCTCTCACATGGTTTGAGATTGAATTATAAGTCAAATTTTTTTACATTTTACTGAAAAAAAAATTTCCCGTTGTTTTAAAATTCTGAATGTATTCTTCGTTTGTTGCATATGTAACCTCAAAGATAATGTCAAAATTTCAAAACTCTAGGGTTATCAGTTTAGGAGAAATAAATGTTTAAAAAAAAACGGTTTTTGGCAAAAAAAGTAACCTTCCCATCACGCATTATTCATCCCAAACAATAGGGATCTTCGTCTTTATGGGGTCCATTTTTCAGTAAAATATCAACTTGATCCATCAAAGATTCTGGACCGTAGCGTGGTAACAAGCAATGCTAACACACTCACCCACCCACCCACCCACACACACAGAGATATCATCGAAAAAACTTCATAAAACGACTTCTGGGACCTCAAAACATGTAATTCCGTCAAAATCTCGAGATGGAATTTTTTCACGATCACTATACTTTACTTATAGTAAAGTAAAAAATGCAATCCTGAAACTTCATTTCATATAGCACATATATCAAATTTAAAAAGAAAAGAAAAGATGAAAAAAAAAGAATAGAAACTGGAAAAATAACGTTAATGTTTTGTATCTACGAATGCTTTTTTTTTATCTGACGTGACCCATTTCAATTCAGAACCATAAAACCAGTTAATCCCAGAATTGTCTCTTAGAGATTTAAAAGCCAAACACTTTTTCTCAAACTTTAATCTATGTTTTGAAATATGAATTCTATTTTATGGCTTTTTTTAATTTTAGTTAGAGTTAATTCTAAAATGTTTGAAGATTCGGTTCAATAAATGCTTAATTTTTTTTTCCACCGAGCAGAACCCCTATTATCGTGCTCCCTGCAAGTTGGGAGTTTATTAATTAATATACAACTTGTGTCACACTTGGTATAACATGTGTTATTACATAAGCTATAACAATTTTTTAGTTTATACAATAAATTCACTTAAATATTATAGTCTTGACTTAAATATAATAACATAGGAAATACTTGTTATACTTTAGGAAACATTTAAATCAATTGTATTAATGAAATTCATAAAACATTCAAATTTTGAGCTTGAGTAGTTCTGATCTGACTGCTGGCCAAGAGCCACCAGTGGTCACGATATGCTCGATCAGGGGTCTTCTATGGTGGTCAAGGATAGGACATTGATAGAGATGTTGCCAGGTCAGTAATATGGTCGCAGATGCATCCATCTTCTAGTATTATGTTAAATCGGGTTATGTACGATCTTGTCCATCCATGCCCAGTCAGTAATTGTGTCAGTTTATAATTTACTACTAGACTGGGTGATATTTTTTTTCAAATTTCGACTATACCGAAATACCAACTATAGTCGGTATAAATAATTTTGTTTCTCTTCCTTTCATTGAGGGCCTCAAATTCACCTTGCCATTTTTCTTCTTATATGTCAAAGGTGCCCACTTATGTATTAGTGGTCATAACTAAACATCTCGTTCCTATCAGCCTCCTTTGCCAGTCGGTCTGCTAGTTCATTCCCTTTTGTCTTTAGATGAACTTTGACCCATTCAATTACAATCTTACAGTAGGTCATGGAAACTATTTCTTTTCTTATTTCTTCCGGTATTGAAAGATGAACGTTTCTTTTTGAATTGTATCTATTGATATTTGAATATCAGTTTTGATTTTATCAACGGTACAAACGTTGTCCTCAGAATGAGCTCTTTCTTTTACCCACTGGATTGCTTTCAAAACTGAAAAAAGTTCAGCCTGGTTATTATTGCAAGCTAGTCCAAGTTTATATTGGTGGTGTTCAATCAACTCCGTTGTCCCGAAGACAGCGAATTCGCAACCCACCCCTTCAGTGGTCTTACTACCGTCTGTGAATACTTCATAGTTGGTATTTTCATTGTCTAATGCCTGAGTGTTGAGACGAACGTCGATTCCAGGTTGTAACCATGTACACTTCTGCATGTTTTCTCACATTCCACTTCTTTGTCTTTTCCATTTCTATTGATTTCATAATTTATAATATTACAATGTATATAGAATGACCCTACATTGCGTCCAGAGGACCCTCCTGGATTTGAAAATTTGAACATGAGTACTCTTCTATCTATGATTTACTAAGGAGGAGATATTTGAATGTTAATGCGCAGACATAGCTGTTTAGCTTAGATCTAGCTAAAAATGGTTTGAAAACAAATAAAAATGGGAGAAATGGTCAATACACCCCTGCAGATATGAACATGGTGACTCTTCGTTGGGTTAAATGCTAATGCGCACAGTTAGCGTTCCATCTTCAACCAGAAGTGTCGTAGCTTCCTAGTGGTTTGCCTTCACTAGAAAATGTGCGGTGCCTCGGTTTTTTCAATGAAGAATTCCACCAATCTCTTTTTGGTATTGGGTGAAATGGAAGTATAAGAGGTGTCTTGAACATTTATACTAATATTTTTTTGAATGTACAGGATTTTTCATCAAAGAAGGAATGCATCTCCAAAACAATGTTACTACCTTACATAACAATAATAATAATAAGAATTATTAAACGCAAAAATAATGTTGAGCCCTGAAAGCAAAAACTTATAGGGCTTGAAAGCCAATCGAACAAACCAAAAATAACCCAGATCAAAGGACTAGCCTGAGTAACAATGTTTGCTAGTTATAGATTATTAGTTTTGGTGAGAATTATTGGTGCTTAACCACGTCTTGTTAGTTTGAAGACAGCCTTCCAAATAGATATCTCCCTCTGATCCAGCGTGCTATCAGTGATGTTTGCGGCTAAATCAATAACAAGCAAGGAGGGAGGACGGTTCAGAGGATTAAGTCCCTATGAATGCTATAATTATCTGTTGCTGAATCACTCCCTTCACAGTGCAACAAGTCATTTCGTTAATTACCTACCGTTATTCCAAAACCCCATATAACCACAACATACCGTTATATTAGTTCAACTTGAGGACTATATGTTAATAAATACTTAATATTAGATGTACAATTTACATGTCCAATCAGAAAAATTAACAAAACTCATGAAAAATAGAGTTCTAATTGCCGTATTCTCTTATTCTTACTGAAAGTAAAACCAAAACATTGAGACTGTAAGTATATCAATCTATTGTGTGTGCATTTTTAGAAAAGTTTGCATCTACTTTTCATTTATTAAATAACACACACACACACACACATATATATATATATATATATATATATATATATACACATATATACGTTACATATCGACAGCAAAGGCTAGTAAAGTTTAAATAATGAATTTAGTCATAATATTCTGTTTCAAATATCAATCCATAAAACATAATTAAACTTTGAATAAAACAATATAATCAATTTTTCAAATTATCAATAAAAAAAATCTGGAGTGGCCTACACTCTACTTTACTATAAGTAACTTAATGTCACATTTCTTGAGTATATAAAACAAAACGTCTCATTTAAGCATAACGTAAACATCTAAATGGGATATAATTATTAGCCTTTCATTCCTGAGGTAGTACAGATAGTGATTGAAGGACATATCATTTTATAAGCTTATTTTTGTACATCACAGATAATTTATTATTTGCAAATAATTGCATTAGTATAACTACAGCAGTAATAACATTTTTTAAAAACCAAAGTGAACATTTCTTCAAACGATTTATTCTCCTACAAGAGAATGGCTTTCTTTCAAACATCCAGTAGATTCCTTACATCGTTTACTTGACATACTTCTACATTGAATATTAAAGTAAAATTTTTAAATTTAAAACAGGAAAATACCCTTTTTTTCTCTGAAAAACATCTTAAACTGCGAAGAAAATGTTGTTTTAAGGTGATTTGTTAATTAAAGATGTACGATAATTACAGTTATTAATCTCTAAACGAAAGATTCAGATTATGAATTATCATTTACATTTTTGGTCTTTTATAGAATTATCATACTGGGAATTTTAATCTTTAAAATAATAATAATAATAAGCTTCTTAGTATTTAATAAGATCATTTTCCTTCCCCTTTGTCAAATAACATATATACGAATTTTTTCTGAGTGAGTGTTATCATTTTCCTCCACAATATTATTCCTCTTACATCTCATATAAGTCAATAAACAATTTAAACTGTTCCTTAATAAAATCAATTTTATCTCAGTGGGTTTGCTCAAAAAATTTCTAAGTCAATGTAAACAATGTAAAAAAATACAAAAAATTCGTCAAGTATAGCAGGTGATCTCTTAGTCTAGGGTAAACAAAGAGTTTTTATATCGTTATTGCTCTTTCCCGTAATTGAAACTTCATGATATTTTTTTTATGAATTGCTAATTTTTTGTTCCATTTTTGGTCAAATTTTCATTATTTTGAAAAAAAATATCTCAACTCATTCTACACATAATGTTCTATTTATAGGCATAGTTTCATTCTTGTCCGTCAAACAGTATGGCTTGTATCGTTCTCACAAGGTTTGAGATTGAATTATAAGTCAAAATTTGTACATTTTATTGAAAAAAAATTATTTTCAGTTGTTTTAAAATTCTGAATATATTTTTCGTTTGTTGCATTTGTAACTTTAAAGATAATGTGAAAATTTCAAAACTCTAGGGTTATCAGTTTAGGAGAAATAAATGTTTTAAAAAAAACTGTTTTTGGCAAAAAAAGTGACTTTCCCATCATGCATAATTCTTCCCAAACAATAGGGATCTTCGTCTTTATGAGGCCCATTTTTGTGTAAAATATTAACTTAATCCATCAAAGATTCTGGACCGTAGCGTGGTAACAAGCAATGCTAACAGACGCACCCACCCACCCACCCACCCACCCACACACACACACACAGACATCATCGTAAAAACCTCATAAAACGACTTCTGGGACCTCAAAACATGTAATTCCGTCAAAATCTCGAGATCGAATTTTTTCACGATCACTATACTTTACTTATAGTAAAGTAATATAAACTGAGACAGTTATAATATGTGTTCGAAAGGCAAGATTCTTAGGAAAATAGTTTTATATGGTCGTTTTTCATTATTTCCTTAACACTAATGCATGTGATATAATAATTAATTACAGAACTGCCGAAATAAAAGAGAATTAATGTTGTTCATAGCAGACAACATGATTCTTATTTCACTATATATACAAACGAGTTGAATTCAAGTCACGTCCTTTGGTATCGTTTACGCTCATCACCAGAAGGTATAAAACATTTAAGTGTTCTCATCTCTGTAACCTGATGAATATTTCAAGTTAGCATTTTCACTGTTTACATTTTGCAGTCATTCTTATTTAAGGTTAGTTCAAAATTCATCATTCTCTTTGCACAGTAGAAAGTAGTAGAGAACGAGTTCGTTAACAATTTTTACTTTACTATAAGTAAAGTATAGTGATCGTGAAAAAATTCGATCTCGAGATTTTGACGGAATTACATGTTTTGAGGTGCCAGAAGTCGTTTTATGAAGTTTTTGCGAGGATGTCTGTGTGTGTGTGGGTGGGAGGGTGGGTGAGTGAGTGTGTTAGCATTGCTTGTTACCACGCTACGGTCCAGAATCTTTGATGGATCAAGTTGATATTTTACACAAAAATGGGCCCCATAAAGACGAAGATCCCTATTGTTTGGGAAGAATTATGCATGATGGGAAAGTCACTTTTTTTGCCAAAAACCGTTTTTTTTTTTAAACATTTATTTCTCCTAAACTGATAACCCTAGAGTTTTGAAATTTTGACATTATCTTTGAGGTTACAAATGCAACAAACGAAAAATATATTCAGAATTTTAAAACAACAGGAAATAATATTTTTTCAATAAAATGTAAAAATTTTGACTTATAATTCAATCTCAAACCTTGTGAGAGCGATACAAGCCATACTGTTTGACGGATCAAAATGAAACTATGCCTACAAATAGAACATTATGTGGACAATGAGGTGAGATATTTTTTTTCAAAATTACATTCGCTAAGGGGGCGTTACAGTACGATTTCTGTTTTCAGAAAATGTTTTTTTGACGCTAAACGGCTCATTAATAAATAATGAAAATTTGACCAAAAATGGAACAAAAAAATAGCAATTCATAAAAAAAAATGCATGAAGTTTCAATAAAGGGAAAGAGCAATGACGATATAAAAACCCTTTGTTTATCCTAGACTATGAGATCACCTGCTATACTTGTCGAATTTTTTATATTTTTTTACATTGTTTACATTGACTTAGAAATTTTTTGAGCGAATCCACTGAGATAAAATTGATATTTATAAAGGAACAATTTAAAATATTTATTGACTTATATGAGATGTAAGAAGAATAATATGTGCAGGAAAATTATAACACTCACTCAGAAAAAATTTGTATATATGTTATTTGACAAAGGAGAAGGAAAATGATCTTGTTAAATACTAAGAAACCATAAAATTCCCATTATAATAATTCTGCAAAAAAACCAAAAATGTAAAAGATAATTCAAAATTGAAATCTTTCGTTTAGAGATTAATAAATGAATTATCGTACATCTTTAATTATAAATCACCTTAAAACAACATTATCTTCGCTGTTTATGATGTTTTTGAGAGAAAAAAAGGTTATTTTCCTGTTTTAAATTTGAAAATTTCACTTTAATAATCAATGTAGAGCGATATCAAGTAAACGATGTAAGAAATCCACTGGCTTTTTGAACAAAAGCCATCTTCTGTTGTAGGAGAATATTTCGTTTCAAAAAATGTTCACTTTGGTTTTTCAAAAGTGTTATTACTGCTGTAGTTATAGTAATGAAATTATTTGCATCAGCTGTGTGATGTACAAAAATAAGCTTATATATTGATATGTCCTTCAATCACTATCAGTACTACCTCAGGAATGAAGGACTAATAATCATATCCCATTTAGATGTTTACATTATGCTAAAATGAGACGTTATGTGTTATGTACTCAAGAAATTTGATATTAAGTTACTTATAGTAAAGTTGAGTGAAGGCCACTCCAGATTTTTTTATTTTGCAATAAGCAAACTCAAAAAGAAATTTAACAACGTACAAAATAGAAATAAATCAATTTTAACATGAATTTGGAATAACTGTGAAAACGAAAAATTCATATGTTTTAGGGAAAACGCAATTTATGAGGGGAATGCTTGAATAAGGACTGATAAGTATTATTAAGATTATGAAGAAACTATTATACATTGGTCATGCATGTAGCTGGGTGTAGGAGTTTGGCTCCAGTTTTTGTGTGGTCAGCGTGAACCATGATGACATGAACAAATTGATCATGGAAATTTCTACGGGTGTGCACAAGACCTGCATCCAAATTGTCGAGAATAAATGTATTGGCCTTATCTTAGGGGCTCCACTATCATCAGAATGTGGGTATACGGCATGATTTGAGATGCACGTCCACTGATCACCATATCACTCGAATAAGATCTAATGAAGGTAAAACATGACTCCTCATCCGAATCTCCTTGTCCAGACACACAGTTCAAGTGTCAAGCAAACACAACCCCTTAAACCAGGGGTTCCCAGCCTTCTTTGGCCCTTTCACCCCTCTCGCCATTTCTCACAAAGCCATCCCATCTTCTTTCCAATCTAGTATATATACCTCTACAACTTGACATTGATTATATTTATAATATAGTTGTTCAAATTAAATGCTAATTTAATATTATTGGTAGATATATAAAATAATCATTCAATCAAAATAGTGTTTTTTTAAATTTATAATTAAGAAGTCTAAACTTCTTAAGGTTAAAGTAAGTAAGCTTACGGTGCTCACAATTCACCCCCTGAAAACACATAATTTACCCCAGGGGGTGAATTTCACCCCAATGGAGAACCCCTGCCTCAAACCCTTATAGGGCTTTATCTTCCCTTTTGAACCTCTCACGACATCTCTATAACTAACTGCACTGACTAGTTTATAACTGATGACCTATACGTTCACATCTCCAGTGAAACTATTACTTGACGTATCTGAATAAGGTACCAATTGACAATACTTACTGATCTCCCCGTAAATAGTATCACCATAATTTGGCAGACCGAGCCTCTGGCCTGGAACTTCTAAGATGTGCGCGCTGTTAATCGTGGTTAAAGTAGTACATCTCATTACTTTGGACCATGCTATGAGAAACTTATAAATTATAGTACAGTACACAAAGTATGCTATTAGTTACTTCAGATACATGATCTCCATTAATATACTAAATATATTAAAATACTTTATGAGAAATAATATACTTATAAATGAGAGTCCCAAAATGTTTCATAGATAATTGAAACATATTGCTAATTTTTTTTGACACACGAAAAAGATTTAATCAAACGATGCCTTACGAACACTTAGTCTCATTAGGTTACATCTACAATACAACGAATATTTTCATACATATTCTTTTGTTATCTGTGTTTAAAGATTTAGGCTTTCTTTTCCTCTCTAGTCATGAGTAAATACCACACAATAACTGCTCGCTTAGCTTGAAAAAATATTTGTTTATTGAAAGAATGAAGTTTTATCTTTTAACTTTTCATAATTAATTAGCGCTATTGACACATAGTTTTAAACGAAATGAATGTTTCTAATGATCACATTTAAAAGCTACATCTTCAGTGTGATTTATTTGTTAAATGCGTCCATTTTACAGTTAAAAGTAGTAGATTTAAGAACTATTTCATAACTTGGTTATGATGTTGGAAGGACAGTTGAGTCTGTCAGGGCAGTGATATGGTACAGGAATGAAAGGCTAGTGGCCTCCAAGATGTCTTTCAAGGCCAAGCATATGCTGGTGACCTCTAACCCCTCGCCTGTCAGGTGATGTCAACAGCCTTGAACACCTATCGAGGTATTAAAAAGTTGAACGGTACTCGAAATGCAACATACACGCAGGTTTGGAATATAGCTATCTATGGAAGTCATCGTATTGAATTTTCAACCAATGGGAGTTAAAATCATTTCTCAGAAACACTGATATAATAGAGTTTGCTAATGACCTCTGAGGCCAAACACTATCGTGTATCACATTCAACCATTTAAAATCTTCATTAACCGAATACTCCATTAATCATCAACCTTATCGACGTATCCTAACTATCCAGCACATTATGGAGGTCTCCGAAACGCTGAAAAGGGTATTCAATGCATGTAATAAATCCACTAGGAACTCAGAAAACCCCAGCTCCTATGACTATCCGAATGAAGTGCTTTGTACATGTAGATTTAAACAACTCTAAAGTACATGCATAATGTTAGTACCACTGAGGTTATCATGATTATATTATTAACCTAATAATCATTATCATGATAAATAAAGTAACCTAAAGAAAATTACAATAATAAATCCTAATTGAAATATTTTAAATATGTCTAGACGAAATAAACAATAAAAAAATAATAGTTGACTTTTTATTATTTAAAAATAAATAGTTGTTATTCTGATTTCTTACTGTGGTTTAGACGTTGATATGTGTATTATAAGTTTAGTTTTGTCTCTAGGAAACATGACTCTTGGTCAACTACTATTTTTATCAACCGTTAATAGAAGGAGATTATTTCGTAATATTGAATCTGCGAGTTAGAAGATCATGAATACGGAGACTGGGGTACACTTTAACGAAACATGTCTTAAGTAAGACCTGCATATCTACACTTATTCTGTGCATGCCTTGTTTAATGACGTCAAAGGCAGATTCTGTTATCTTGGGTTTTTGTCGTTATTCTTGATTACTTTAATTGGTTATACTCTCTGTGTGTTCCTTACAAATCATGATACCAGCCCAGCGTGGATGATATTTAGATTGTGTCTACATCTAAATCTGTAAAAGTTATAAGACATAGAATATATAGAAGAAACTGAAAGCAAATTACTAAGATCAAAATATTTTGAAAACAGCGTCTAAAAAAATCTGAAGATACTTAAAAGTCTTTTTTATATTATTAATATCATGACACGAGGTACGACTATTTCCCATATTAATGTTACGAGGTATGACTATTTCCTGGTTTGAGATATATTTATATTTATAAACTACTAGAAGAAAGCTACAGTTTCTTTTGTATAATATATCTACATATAGTATCATCTGACCGATAGAGAAACGTGAAATATTCTATCTAGTAAAATCTTGGTATTGTCTTTTCTAGAACTACTTTTCTTCTATTGTAAGAGACTCTGTATAGACGCTGACTGAGGTTATAATAGCATTCCTATCAATTCTCAAAAGAATTTCTTACAATTGAAGAAATTTAATATGTTAACTCAAGTTGAAACTAATAATATTTTAGATAGGTTAAGGTTTAAAGTACCAGAGAAAATATAATGCATATTCACCTTTTTATGACGTTTTTATATATTCTGGTACTCACCTGTCACTCAAGAAACGTTTTTCAAAAAAAATTATTACAACTTTATTTAATTTAAATAACCCATATTTCCATTGCTTCCAAAACTTAAAAAATTTGTGGTATAAATTTCAGACGACACTCCATTCATTTCCAAAAAAAAACTATAGACTATTAGAAAACTTTCTTTTGAGTATATTAAGAAAAAAAAACAGATAACAAATGCAATAAGAAATAAAATTGCATGAGCCTCACCCATAACAATTTATAGAAGTTAAAAAGAACTATATAATTACTAATTATTATTTGTATTATTTGTTGTAACAAAGTACCTGTTTTTTTTTCTTTTAATGCAATGTAACGTACTGTTGTTCTTAAATATATTGTTAATCATACATACATATTGTTATTAAAGACAATAACATACATATAATGACTACAAGGTAGAGTGATTTGGCTACATGAAGGTCCCCTGTTGCTATTATTATTAGGGTTCAGGAGGTCGTTATCAAGGGACCATGACATGCATTAGTATTGTTCGATTACAAGACGTCAAGTTGTAGCTTCGTTTAGGATTTACGATACTGGTTAATAAAGAACAATGCCGGCCCGCAGGGTTTTTTTTTTTGGCGAAATTCTAATGAAGTTATGGCAGGCTTGTTTGAAATATTCTAAAGAATACGAGCAAGGGCTGGCTGGCTGTGCGGGATAATGACGGTGAAGCTGAGAGCAATGTCGGAGCATCAGCCCGGATGCTTCCCCTATCGATCCCCTCTCCCTGTCACCTTCTCTCCACCACCATCCTTGCAAAATTAGTTGCCACCCCCAAATTAATTCCTCCCTTCTCAATACCAACCACTTTGGGGATCAAGTTGAAAAAAAAAACTGGATCAAGGTGAGGAAGAAATAAATGAATTGGAAATCTGATGCTGGAACAGGAACAGGATGGTGGATGATGGAACAGAGAAAAAAAGAATACCATATTAACGGTGCGCTTGAAGAGCTTTGAAAAAGTATATTTTATAGCGTGTATGGAGAGAGTGCAGAAGACATTAGTCGACATTCACGATGCACGACTCTGTATCTGTCTCCTGACATGAGATACTGAGAGACTGTCCTCTTTCTTTCTTTCCATTCTATAACTTTTCTAAATCCTACTATGAATGAAAGACAGTACAATAGGAACTCGTACATTCATTTTGAGCTTTTATAAATGACTCGTAAATTGTTATAACTTTATTTATATATTAGTCTAATTTTCTTTATTCTAAACTCCAGTAACATAATAATACGTTTAATTACTTCAAACATGTATATATATATATATATATATATATTTGGATGTTAAACTAGTAATATATAATAAGTAATAAAAAAAAAAAGCTGCAGTATATGAATTTGCTTGTTTCTTTGCTATCAGAATTTCCCCTAGCTTTTAAGAGATAGAAACCTATAATAACATATATTCTGAACTGCATGAACCTTGCTACTTGGAATGTATGTTTATTATTATATATATATATATATATATATATATATATACATATATGACGAACTTCAGTTCGAAATATTGACCCAGTAAGTTTTCTCGCTTCTTCTATTTGTTGTCTTTTTTCATTTATATATATATATAAGAATCGATCGTGGCATAAAAACAAAACTAAAGTTTATCGGGACTCGGTCAGTTCTTCAGGTTCAAATTAAACTCTCATTGCCTAAGGAAATGAGAGTATAATTTGAACCTGAAGAACTGACAGAATCCCAATAAACTTTAGTTTTATATATTTATATATATATATATATACACTCATATATATATAGATAAAAACTTCAACAAATATGAAAGAACACAGAAAGCTTTAGCCACTGAGTAGCAGTTTGCTTCTCAACGCGAGTACTTCGCTTTTCATCCCGATGACGACGGATGTCGAAATATTGAAGTGAGTTCTGTAGTGACTTTCTCTGTTCTTTCCTATTTGTTAAAGTTTTTATTGTCCATACGGACCTTTCATTTTATTTGAAGTATATATACATGTATATATATATATATAAATAATGTTAATCGCGTTTCGGTCAGTATTCCTCAGTTAATTTTTTATGTTCTTATCCAGTGAAAACTTCCTTTTTTGAACCTTTTATATACTAACGAAATTTCTTTATACTATTATCTTCAATACTCTTTGGATCTTCAAAGTAGTCTTCAAATTAATTTAGGTAAAATGTTACGGCATATTGGAAACCGCATTGTAAAATATAATTTGCGCAAGTTCTAAACAAGGTTTAAAGAAAGAAGTTCTCTCTGAAATTACGTTAGTTATAACTAAATATGTATTAAAGTAGAACTGTTTCCTAATTTTACAAATACATAAAAGTTGGGTTTTGGCTCTGACTAAAACCGCTTCTTAGTTATTAATTACATTATTGCCTTAAAGTAGTAAATTCTTAAACACTATGCTACAAAGATGCATTTTAAACACTGTTCATTATAATATATTACTTTACAAGGATTGAGTTTTACAAAGTGAATTCGCATGTGTTTGTGTTATGCTCTTTACTTTTTAAGAATTTTCTACTGTATTATCAGTGATGTCTGATAAGCAGACGAACCATGTTCTTATGTCAGTACTATTAACATAATGAGTGCGTGAGAAGGGATAACTAAATAAAATTCACTAAAAACGTAAATTAATAACTACAAATATAAAACAAATAATAAATAAAACTATTAATAACTAATCATATGTAGATATGATTCTAAGAATGAGTAAATATCATTAGACTGCACGACTAATGAATTATAAATATAATCTAAAACAAACTCCTTCGGTCCAGATTGAGTTTTGAGAGATGTTTTAAAGCCCAGTAGGCCAATCTCTAACAATTCATTAGTAGACCTGTCTTAGCTAAAGCTAAGTCGAGATAAAAAGCATCACACTGAGTGTATTCCTGTAGGCAGACTTCGTTTCCAGAAGTACAATAGATAATTTATACTGATGGGGTAGGAGTTATTGTTGAGAAGAGAATTGAAGAAAGAACTAGGGTGAATGATAGGGCAAGTTCAACAGCTGCGTCTCCTCATTCCCCTAACTGAATTGCAAGGCTTCTGAGAGATATGAGAAAAGACACTTTTCATCTTGGCAGGGTTTTGGTAACAAAACAGGTAAGCCGATTAAAGATATAGGAAGTACAAGACGAAGAACAAAGAGAGGAGAAGAACTATTTAAAAACTGTAGTAACATAGAATTTATATAATACAGGTATATATAAGCCATGAATGTACGAAACTGTTATTCAAAGCAAAATAACTAATTAACTCTAAAAATTACACTTACTATTATTTGAATTGTTAATTACAATATGAGTTTTAATGTGTATAATCAACGATGTATTATAATAGGATCACTTATATGAGATAAGAGGCCAGAGTAGCCCAGTAGCATCGTGCTCGCCTCAGGACTGGTAGATCCTGGGTTCAATACCCACTCTGGCCCTCGATTTACCTACACGGAAGGTGAATAAACCTGAGCAAGTCATCCCGAGCCTGTAATCAATAAAGATCCTTCCCCTAAATAAACTTGAATTAGGCAAAATGTAGTATGTTCATTGTGTGCTACCACAAAGGTCCAATGGTTATGCTACGTGTGTTCTCTCGTCAAACTGCCAATGAAAACTAACCTACCTATATCAGAAATTGTTTTTATTTTAAATTTGTTTATAGCAACTCTATTGAAAGTAAATATATAAGAAATCAATATGGTATCTAATTTAAAAGCTGAAGCAGTTCAGCTTCATTTTTTTTTTTAAGTAAACACAAATTGATAATCTATTTATTTTAATCATTCATACGACAGTTGAAAGAGGTGAAGATAACTAATAAAACAGATAAGCATGACTGACTGAAGTGAGTTATTAATAAACAAATAATAGACTGGAAGGAAGGACGACTCAACAGACGGGGCAAAGTTATTATACATAATTATCTTGTCAATTAGTTTTCAACAACATTTCACAGAGTTCATAAAAACACAAACAAAATAAACTTAATAATAAAGAAACTTTAAGTATTTCTTTTTACAGAAATTGTCTAAATTGCCTGCTGAGATGAAAGAAATATTGGATTGATAAGTTTAAAAACAGAATAATGAGCAAAGTAATAGTTTACACAAAAGAATAAAATACCATAGTCAATTTATCATTAATAATGAACTGCAAATATTATAAATAATATTACATTAAAATATTTCTAATAACTAAATAAAGAACAGTTGGATATTTTTGGTTCTCCAGCATCTTTAACTATTTGCTTCGACTTGATTAGTACTAATTGTAAACAAGACCAAAGTAAATTTTAATAAATAATCTCAAACTAATTGAACTAACTTTTTTATTTGACTAATTTTAACTAGCTTTTAACTTTCTTTACTTTTAAATTGTTAACCAATTTAACTAACTAAGGTGGAACATAATAGATGTCATATATAGTTTATATTACCTTTTAGAATAATATAATTCACATAATTGCTATCAAGTCATATTTTTTTCAGAAAATAGTTAATAGAAAACTTATGTTTTTAAAAGTACAAGAAAAAAGAGAAAAATAGAGAATCAAATACCTTTGAGAGGTACATCTCCTTAACTTATATTTACATGCAGCACTGTGACCATTGGTCATACAGGGAGACAAAAAAAAATAAAGTAAATCACTATATTACATAATACTTCTTCAGGGCTACATAATACTTTAACTCTTATTTTCTCCTTTATCGAGGTTTGGTCTAGCTTCAAACAATACAATACCTTTAAGTCGACGTTTCCTCTATATTTGTGGATGTCTTCAGAGCTACATCAATACTGAATTTAATTACAATAACATGAAAAAATGTTAATAATTTACCTTATTTAATTAATATACATAATTAGCTTGGTATTTTACTATTGCAACGAACTAAGAACATAATTGTTATATTCAAATCAGCCTATAGTGCTGCTCCTAGCGGCAGTTTTACGAACATTTCTGTATCAGACTTGATAAGTTAAATTTTTTTTAAAAAAAAACCATGAAAACAAATCAAAAAAGAAACTGGAAACTAGAAACATATTTTTTAATTAATTAATAGAGTAGATATTTTTCTTATGTTAACATTTTCCGTTTGTTTGTTACCTGCACTTTTTGTTTTCTGAATGTTAATCATTTCTTTTAAAAGTCTCTTATTTTTATTATTTTCGTAATCCATAATCATCATGTTTTCTAATTGAAATTTTCTAGTTGATAGACTAAGTTTTCTTATGTATCAACATAAAAATTGCTTACAAAGTAAAAAAAGTGAAATTCAAGTATTTTTTCGAAGACTAAATCACCAATTAATAAATTCCTCAGCAGTAATATTATGCGAAAATATTATGTGAAAATTGCGATGCAGTTTACATTGATCAAACAAAATAGTATTTGATAGATCGGTTAGCTTTACATAAATTTGTCGTTAAATCAAACAAAAAATGTTGCGCTTTAATCCATCATTCTATTAACAATAGGCATAACATTAATCTTACGTTGTCTCATCAAGTCTAATACAGAATGTTCGTAAAACTGCCGCAAGGAGCAGCACAATAGGCTGATTTGAATATAACGGTTATGTAGTTGGTTCCTTGCAACAGTGAAATACTAAGGTAATTATGTATATTAAGTAATAATATTATGTTATGTTAAGTAATAATAATAATTATGTATATTAATTAAGTAATGTACCGTATAAACATTTTTTCATGTTATCGTAATTAAATTCTGTATTGAGATAGCCCTAAAGATGTCAACATATAAAAGAGGAAACGTCGGCTTAAAGGCATTGTATTGTTTGAAGCTTGTCCAAACCTGATTAAATAGGAAATAAGTGTTCAATATATGTGGCCGAGATAAGAAAACATTGTAATGCATTAAAAAAAAATATATTTATAATTTCTATGTTGTAGCACTCAGTCCTCAAGCATCCTATCTAAAAGGCGGTACTTCAGCCAAATATCTAAAGTTATTTTGAATTAATAACTTGAAGATTAATACACGAACATTATGATTATAAAAATACGTTCTGCATTATTTCAATTTCTTGTTTGGTACAGTGTGAAAAAAAATCTCAAAAACCCTATACCAACGTTCTATCTACATTTTTAGACTACTTCAAGGCTACATCCAAACTATATAATAATTTGAATTGCCAACATTATCCATCAGCATGGATATCTATGAAATGAAATAGATACTTCATAAATTGAAGATTGAGAAACCTAGATGGATATTACCACTTCCTGGACGGCTCTAACTTGGCTTTGAGTGACCCAAATTTTAAATATATATATATATTAATATATATATTAATTAATTAAACTGATAGGCAGAAGCCAAAAACTTCTGTTTTGCTATATAATAAGCTAGGAAAGAACATGACAATTCCATCCATCTTCCTGTTGACAGTCCAATAAAATATTTTTCCAGTCTACTAAATATGTTATGAATACCTGATCAAGTTATTCATTTTAGCAAAAATGTATAATTCTTAGTGTGATACTTATTAGGGTTGATATTTTAATTATAACTTCTGAACAAGATATGGAGAGAGAAGTAATTCACTGTTTTTAATGAATTTAATTTCATTTTTGAAAACTATTATTTCTAAAGAGGTACGCAAAGTACAGTTTTGCACTACACAGAACTGATTGTTTATTTAGTTGAGTGATATAATAGCTACAAGTCCGTTATAATACTAATAATATCTGAAAAGGTGGCTTAGGACGACTCAACTATGGCCGACATGACACCTGTCAACTTATACAATTCGGATTGTCATGATGTTTCATAACTTACGTGGTGTGTAAATAAAGTAGTGAGACTGATTTTTTTTTAAATTTTCTATTCAAATATAATTACAATGTGATATTGTCACCTTCAAAATAGTTCCCTTCGGAAGCCACACAGCGCTGGAGACGGTCCTTCCAATCATTGTAGCATTGCTGGAACTCGGATTCTGGAATGGCCTTCAGCTGGTCGGTTACAGCAGTTTGTATGTTTTGTAGTGTCCGGAAATGAGTTCCCTTGAGGTGATTTTTCAATCTCGGGAAGAGGAAACAGTGATAAAGACTCAAGTCTGGTGAATAAGGAGGCTGAGGAGCAACAGGAATGTTTTTACTGGCCAAAAACTCGTTTTCTTTTCGGAATTTTTGGAACCATTTTCGCACAAATTTTTCTCATCTCCAATTCATTGGTCAAAATGTGATGAACGGAGGTGTGATTCAAATTCAACTGTTCCCCGATCATTCTGACTGTCAAGCGTCGATCTGAACGCACAAGGTTCCGTACTCTGGTGACATTTTCATCGGTGTTTGCACTTGAAGGCCTTCCGCTTCGTGGTTCATCTTCAATCGACTCTCTTCCTTCTGAAAATTCCTTAAACCACCGAAAAACCTGTGCCCTTGATAAAACACGTTCTCCATAGGCCGGTTTCGGTTGCATTATGTCCAAGTCTGAAGCAAAATTTGATTGCACACCGCTGCTCAACTTTGAGGTCACTCATTTTTAAAACGCTCAAGAAAAAACCATTTCACGAAAACCAACGCTACGGACAAACAAATGACTGTGGCGAGTTCAGATTCATACTGGAGGCGCATCCCACGTGCACCTGACGCTACTCAAGGCCACGCGTCTCCAGCGTTGCCAGATCGAAAGCGACGTTGCCAGTCTCACTACTTTATTTATACACCACGTATTTTTGAGGTGATTTATCTTCATTGGTAAATATCGAAAATTGACTTGATGAAAATTTATTTTCATTGAATTCATATATCGTCAAAATGATAAAGTATTACTTTTTAATAGTGTTTGGGCGTATATATATATATATATATATATATATATATATATATATATATATATCAACGTCTAATTTAAACACAGTAAACAATCAGAAAAAAATACTAAGATCTTTCAACCGTAACAAGCAGTCTTCGTCAGAGTCAAAACTGATGAACTGCTTGTTACGGTTAAAAGAACATAGTCATTTCTCCGATGTCTTACTGTGGTTTTCATTTTTATTTCACGTGCTTATGTTAAAATATCGTTGCAATTCGTTATTGGTGATGATCAGAAAATAAGCAAAAGTAAGAGACATTATTAAAGTAATAATAATTGTTACATTTCATTATAGCATTTCCAAGTTTAAAGGGATGAAATAATAATATCAATTTTCATTAGTAAGGAATTTTGCAAAACAGAAAGCCAATACATACATTTCTAGGAAGGGTGTTCGGTTAATATTTCCAGATGTAGAAAAGAAGCTAACAGTGTCATTTTTTGGGTCAGGAAATGATCATAATAGAAATACATAAGGAGTAATAATTTTCTCACTGGAAAAAATTAAGAACAATAGCGAGCATTTAAATGCCAAATATGAAAACTTTGCTCAAACAGAGAAACTACATACCCGATGTGTGCAAAACGTAACATATTTATTAAATATAGCAATATAAGCATACTATTCTTTGAGATGCATCTCAACACATTCTAAGGCACCTTCAGAACTTCTCGAGGCACATCTCACAACCTGGGCGCCTGGAAGCACTGTATGAGAACGCCTGATCGACTGGGATGCATTGCGTCAAACGTCTCGACACAACGATCGATGGAGTAAGTTAACGCTGAATAATCATAAATCAGACACAAGTTTTCCTCCCAGGACAATTCTGTAAGATTTACACCTCCCCTCTCCTGGGCTTCTAATGCCTTGAGAAGTTTTTTTTTTGAATGCTTGGTCCATTCAAGAATGGCAGTAACATAAATCACTGCTTAGTGAAGCAAACACCAAGTTTTCCAATGAAGACTGTGTGTTTACGATTCTCCACACACAGTGCAGTAAAATCTGCCAGTGTTTCTTCAAATAATATCCAAGTCATAGTTAGGAAAGTCTCCACAAATGATAACAAGGTAATAAGTTTTTTTTTTTAAATATTCAAAGTGATTAAAGCGTTTTAGGTTTTAAAGAGTAAGTTGATTTAATTACTCTTCTTAAAGCACTTTGCTCTATTGACTCTACTTTTGTTTCCTAAACATTTGATGAGATAAAACTTAATTCGTTTACCTTCATTGAATTAATGAAATAAGGGAAAAACTGTTATCGTAAAATATGAGTTTTCTTAAATTTTCATGATAATGATGTTTTAATTTATACTTGTTTTAAGTTAATAAGCTTTATAGTCAAAATTTCCATGAGAAACAAATTATTACCTGCATTTAAATATAATAGAATTTTTTTAATGTATTACGACAAACTTAAAAGACTTTAGTTTCTCAAATACCGTTGCTTGGAGATGATAATATGAATATATATGTTTATGAAATACATTGATCATAAGATTGGATGTTTGAGGAATTCAAATTTCCCTATTCGACATCAGCATAATTTAACGTGTTGCATTTTCAATGATTCTTGACGATCTATCCTAGTTTCTCTTGAGAATGGTCTGCTAAATCTCTTGTTACGAGGTGTGTAAATAAAGTTATTGTGTCTAGTTTGGATCGTCTTTCCGTTTGTCAAGTGAAATATATACGAGTATACTTGTATTTTTTTAAAGTTAATGTACATTTAACAAAATCTTAAAAACATTTATTTTTTATTAAACAAAATTATTTTTTACTTTAATTTAAATGTTATTAATGATAAACATTACTTATCACATTTTCTGATTAGAATTTTACAAAAGGATTATTGTCTTATAAATCTTTTCCTAGGATTAAAGTAAAGAGGGTGTTAGTTGCTTCCGTTGCTAGCTTTGTAACCAGTTCATTATCAAGAGCCTACAGAAAGTGATTAAACATAGAAAGCATGCAATATTAGTTTAAGAGCTTAATTAGCTTACAAACTAAATATTATTTATTTTCTAATCAAAACAAACTAATTCAAAATGATAATTAAAATAGTACAACCATTTTAAATAATAATCTTAAAACTTTCTAGGGAAATTTTCTTGATGAAATAATTCGTTCCATTGTCTGTTTGGAAGAAATGAAATTGAAACTAAGGTGACTAAGCAAGAGACATAACAACTGTCTTAAGATGTTTCTAAGTAATTAAACTCAGAATAAGCTGCTTCCTCTGATTTAGCAAATAAAGCAGAACAAGGCCTTTCCTTATGCCATATCTCAAATACAATACACATTCTTGCCTCAGGGGTTAAGTGGGGTATAGTAATTCTTGGCCGTACCGAAGATTTAAAAAGCTACCCTTGGTAATGACCCTAGGTTTTGTTTTATAATAGAAGATGTTATAACTAGGTTCTTCTTTAAATTCTTTTGCCGTGGTATGCAAGGTTCGCTTTACAATATTTGGAATTCTTGAAAATTTTACCAAAAGTCTCTGCATAAATAAATTTTATTAAAAAAAATCAAAGCGTTTCAACCACTTAGTATTATTATTCAGGTAAAAATGTTAAGTCGGAAAGATGAATGAATTTAATAGTACTTACAAACATCTTTATCTCAGACTTTGACATCTTTCTACTATAGTAGATTCACCAGAAGAAGAACAATGCGGATTCGAAACGCATTAATTTTTCAATGAAACTTGTTTATGTGGAGACATCCTGTGTAAATAAAACTTAAGTTGATCAACAAGCAGGTAAAGTCAAAAATATATATCAACAATCCTATTTTACAATAGAAAAGTAATGTTAAATAATTTCCATGGAGTGTTTCATTCACTGTATATAAAGACACACATAACTCAAAGAATTACTCTGTATAACGAAATGTTCTTTTCTTACTTAAACCATTGAAAACAGATAATTTTGTTGCACACTATTATTCCTTTCTATTGACTAAGACTATTGACACAATTTGCAGCTGCGAGTCATTTCATGACTCTATTCTACGACACCTTATCATTTCACTTAAACCTCAGTTTAAAGAAATTTCAACACATTTAAAGGTATAATATTTGTTAATGAAATTCTAAGGACGTTTCCAAAAGATGAGATCGATAACGTTATACAAATCCTAAGTTATAGTATTTTCATTTATAAAAATAAAATATTTGATTTTATTATCTTATACATATTTCAAGAGAGCATTTATTTTTTGTCAGGTATATTTCATATGTTTGATTTTTTCACACATTACAAAATTAATTCCACTCTAAGCGTTTCGGACCTGGTCTTTCATTTTACTATTTTACATCCATATATTTCCAACAATAGTAATTATTTTCGTAAAGCTTATCAAACATCAACCTGCAAAGTTTCTTGTTTAAAAGTCTGATTTTCTTTTACATGTATTAAAAGAGAACTAAATGCTGACTTGTGATAAAATATGACATGAGTACATATCTTTAAACCCTGAACAAAGTATAAAATGTAGGAGCTGCAAAATACGAGCAAAAAAAAACAAGTTTAACCTTTGAAAAAGATGAAGTAGCATTTTGAGAAGTAAAATACACCATTTTTCTTATGTGTATTTTTTACGTGAAATGTCCTTTTTTTCTAGTTTATTATTTTTTAAAGCATACCAAATAAAATCATGAACAAAAAAAATTGCAAATAAAGTATTTTTAAAAAAACTTCCTATATTCCACTTTTGTTTTTCAAACACGACATTTTTTAATTTCATTGATCATATTTCATGATCTTAGAAATTACAATTTATTCTGTGAGTAAGATATATATATATATATACATCACTTACTATGGTCCGTCGTCTCCTCAGAGAGCTTGTGTGCGTGTGCAGATCCATGAAAATTTAGAGGGAACATTGCTTGTAACCACCATGTACGGTGGATGTAAAGCTCTCCTGAGAATGTAGGATGAATGGATCATTACAATATTTATTATTTATTTTGCATAAATAAAGACACATAATCAACTTTGCTGTTGTTGTTGTTAGAAAGTGTTGTTTTGTTTCCAATGTACGCACTTATACTCCACATGAGTGCTGTTCTAGGGCAGGAAGCACGACTCATTTATTATTTGACACCCATTGTAGTTATGGGCGAGCCAAATTGCCGGGTTGATTGCAAACCAAGAGCTTTAAATTTTACCTCACTCTAGTTTATTCAGTAGGGATCTTTAACGAGTACTTGACATCGCACTGACTCTGTACTGACGACTTTATATCCTATTCTAGAAGATGAGTGTAAAACAGGCTTTTTTACCAACATGAAAACTTTAGGACTACGTCCAAGATTCACCCTTGTAATATTCACTATTAAAGACAGGCACACTACCTTGTAGCTAGAGATGGGCATATCGAATACTCTCGCGTATCGAATATACTGTAAGTTAGAATTTCTTAATACAAGAAAAGACAATCAAAACCAGATAAAAACGAAGTAGCAGAGATGCCTAGACACCAGATGCAGGTCACTCGCAGTCTCAAGCTTGAGGGCCAAGTGAAGAGGTATTACCAGTCACCGTTACTGGTCGTTTGAGGCAATGGTGCGAGTGCTAAGAAATCGTTCGTTATAACTGGGGGGGAATGGATGAATGAGAGGGAGTTGGCGGGCGGTGCCTGACGTCATAATCTGTGGTGGGCAGAAGGGAAAACGCGGTACTATAATATTCTTTACTCATAGACATTGAGAGTTTAATTTGCACCTGAAGAACTGGCCATGTTCTGATTAATTGTATTTTGATTCTACTTCACGGTCGATTCTTTTATCAAGATATATATAAAACTTTGATATATATATATACATATACGAGGTGTGTAAATAAAGTAGTGAAACTGGCAACGTCGCTTTCGATCTGGCAACGCTGGAGACGCGTGGCCTTGAGTAGCGTCAGGTGCACGTGTGATGCGCCTCCAGTATGAATCTGAACTCGCCACAGTCATTTGTTTGTCCGTAGCGTTGGTTTTCGTGAAATGGTTTTTTCTTGAGCGTTTTAAAAATGAGTGACCTCAAAGTTGAGCAGCGGTGTGCAATCAAATTTTGCTTCAGACTTGGACATAATGCAACCGAAACTTTTGAAAAACTTCAGGAGGCCTATGGAGAACGTGTTTTATCAAGGGCACAGGTTTTTCGGTGGTTTAAGGAATTTTCAGAAGGAAGAGAGTCGATTGAAGATGAACCACGAAGCGGAAGGCCTTCAAGTGCAAACACCGATGAAAATGTCAACAGAGTACGGAACCTTGTGCGTTCAGATCGACGCTTGACAGTCAGAATGATCGGGGAACAGTTGAATTTGAATCACACCTCCGTTCATCACATTTTGACCAATGAATTGGAGATTGATGTCACACTGCCATCTCAATAAACGAGTTTTTGGCCAGTAAAAACATTCCTGTTGCTCCTCAGCCTCCTTATTCACCAGACTTGAGTCCTTGTGACTTTTTCCTCTTCCCGAGATTGAAAAATCACCTCAAGGGAACTCATTTCGGGACACTACAAAACATACAAACTGCTGTAACCGACCAGCTGAAGGCCATTCCAGAATCCGAGTTCCAGCAATGCTACAATGATTGGAAGGACCGTCTCCAGCGCTGTGTGGCTTCCGAAGGGAACTATTTTGAAGGTGACAATATCACATTGTAATTATATTTGAATAGAAAATTTAAAAAAAATCAGTCTCACTACTTTATTTACACACCCCGTATATATATACCATGATAAAAGAAAAACGGTCCGGCAGGACAGTTAACAATTAAAATAAGCAGTGACACATAAACAGAAACACAACAAAGACTCACTTTTCAATATTTCGACCGTAATGGCGGTCGTCCTCAGGAGAAGAAGTGAATTGACGGAGGGACGACAGTCAACTAAAGAACTCACTGGGTGAGGGCTAAAGCAGTGCTGCCGCAAAGGAGACAAATAAAAAAGGAACTAGGAAGTCGAGAGCAAAAAGAAAAAAAAATGTTTTTGAAAGGTAGAAAAAGGTTAAGAAAAGAAAAAATAAAGAAAATATATAGAACAATTAAAAAAATATTTTAAAAAAAATAAATAAATAAATAATATTTAAAATAAATAAATAAATAAAAAACTAACGATTTAAATTCAAGCCAGGATTCGAGCGTGAAACCTGGTTTCACTGCTTTACCTCACTGCTTTAGCCCTCACCCAGTGAGTTCTTTAGTTGACTGTCGTCCCTCCGTCAATTCACTTCTTCTCCTGAGGGCGACCGCCATTACGGTCGAAATATTGAAAAGTGAGTCTTTGTTGTGTTTCTGTTTATGTGTCACTGCTTATTTTAATTATATATATATATAATATAATATATATATATATATATATATATATATACATAGTTTTCTTATCTCAATGGCATGCATCCTACATACTTCATTATACCTGTGTTTGGTTCAACATGAAACAAACCTCGATAACTAAAACAGTGTATATAGATATTTATAGCCAATCAGTAGATTTCGACGGTACATTGAACTTACAGAATGGGATTACATTGAAGAAGAAGAAGAAGAATTGAAAAGTAACTCAATATTGACAGTCTTTTCAATTACAACCATCGCAGACTGCAGATTTTTTAAATATTTATATTTTTTAGAGAAAATATTTATAGAAAAAAGTTGCATTTATAAAACATATACAGCTACTGCAGTTTGTTATGTAACAGATTAAATAATCACTGCCTTGTATTAAATATAGCACAATTAATAGCGCTTATTTTAGATTCTAATGAACTATTATTCATCTCCATTGTCAGACTAAATTATTAACATTTCATCTAAAGTTTATGTAACAGACTAGAAACAGAATAAGCCACTTAATTATACTTAATGTCCTAAATCGACTTAAGTCGTTACCATGATTTAGCAAAGTTCAATATTTTTTCAATATTTGTTAGTTGAAGATAGTAAATTAGACTGACCTAGCTGTGTACCGTTGAGACAGCTTATACCATTTTCTGTAACTGGTGGTCAGTTGGTCATTCATCTTCAGTGGAATTTGAATCCATAACTCATCTTAAAGTTCATCTAACAAATTAATGAAAACAAACAAATTAAATAATTTTAAAATATGTTGGCTTTACGCTTAGTACAATCATAAAGAGAAATAAATAACTTCATAAATATACTAATGCAGAGTTATGAGAAAAACTTGCAGGTGACAATAAAACAATGTCAACCTACTGTTTATAAAGTTTTCATTATTCACTGTGGAGTCACGACAGTATTAATGTTAGATCAATTTTTATTTTAAGGGAAACTAATACAGAATTCACTGATAAATAACATTATGATATTAATATTCATAATAACAACTAACTAAAACAGACATTTTAGTGTTAGACACGGTTAAAAATGAGCTGAATTTGACTTAATTTTCAGTTAAAATATTTATACAAATTTTTTATTTGCAAAATAGAAAATAGAAGGGATATGCCCCAAAAATGTATTTAGTGTTCCCAATATCAGGTTTATAATTAATAATACGTTAATTAATCATGTAGAAACACATGCTCGTTAATTTGGAAATTATTTTCATCATGCCTCCTAGAGGGCGTCAGAAACTCATCAAGAATTCTTCTCTAATTAACTTGAGGAAGGGAGAATTCAGGGTACTCCTTATAAAATCAACAAGGTAATGTGATTAGACCTTAACAGTAGAGGTGTCATATAACAAATGAGCCGGACTCTCCACCCTATAAAAGGGTCTGAAGCAAGAGAGGGTTGCATTTTGACAATACATTGACGTAGTTGTCTCAGCTTAATTTCAACAGGTACATACTTTTCATTGGTTTGTATGCGTTCCTCTAGAGCGGTTACTTGGTATATCAAGGCTTATTATTTTGGTATTGGTTGAGCAATTATAACGACTCGATTTTACATTAGGAGTTCAAGATCTTCTATTACTCGAGTTGATTTGAGTTCACATTTTATACGAGTAGCTGACTGAGTACAAGTTGTAACTGACGACTTTACGTTACTTTCGAGTGGTTTACCAAATGATTACCATGCATCATACCTGTCACTACAGGTGAACTATTCATGAACAGGAATGCTATACCACATGCTTGACTACGAGTACCTCTTCCCGTCCTCCTTCTGTCTTCATTGGAAATGAACTCATGCCCTGCTAACCTCATGTCAAATATCTGAGTTCAATGCTAGATACTGGACTAGCATTCAGGTAACACCACGAGGGTAGGTAAAATTGAGAATATACTTATGTGCAGTCTACATTCTACTATTAAATCCAAGAATACTCCACAAGCATTTCTATAAGGTGACTAAGGAGTAATTTATAATTACTCATTCTGGTTTCAAGCGGCGCCTGGAACAAGCTCTGCATCTGAATTTGTCCAGAATAAATGAACCACCTTATAGCCATGGCACCTTATACTCCCAGAAATGAAAACATTCGTCAAGATTTTAGATAGGAAGCTATAAATAGTTACACCACTCGAATTACAACCAATGAAGACTACTACCACTAGTAATGCCTACTACTACAATGAACCAATCAAAACTATTTGACTCTAATCAAGGTTAGTTGTTCAGGCCCCCATTCCGAATACTAAAGTTCTGTAGATCTTAAAAGATTCATATTCAGCAAAAGTATCAATGTTGCTGATATTTGATTGATAGTAAAACATATCTATTAAAATATTGGAATTGTGAGAGGATGTGACCGCAAAAGCAAACACACTGAAACAGTAGTAGCGGGCCATTGGTCTGGGACTGCAATTCAGAGTGCGTTGAATGTACTCGTAGATGCTATATCAATCTATACACGAGCATGCAGTTATTTTTATTTGTTTGATTTGACTTCATGCTTTTCCTAGCCCACCTTCCGTTTCCATTCAATGAATACTAATAAAAACTTGCAGCCTTACAGAACGTTCAATTTAAAACAAAACTTTATTTTAAGCCAATATTTGACAATTTGAGTCAACATTAACATGAAAAGGCCACTTGACCCTTTTCAAACTGAATTAAACTGTGGTAAATATTAAATGGCCTCCACGATAAAATGGAAACAGCAAACAGAAACTTTTAATTGGTTCATATCAGGAAAACAAACAATAAAATAAATTTGCGAATATGACCACTGAAATTAAAAAAAAAAATTAAATTAACTGCAGTCAACTTTAACGAAAGAATCCTTTTTTTAAACTCCATACTTTTTAATATAATGAAATTATAGCGTTACATGTTAACATCTCAAACTAAGTTATCTTCCTATAGTACGTTTATTAGGCATCGGTAGAAGATATAATGCAGGATTTGCTTCGAGATCCTTTCTCTAAGACAAATAAACACACACACACACACACACACACACACACACACACACACACACATATATATATATATATATATATATATATATATGTATATATATGATTCGCGCTCCGTTCTTCGACGTGGGGAGATCTCTCTCACTTCGTCCTCTCTTCTAGTCTACTCTCCTGATGACGAACAACAGTTCGAAATATTGAATTCTGTAAATTTTCTTTGTATTCTCTTTTCTGTGTCGTGCTTTGTGTAATTTAAAGTTTTATATATATATATACGAGTATATAGTACGAGTATAGTATATATATATATATATATACTATATATATATATATATAGTCGTTATCAGTCTGTAGAGCAATTCACATGTATTCCTGACGACGAGGAGATCGTAGTGAGTTCAGTGATTTCTTTTCTGTATGTTCCTTTGAAAATTCTAGTTTATATATATCACTCAAAATTCGAAAAACCGATCCAAACTGGACGCAAATCAGATCAAAAACGAAGAAAGCAACACACAGAGAAAGAGACACACTTACAAACTCAAATTTTCGGATGATCCGTCTTAAGGAGAAAAGAGAATGGGCGACCAAGCACGCCAGAAATACAACGGCAGGAAACCTGGTTTCCTTCTCTTTTCTCCTGAAGACGGATCATCCGAAAATTTGAGTTTGTAAGTGTGTCTCTTTTTCTGTGTGTTGCTTTTCTTCGTTTTTGAGCTGATATATATATATATATATATATATATATATATATATATATATATACGTTTCACGGTAAATCACAAATACAGAAGAAAGGAACAAAGTCACTTACTGTCTCTAATTTTCGGTTGAACCGTCATCAGGAGAGGTGAGATAGGGACACCAAGAGCACTTGCGAAGGGGCGGTTAGGGACCAACAGTGTTGTCACACGCGTGCCAGGTTCAAGTAAATTAAGAAAAAATAACTAAGAATAATCCAAGAGTTAACAAATAGAAAGTGAAAATGGAGAGTATTAGGAAAAATAAGTAATAAAAACTTAAATGATAAGAATGAAGAAAATTAAGAGGAAAATAACTGATACAAAAGAAAATCCAGGAATATAAATAATAAATACTTAAATAATAATAATGATGAGGATGATTAAAATCAAGTTGTATAAATAATAATTCAAAATAAAAATAACAAGATAATAATAAAAAATAGTCGAAGGTAAACTAATGGGTGGTGAGGGCATCGTGTTTTGATGGTACATTGCATCACAGATGATGTCTATTATGTGATGCAATGTACCATCAAAACACGATGCCCTCACCACCCATTCCTGAAGGCACTATGAAGAAATTGCTACGAGCATGCACCACAAAATCACCATTTCGCCACATTGATGGAAGCTTATATTACCAAGTAGACGGTGTTGCAATGGGCTCACCTCTGGGAGTAACGTTCGCAAACTTCTTTATGTGCTATACTGAAAACCAGGTACTACAAATAAATAAACCCACGTTGTATTGCCGCTATGTAGACGACTGCTTGGTTGTCATTAATTCTACAGAAGAGCTGCTGGCACTAAAAATTGCATTCCAAAAATTGTCTGGACTGAACTTCACTCATGAGGAAGGTGAAGAAGGTCAAATCAACTTCCTGGACGTGCACATCGATGGCCGTAAATCAAGTTATATCACATCTGTATATCAAAAGCCAACGGACCAAGGAATATATATTAACGAAAAAAGTGAGTGCCCCGAACGCTACAAATTAGGAACAATTCATGCTCTAGTACATAGGACATACAAGACCTCTTCATCATGGCAGTTGTTTCATGAAAGAATCTCTCAATTAAGGCAAACATTTATCAATAACGGCTATAGCAACACCTCTTTTGATAAAGTAGTTAACGCCTACCTCAAAACCCGGTCCAACAATGCTAATCAAACAATCGACCGAAGTAGCACAGTCCATAAGGTGTACCATAAGAATCAATACACAGAGGCGTATAAAGAGGACGAGAGAGTGTTGAAACAAATTATCCGCAGGAATGTTAAATGTAATAACGAAAATGAACGTCTTCAAGTCCATATTTATTATAAAAGTAGAACCACCGCTAACTTGATAATGAAAAACAGCCCAGATGCAGTCATCCCGGAGATACAAAAGGCCAATGTCATATACGAATATAACCGCAATATCGGAGATTGTGAGCTCCTAGACAATTCAAAATATATCGGTATGACATCGACCACACTCTCACGACGACTGACAATGCACTTGCAAGCAGGAGCCATCGCTAGACACACCTCCGAGGAACATGGAAGAAAACTCACCCGCCAGGACCTTGTTCAAAACACCATCATTTTAAAGAAAATTAATGATCCAGCCAGACTGCAAATATATGAAGCCATGAAAATCATGAAGCACAACCCATTAATTAATCGTCAACACACGGGGGTTTCACGCACACTGCAGCTACTAGGTGACCAACCACCAGCTACTCGCCAAGCCGACACTCAGTCACGGCCCAGTATTCAGAACAGCAACACCTAAGATATGTATATGAGACAAAATGTCGTAGGAAGAAACACAATGAAGAAAAATAATCTCTGACACCTCCTAGATTATATATATATATATTAGTTCAATGTACATAAAGAAACATAGAGAAATCAAAAGCATACATTTACAGTATCTAATTTTCGGTTTGAACCGTCTTCAGGAGAGATAAGAGAGCACTGGTTTTCCTCTCTTATCTCTCCTGAAGACGGTTCAAACTGAAAATTAGATACTGTAAAGGTGTGCTTTTGATTTCTCTATTTTATTTTTTTACATTACATTGAACTATATGTATATACATATATATGTTCAGTCAGAAAATATTAAATGTGACCAGAGATGGAAGTGACCTCTGGCCACCTCTTCCTACCTCCTCTAAAGCTATTGAAAGGAAAATCTGAAAAATGCTGCACGATATAATACTCAAGGCAATATTTTTTTAATATAAAGCTGCTCATCAAGTAATTAGATCATTTTATTTTCCACCAAACAATTTTGCTGCAGTTTTTTTTTTAATTGAGCATCTCTAATAACTTCTATTTCTGATTTACTTTATCAGATTGAAAAAAAAACTCTATGAAATATGGAAGAGGATAGCAACATTGATTAATATATTAAACAAGATAATGGAACTGATAACACGTCGCAGATTTCAAATATTTACTCTTAATTATTCGCAGATTTGCAACTAACCATGTTTTATTCCCTTTAAAGACCGAACCTAAATAAATTTATTTATCTTTAATTGTGAGTTTGTTATAAGAAAAAAATGCAAATATTCCATTTACAAAAAATATATATATACTGTAAATGAACCCTCTTATGGTTGGATTGAAAACTGTAATTTGTGTAATGGAAATATGAAGTATTGAAATATAACTGTACAATGTAAATTGTACCAGTTTATTTTTAATAAAACAACCTCAAATCTCTTTATTTACAACTAGCTACCCACTACTTACTACCACGTCCTACAAGTAAAAAATAATGTAAATAATAATAAGTTTACTAAATAAATGCACAAGGTGTTTTCTTAGAATAATGACAGACCTGTTTTGTCATTTCTATATTACAGAGAGTTCAATTTGAAACTCAATGTGAATCTAATTTCTTAAACTTAAAGTTTTAAATAAAAACGACTTTATTTATACTAATAAAAGGTTATATATGAATTTATTTATATAAATATAAATTAAGACAAGAATAAAATTTAAAAGTTACTATTAATGTGTTAACGTGGAACACTGATAAATTAAATTGGTTCCATATAACAAATGAACCAAACTTCCTGCTCCCAGAACAGAACTAATACCACTAATGGTGGAAGTTTTTAAGTTCAGATTATGTGAAACATTACTACACAGTACATTGTTATTAATTAACTGAGTTCTTAACATAAACAATATCATAAATAGAAGACAGAAGATGTAGAATCATATCAAATCGAAACTAACAAAAAAAAAATCTTTTTTTGGATTTATTATTTTTTTGCAAAAGTATGAAAAACTGCATCTCTGACTGGTTATGCCAATTGTAAACGAATGGTAAAGAGCAATTTGAGCAGTTCTACAGTGTTTGAGATCTTATATGAAATCATAATGGAAAATAGTATTCATAAAATTTGTAAAGAATCATATTTCTTATCTGGTTTTATCAAATTTCTCAAAAAATCATTTTGTTCTGAAATGTTTTATACTAAATATTTAACTTTCAATTAATTTATATATTTTACCGTTTATAAATTTTACAGATTTAGATATATAGAGGATAAAAAAATTCACAGAATTTTAAAGATGTGATTGCGTGTGTGTATGCGGAAAGCATTTTTATTGTTGTTGTCTATTGTTATTATTATTGTTGACGTACACACAAGGAGCGCGGTTATTGTGACGAGGAAGCTGGTTAAATGCCACATCTTATCATTAGAAATTTATTTTAATTATATTTGAACTAAATTTTTGAGATGTATTTACACCAGTACTTTGTCAGAAAAGCGTACAAGAAATTGAGTTTCCTTTTGTACAAAGCGGATACCATTTGTCCACTACTATAGCAAACAGTCAGATACGTGATTATTTCTAGATGTCTATAAAGTTTTATTTAAAAGTTTTCTGTACTTTACCTTGAGGGACAGTTTCCAAGGAGATTTAAGACTGTAGCTATTAACTACTGTCTAAAAAGCCAGAACAACAGAGATTTTTATGACAATCGATTGTTCTCAAATCCTTCCTCATCATATGGACAGGTTTCTATCAAACTGTACAGAATTAAAATTTATCAGATAAGGCATTTTTTAAAAAAGTGCAATATTAGAGGAAGGTTGGTGTCCCGACTCAGGGACAACCGTTCCATTGACAGGAAATTTAATATTCTAATTTTTTTTCAATTTTCAGATGCTGTGCACGTGCACTACTCACTATACTTATACAATCGAACACCTAGCCACACACACTAAACACCAACCCATGCACGGTCACGGTCACGCACACACTCACACACACACACATACAAAGAGCAATTGGCCATACATGTTCATTAGATATAGGCGACCTCAAAACGTATATTCCTATTGAAAAATCCACATCAAAATTTTGACCTGGATGCAATATTTACATATTTTAGTGTATATTTTATATAGAGGCCAATAGAAAGTAAAAAAAAAAGTAATTCGGTGAAAAAATAGCCTATATACATGTTATTAACAACTTATTGTTAATGATTAAAAAGATTATTTGGTCAATACAATTGCTTGTACTTCAGCGTCTTTAGGTAAACACTTGAGTAATTTGATTAGTCGTAATAGAAACCTTCGACACCTGTCTCATAAGAAGTATGATTCTGCTTCGAAAGAGATTATATCAAAACGTCGCTCGATTCCATTGTAGTATATATTTTTTTTTTTTTTTTTACTTTGACAAGGATCAAACAATCAAACAAGGAGAGCAAGATCAAATACAGGAAGCACCTTGCTCTCATCTAATGCACTCGAAACCATTTGTCAAGCGGCTTTTCTAAATGATTGATTCCCGCCTCACCACGGCCATTCCTTCAAATCAATCAAGTCTGCACACCAATGTCTTCAACTCTCTCACTTCGATCTGATTCCAAGCCTGCAAGGAATAAGCAAGCCAATCCATTACATGATTAGAACCACCTCAGTCAAACAAGGTAATTCACATTGACGTCTCTATATAACCGAAACCGGTCTTAATAAACCACCAATATATTATTATAATAAATTTATAATTATTATAAATTGTAATAAAATCATCAATTATCAAAAATATAATTTTTAAATATATTATTCAGTTATTCACATGACAAACACATCTCAAAATATAATGCATACATTAATAACCTTTCTAGTTATGTTATGTTTCTAAATTGTTATCTGATGTTTTATTTTAACTTTACATAGTTAGTAATTAGATTAATACAATGAAATATTTATTAAACAACAAAAATTGTTTAATACGGACTACGGACTACGCTCCGGCATCGATAATTTCTTCTGGTAAGTCTCTCACATAATGATATCATATTACCCACCAGGGATGCTAATATTTCTTATGTACAGACTCCAGTGCCCAGCTTTTTCAACATAGCTTTTCATTAGAATCTAATGTCAATACTTGTTTTGGTCAACTGCAGAGGTAATAATCGATAAGGTAAGGCTACAGTGTCAAGAGTTCCTTTAGTCAAGCACCTGAAGTATTATTTCCTATGGTTGTGCTCCGATGTTATTATTTAGAGTTTATACTTTTTATCGTGTGCTTCAAAGTCAATGTCTGTTGTGATGATTATGTTTCCCTATTAAAACATATTATCGTTAGGCTCCGATGTCAGTACCTTCAGTTATTAATATTAAGTGTCAATATATCTTATGATTATACTCCAATGTCAATATGTCTCTAAAAAATATTATTTAGAATATATATTTCATATCATTATTCTAAGATGGCAATATCTCTAATCATAATTATTATTCGGAATAAATATTTCTTAATTCTATGCTCAAACGTCAATGTTTCTTATTGACATTAGTCAATGTCAATATTTCTCATTCTTATGCTCTAATGTCAGTGTTTCTTATCCTTATTAGTCAATATCAATAGTCCTTAATCTTACGTTCTCATGTCAATGTTTCCTATGCTTACTAGCCAGAGTCAATATTTCTTAATCTTATGCACAGATGTCAATGTTCTGTCATATTTATTATTTTTTGTCAATATTTATTATTCTTATTTTGGAGTTTTCCAAAAGTCTAAAATTATGGATAGAATTTATAGCTGGCTTATTTTTTGAGCCAACTCTTTGATATGTTTTTAATTTTGGTTCTGCTTCATCTTTAGTTTAAAATTAAGAACAAGAGAAAGAGAGACGGCAGTATCTGTCCATCTCTATTTACAAATAAAGACTCCTACTGGAAAATTTAATGGTTACCATTTCAACAAACTTATAGTTATTAAATAAAACAAAATCAATCATTATGCAAAATAACGTTAATTTGTTTAATATTATTCAATAAGTATAGTTTAAGTTGTATTATAAATTATAACTAATAAAAACCTCAGCTTAAAAATAGAATAAAATAAGCAAAAGAAATGTATAATGTTACAACAATCTCTCTTAATTGGAAGGAAAAAGCAGAAATCATTACATTAAAATAAACCTTAATAAGGCTTGGGTTAGAAATGAAATCGGATTAGGGCAGTACACATGAATAAGGTAAGCCCACTTCAAAAGGTCGACTTAAATGTGGTCTCGAATTACTAAAATAATTCTAGTCTAACACTCAAAAGCCAAGAGGACCGTTATTCGAAACAGAAGCTAATTGAAAAACGTTGAATATTAAATCTTAAATTCAGAGGCTTTTGTTTAAATAATGAGGTGAGATTCAGACTGGGTATTCCTTTTATAAAATCATTATGTGATACTTATAATGAGACTAATGACCTTTCACAAAAAAATATAAAACTTGTAAGTTATATATAAATATATAACTTAATTTAATTAATATTAACTTGATGAATAATACATGTAGGTGTGTGAAATTCAATAAATACATATCCATATTTATATCTAGGTATGATAGCACAGACATTAAAAGCAGGTCTCTCAACGATATCTCAATCCCACCGTTTTTGGGTAGAAATGCCCTGAAATTGAAGTAAAAAGTATGCTCGTATCTATGAACTCGTTTGTGTCAGCTGACCAGTACCACTCGAGCAGAACACTTTTACCTGAAGACGACAGATGTCTTATGGTTGTCAGATTAGGTTGCCTAAACATTGGCACTTTGTGATACCACACAAAGAAGACGATTCTACATTGAGGGTCTTACATTTTGACTAAATCAAGTCTATTTAGAGTAGGGATCTTTAAGGAATACCCGATATAGTATACACTCGGGATCGACGGCTTACAACTTCTCTGAGGGACGAGGTGCTCAGATTTATACACATCCGACGTGAATAAATCGAAGGCCCGGGATTTGAACTCCGGACCTATCAGTTCAGAGATGAGCACGTTGCAATGAGCTAACCTGGCCTCCACGGGTAATTAGTTTTACTTATAACACAACGAGCTCTTATCACTATATTATTGTCCTGGTACTCCAGTCAGGCTATTTTATTTTATTTTGTTCTGTGTCAATATCTAAACCACAAAAAGAAACTGCACTACAATATGTTTACTAGAGAAACTGTTCTCCGTCAGTTTCAGTGTGATTATGACGAAGTCCAGTTGTCTTGGATGAATTATTTCAGTACAATTTCTGAATTTCTTACTATGTATTAAACGTTGTTTGCATATATATACTGTGAAATATTATAATATATATATAAAGATTTCACATAAACACGTGAAACAACAATCAATGATTAAACCACAACATGAAATGAGAAAACAAGACTAAGATCTTTCAACCGTAACAAGCAGTCATTGGCAGAGTCAAAAACCCAACTGAAACACTAGATGCACGACTAATCTGGTGAGGGGTTGAGACGAGTGGCAGGAAAGAGTGGTATTTTAAAAGGGTGAAAGCGCAGGAAAGAACTAATGTCCAGAAAGGGATGTTTGGGGAAACAAAGGAGTACAGTAAGAAAGGGTAAAAAAAAACTATTTTCTAGCTGTCAACCCTCTTAGACTTTATGTGGTTTGATCATTGATTGTTATTTCACGTGTTTATGTGAAATCTTCTTATATATATATAAGACAGAGGCTTTTTTTTCTATCAGAAAGACAGAGGCTTTTTGCTGAGCAGCGGGCAACTGGGACCTTACGCATGGACCTGCAAACTCCACTCCCATTGGTCCACATCGCAACGAATCATATATATATAATAAATTCAAAACGAAGGAAACACACAGAAAGACACAGACATAACTCACATCGATATTTCGACCATCGTCGTCATCAGGAGGTGTGAAGAGCGAAGAGTCCCGCAGGAAGACAGGGCAGCGACTGAACTCGGAGACCGAGCCAGTACCCCACCATTTACCACCAAGCGGGAAGGGAGGGAAGGAAATGAAGAGCCAAATTAAGACGTAAAAGGAACGAGTAAAATTCATAATTATTTAAATAAAAATAAGTCTAATGAAAAAATTATAAAAAATGTGAAAAGTATATAAATAATAAACTATATAAAATTAATAAAGTAAAAAAAAAATTGTTTGATTTTTGAATGATTGTATTATTTCTTATATTTCCTCTGTTTTTGTAGGGCTATGAAAAAGGTTTTAAATAAAAGCCGAAACGTTGGCAATGAGAGTTTAATTTGAACCTGAAGAACTGACCGAGTCCCGATAAATTTTAGTTTTATATATATATATATATATATATATATATATATATATACATATATATATATATTTATATATATATATTCGCGCTCTGTTCTTCGACGTGGAGAGATCTCTCTCACTTCGTCCTCTCTTCTAGTCTACTCTCCTGATGACGAACAACAGTTCGAAATATTGAATTCTGTAAGTTTTCGTTGTATTCTCTTTTCTGTGTTGTGCTTTGTGTAATTTAAAGTTATATATATATATATATATATATATATATATATATAAAGATTTCACAATAAACACGTGAAACAACAATCAATGATCAAACCACAATAAGAAATGGGAAAACAAGACTAAGATCTTTCAACCGTAACAAGCGGTCTTCGTCAGAGTCAACGAAGACCGCTTGTTACGGTTGAAAGATCTGAGTCATGTTTTCCCATTCCTTATTGTGGTTTGATCATATATATATATATATATATATATATATATATATATATACTTTTCGAGCTTCTTTCTGACTTATTATTGATTATTTGGTTATTATAATGGATAAGGAATAAAATATCGTGTTATTCCCAATGAATTATGATTTATGGTATGAAAAACAGCATCCTTATTACTGTATCAAACCAATTAACTTAAATAATTGAATATTATGAATATATGTGGTATACAAGCATGCTGATTTTGGTACTACATAGGTTAGTAAAATCAATATTATTATGCAAATCCGTCTTACATTGTAAATAGCTGTAGTCGTCCAACCGGTTTCACGAAATGTATCTTCAAGTAGAACAGCTATTTATAAGACGAGTTTCGTCTAATAATATGAATGATATATGGTTATTATTTTACAATATAATCATGTAATATAAATATGAAATACCATAATGAAACAAGGAATATTTATTGAATCACTTTATTTAGAGAATAATTTTCGCATCTTATAATATACATTCTGTTTTTTCTGTTGGCTCTATTAACTGTACTGATGAAAGAAGTTTACTTTGAGGTTTTTACACATTTCCACTCTTCGAGGTTGTTACATATTTACACTCTTTGGGGTCTAATAAATCTACTTTCATATTTCCTTGCGAGTGACTAGATATGTTTCAATCGATAATTTTATAAACGCGCTACAAGTCAAACTGTTTGATAAATCTTAATATTTTACAGGCATATGGTTTTCAGTGAGGTGGATATTCATCCTGCTGTTTACGGATGATATTAAAACACACTTATATGATATTAACACACATAATCGGTATTCTGAACATCTTACCGCTTGTGAATAACATTGAAACCCAGTTACGGTTCATTATCGGTGCTGTAATCCTCCTATAGTTTAGGATAATATTGGAACATAAGTAAAGCTGATTCGGGCTCTTAATCTTACTCCATTCGCCTGGTGATTCCAGCAAACTCAAATTTAGTATTAAATATTTTAAAATTGCATAACACATATACTAATATATCAAACTTAATGTGCTGTTATAGAAGAAAGATATATTTTTTTAGCTAAAAAAATATTAAAATAAATAAGGTTATTACATGGTGTTCATAATTTTTATAAGGGTTTAAAACAGATAGTTTGATATGTCTACACACGAGCTACCTTAAACCAAATCAAAAATTAAATTGCTTGCTAATGAGTTGCCTAATACTTTTCTTATGGTAATGAGTGTAAACCACCCACCACAGATACTTTGTTTAACATCCGATACATTTATTCAAACTTTTCAATTTTACGTTATTTTAATTTCTACTGTATATCACATTTTATTATTTCCGGCAATACTTCTGGTATTCTCGTCGCATGCATGTATTTCACGCTATTTTTAATTTATTTGTAAAAAAGTTAAACGTAACGTTTTTCAATTTTTCGTGGAAAGTCAATAGAGTGAGTGGAGATATATTAGGCGACTTTTTTTTTTGGTTGTGATAAAAAAACTTTACTCTCAAACTTTCAATATGATCAATACTCATTTTAATAAAACATTTTGCAAAAAGTTTAGATCAACTAAATTCTAATACCTTGCATTTCTCGCTCTCACTTCACTTACACTCTCTCCCTTGCACTTGAGGCGCTGGCAGCTTTTATTTCCCCAGGTGGTGATCCATAGCAGAGACCAACCCCAAAGTAAAACACCCTCTTGCTCCTCTTGTTAAACGTCATTTACTTAACATTTCCTATAGTTCATGATTACTTCAGGCAAGTCAATTGCTCCAAAGTCATTACAAACTTATTCTATCAAAACAGTAATACGGACGTTGAGTTTCACTGATTTGCTACAACATTGGGGGTTTTATTATTGGTTAATAAAAAAAAAATATTTAAATAAAGTCGTGTACCAATATTCAGCAGACGACCTACCTTATGGGAGACGGAATATTATATTAATGATAGATAGAAATGAAATAAAAATTTTTAAAGGAAAAAAAAATAAAAAACAATTAATTGACTTTAATGACATAAAAACGCCTAAATAAGTTTAAATCTCAAAATAATTTGTTTTCAATTTTACTAAAGTTTACTTATACAAAATCAAGGACGTAATTCAAATGTCAAAGTAGTCTAAATCCCAAAAATCAAATGTGTTCATCCAATTAGAATACATTTTTGTTCTAATTGGAAATATGAAATCGGTTGCTCAAGCGAATTTAAATACACTACAATAAACACAAGGCACAGGAATTAAATAATCTTAGTAATTAAATAATCCATATTTGAACAGCAGTTTGATATCAGGAATGATAAGAGATAAGAAGATAAGATGATAAATAAATAAGAATAAAAACAAGTCAAAAGCAAGTCAGTATTCGTTCCACTCTATTGCATGGGAGTTTTGTTATGATCTGCACTTTGTTATTTTTTGTTCGAAACTTGTAAACGCATAGAAACACACTGTCGACTTATTAGTGTCTATATTGAAGTTCTTATGTATATACTGAAATCTATATAGAATAAAACACGAATAAAAACCATGTACTAGGGTAACTTTCAATATTTTGATCACCATTTGAGGATCTCGTAATGGACCTTGCCGATAGAGGAAGCTGAACAGTGACCGGGTGTCAGACAGCTGCATATAGAACAAAATTTCTCAAAAAAACAGATGAAATAAAAATTAATGTCCAAGCCATAGCGAAAAATTCAGATATGGAACTAAAATTACCCGACCAAATAACTGGTCCTCGCAGATATTTGGTCCCATTTCTCAATTCTTCCAGTAGTTTAGATGTTGATATGCTCATACATATAAAATTAAATATTTATTAGGAATTTATTTATTTATATTTATTTATTAGGAATTAATTCATTAGGAATTCAGCATTCGAGAGTCAAATCAAGCATTCAATTCGTCATTTCAGTTTTAATAAAATATTTCTCATACATTCTTACAATGGTACTACATACTACTTCATTTTATTTTTAATCCACCAGTTATCGATTGACTAAAGCGTATTGAACAAATAATAGCACTCTTCGTTCTTAAAAATTACAGCTTGCCTCTTCTACAGAGATGTTTAAACTCCTTAAGGGAGCTGGAGGTACAGCCTTAGGTACCCTTTCTTACTAAATATTGTTTCAAGACTTGAGAAACTAATAGGATTGTAATAATAGTTATTCTATAATAGTTATTCTAATTTTTTTATGAAAACTACAAAAAGAATTGTTTGGCAATCACAAAGGAAGGCTCCTCATCAACAAGTTTTATTGAGTGATCAACGCGTCGTTGTCTGCCTGCGGGGTCTTCTATGGCGACTTGTTTCTATGTTCCTGATGACGAGGACATCGGAATATAGTAGTGAGTTTCTGTTTCATTTCTCAGTGTTCTTTGTGTCAATATGGTTTATTTAGTTCGTGGTATCGTTTCATTTAATTCATATATATATATATATATATACAACCGCCCTGTCTTCCTGCGAGACTCTTCGCACCTCCTGATGACGACGATGGTCGAAATATCGATGTGAGTTATGTCTGTGTCTTTCTGTGTGCTTCCTTCGTTTTGAATTTTTTTTATTTTATATATATATATATAGTAAATGTTGCCTGAAAGTCATGTACAATATGCTTAAATCAACCCCAAAAGCAGTATGGGCAACTATTTCTTTAATCATCTCTTGACTAAGGTAATATTTAAGCTTCCCATTGTAAAATGACATTATTAACTGTACAGTATAAATGGCTCAAACATAAAGAAAAGTATTCTTAATTTTTTCTATTTAAATATTTATGAAGTCAATTTCCCTTTTAATAGGGAAATCATCAAACAATTTATTCTCCGGAGTAGAATTTTCTGGTAATTAGAAATGGTCATTTCATTCTTGGAATGGAAGGAAAGTTTGAATTAAAACTGAAGGTAGGGGAATTGCTTTAATTATCTAGTCAGAAGACAATAGATTGCATGTAACAAAACCATGGCTTCTCGGGCGCTCCTTTTCAATTTAGCTTACTGAGCAGAAGTAAAATAACAAGCGGAAGTTATTTCCTAAAGCTGCCTAGTATGCATACACCTTAAAACAAATACTCCTAAAGCAACAGTTTAAAATGAAGCAAAAAAAATCCACATTCTTTATACATAATGAAGCCTGGATTGACTTAAACTCAAAACTGTAATATTGACTGAACTTAAAAGAGCAGGACTCAATTATAAATAAACCTCGAATATTTATTGTCACCAAAATCGAATAAAACATTAGAAATAACTCGTTTATGTGTTTAAAATGTTATAGCTAAACATTGGATCCTGTGAACTATTGCATTTTTCTAGAAGAGGTATGAGGACGATCGAAGCACAAATATCGAGCAAAGACTGAAGTTTATCGAAAACACATGTCACAAGCATGATTGCCAGCATTGTAAGAGAACAAATGAAACTCCTTGACATTATTGTAGTCCAAAAGATATCAGGCCGATTACCTACCTATAAAAGTATTTGGTTAATGTTTGCTTTATGAATATTTTCGCGGTCAAAGAACTGAATATGAGTTAATAAAATGATTTTTTCTCTAGTTTTATACATTCTTTCTACTGAATGTGATAAAAAATATATAGTTATCTAACATAGTCAATAAATTACTTTTTCATAACATCAGTTTTAGTAATGTGGATAAATAGATTTTAATGTTAAAAACATTATAAAATTATTGAGTTTTGGGAAACGATAGATTTTTCTCAAGGGAATTGGTATGCTGCAAAAGGAACTGCATGCCAGTCGATTTCAGAACACTCTGATAAGCGTCGCTAAACAATGTTAAAATGTCGACGTGACTTCCAATTCATCTTTATGAAGTAGATTTATATCAATAAAGCGAAAACTAGTGAATACGCCAGAGTTACATTTTATTTCCAACTGATATCTCATCGAATAGATTACTATAAAATTTTATGAAATAAATAATCAGCTATGGAAAATTAGTTTTTCAGATTCTGTTCTCATTAATACAAATATATATACTGTCTTTTCTATACACCTAGTAAAAAAATTCCTCTGTAGAAATTGTTTTCACATGGAAATAAAAAAAAATATATGGAAAACCGAGGCAAAATGGACAAAAAAATTTCTAGACGTGAAACTAATTAAATACAAACAATGGGTTTATTTAGTTTCCTTTAGTGAACTTTTAATTAACCAATTATTTAATTCTGAAGATGTCAATAGTTACTGTGTAATACACTTTACTGTACTATATATTAACTGTATAATAATACGAGATGGTTAAACAGTCCGAAATTCTCATCCTACCAATTGTAATGTATAGTTATTACAACTACCTTATAAAGCTCAACAACTTGTGAATGATAAATATGTACAGATATAAGTGTATGTATGTACTTATATTAAAAAGCTGTAGTACCATGGATTAATTTCAAAGAAATTTGTTACCAAGGACTTATCTTAACAAGGAATTCCTGCGGATGTACATACCGCAGTATACTTTTATTGACTAACCCTGAGAAAGATCTCTGCGTCGTCGTCTCTAGGTACTTGCTTGCCCAGATCAGCAAGTCTTTTCTATAAAAATGCAATATGAGTACGTTATCAAGAGATGCCTCCACACAACATTTCAAGTAGAAGACAGAGGTTGTCACCTTCTGGTGCAATGCAGGTTATCTTCAGGAAGTTATAAAAGTCACACAGTAACTCTTGATTTACGCCTCAGTATATACGAATCTATCAATTTTGAGTTAGGAACCACATCCACTATAATAAACCAGTGTCCTAGGCCAAGGCCTTATTTAGTGGTTCTGAAAACATTGCATGGTGTGCTGGTGGAGCCGCAGATTCCACTAATCTTATCATATCTACCAGTAGCAGAGGGGTTAAAGCTTCTAATGCTTTTAGAAACTTTCTACTTGGTTGCATTTTAAAAACTTGGTTAAGGCATTAAATTCAAAAACTTACAGGTGTAATAAGAGTTTAATTACATGAGATTATTAATTGAAGATTGTAGGATAAAAAGGTAATGAAATAGTCTGCAAATATAGAAATTTAATAGTAAAAGTTGGAAGCAGTCCTTCATTTAAACATATATTGTTAAATAACGCCCCATATTTGGCTTGTATCTGCTTCTTACACAATTTCTCCAGTTTCCGGAATTCCTTCCTCGTCTCTTCATTAAAACTATATAGTCTATCACCAATATTACTAGTCGACATGTTTCGAATGTACCACATTCATCATCAGGACAATAATGAGAGTAATAGTAGGGAAGCTAGTTATATATATAACTAAACTAAAAAAACTAAACTAAATATAATATAGTTATATATATATATATATATATATATATATATATATATATATATATATATATATTCCCTACTATTACTCTCATTATTGTCCTGATGATGAATGTGGTACATTCGAAACATGTCGACTAGTAATATTGGTGATAGACTTTATAGTTTTAATGAAGAGACGAGGAAGGAATTCCGGAAACTGGAGAAATTGTGTAAGAAACAGATACAAGCCAAATATGGGGGTTATTTAACAATAAATTTAATAGTATAAACAAAGCGTTTCAAACAGGTAGTGTTCTCCTTCAGGCATTAATTAAAAAAAAAATGTCATCAGAGATATCTTTAGTATAAAGTAGTAAAAAATAAAATAAGATAAGGAAGAGAGTACATAGCTGGGGGTGAGTCTCAATGGTACAACTGACTGGGAATAGGATGGAAATGGGAGAGGGTATGGACACTCACCCCTAGCTATGTACTCTCTTCCTTATTTTATTTTGTACCATTTACATTATACTAAAGATAACTCTCTGATGATATTGTCTTTTTTTTTAATGCCTGAAAAAGAACAAACGTGTTCAAAACACGTTTATACTATTTATATGTGGAGACTATTTCATTAGCTTTTTAACCTACAATGAGTAAATAACGCATAATAAGTGATTGCACTAGCTTAGAGTTAATTGAAGATGTTTAAGATTTCATTCGTTAATTTGTATTTCTTGTGTGAATGCAAAGAATATTAACTAGTTGCTAATAATTATTAGGACGGAGTGAATGTGAATTGAAACAGCGGTTTAAACACAAAAGGGAATGAATAAATAACAGATAACGTATGAAGGATAAGAGTTGAGAGATATTATTCTGAAAGCTTCCTAAAATGGAGAACGGAATAAGAAGAATAGCATGTAGCTAAGTGGTTGGGAACAAGGGTGGGGCTATCAGACCAAGGCACTGACGAAGGGAATAAATTAGGGAACATGTTTAAAACAACTGCGGACGTGAATACACTTGAAGAGGGTTTATTTAGTCTGTACTGCAGGCCGAGTGATTAGATAACTTTGAAATAGTAATGCAGCCAGAGCCTGCATTCCTAAGCACACGCTCAGATTCAGCTTCGACAAAATGTTCCATTTATAAAGAAAATGTTAAATGATACTAATAAGAGTAGCTAAGCATTTACCAGCAAGTAACCCCTATCTCTTATCTCTCCATTCGGACTAGGTTCAATTTTCATAAAATTTTGATTAATTTAGATTGTTATTGATAACAGCCCACGCTGGTATGGTATGTGTTTCAATGTAAAAACATGTTTACCGTCGAATGAGCTTCACCAAAGGACTCCATCTGGATCGTATCTCCAAGATAACCGGAGATGCGATTCGGGGAGATAACTTTAGTTATCTGAGGTGACTCCTCAGAAGTGGGGGTCACCCCTCCAACCCCCCAATTCCAGTGGTAAACTTATCAAGCTGAACGAAATCCAAGAAATGACAGGTATGGTCTTCACCCTTATAGCCTTCACCTTTAAATATAATACATATTCTGAATTTTTTTATAAGAAATATTCAGACAAAATTGTTGAGCAAAGAAAGTAGAAACTGATCTAGAACTTTTTTTATGAATCTAGTCAGATTAGTTATGAGCATAGCAGTAAGTTATACTGAGGAATATGTAGAGGAGAGAGATATATTAATATATATTCGCTTATGTAAGGTATATCCCTGAGTACTCAATTACATGGCTGTAACATTCCCGCAGTATCTGTAGATATCATACACGGAATCTATATGTAAAAGCTAAGTCAACAACTGATCCTCTAGCTCTCCACAGGTAAACTCAATTAAGACTTGGACAGAAATGATCTCATATATTCATTGGTGAATACCAATATTCAGCAGACGACCTACCTTATGGGAGACGGAATATTATATTAATGATAGATAGAAATGAAATAAAAATTTTTAAAGGAAAAAAAAATAAAAAACAATTAATTGACTTTAATGACATAAAAACGCCTAAATAAGTTTAAATCTCAAAATAATTTGTTTTCAATTTTACTAAAGTTTACTTATACAAAATCAAGGACGTAATTCAAATGTCAAAGTAGTCTAAATCCCAAAAATCAAATGTGTTCATCCAATTAGAATACATTTTTGTTCTAATTGGAAATATGAAATCGGTTGCTCAAGCGAATTTAAATACACTACAATAAACACAAGGCACAGGAATTAAATAATCTTAGTAATTAAATAATCCATATTTGAACAGCAGTTTGATATCAGGAATGATAAGAGATAAGAAGATAAGATGATAAATAAATAAGAATAAAAACAAGTCAAAAGCAAGTCAGTATTCGTTCCACTCTATTGCATGGGAGTTTTGTTATGATCTGCACTTTGTTATTTTTTGTTCGAAACTTGTAAACGCATAGAAACACACTGTCGACTTATTAGTGTCTATATTGAAGTTCTTATGTATATACTGAAATCTATATAGAATAAAACACGAATAAAAACCATGTACTAGGGTAACTTTCAATATTTTGATCACCATTTGAGGATCTCGTAATGGACCTTGCCGATAGAGGAAGCTGAACAGTGACCGGGTGTCAGACAGCTGCATATAGAACAAAATTTCTCAAAAAAACAGATGAAATAAAAATTAATGTCCAAGCCATAGCGAAAAATTCAGATATGGAACTAAAATTACCCGACCAAATAACTGGTCCTCGCAGATATTTGGTCCCATTTCTCAATTCTTCCAGTAGTTTAGATGTTGATATGCTCATACATATAAAATTAAATATTTATTAGGAATTTATTTATTTATATTTATTTATTAGGAATTAATTCATTAGGAATTCAGCATTCGAGAGTCAAATCAAGCATTCAATTCGTCATTTCAGTTTTAATAAAATATTTCTCATACATTCTTACAATGGTACTACATACTACTTCATTTTATTTTTAATCCACCAGTTATCGATTGACTAAAGCGTATTGAACAAATAATAGCACTCTTCGTTCTTAAAAATTACAGCTTGCCTCTTCTACAGAGATGTTTAAACTCCTTAAGGGAGCTGGAGGTACAGCCTTAGGTACCCTTTCTTACTAAATATTGTTTCAAGACTTGAGAAACTAATAGGATTGTAATAATAGTTATTCTATAATAGTTATTCTAATTTTTTTATGAAAACTACAAAAAGAATTGTTTGGCAATCACAAAGGAAGGCTCCTCATCAACAAGTTTTATTGAGTGATCAACGCGTCGTTGTCTGCCTGCGGGGTCTTCTATGGCGACTTGTTTCTATGTTCCTGATGACGAGGACATCGGAATATAGTAGTGAGTTTCTGTTTCATTTCTCAGTGTTCTTTGTGTCAATATGGTTTATTTAGTTCGTGGTATCGTTTCATTTAATTCATATATATATATATATATATACAACCGCCCTGTCTTCCTGCGAGACTCTTCGCACCTCCTGATGACGACGATGGTCGAAATATCGATGTGAGTTATGTCTGTGTCTTTCTGTGTGCTTCCTTCGTTTTGAATTTTTTTTATTTTATATATATATATATAGTAAATGTTGCCTGAAAGTCATGTACAATATGCTTAAATCAACCCCAAAAGCAGTATGGGCAACTATTTCTTTAATCATCTCTTGACTAAGGTAATATTTAAGCTTCCCATTGTAAAATGACATTATTAACTGTACAGTATAAATGGCTCAAACATAAAGAAAAGTATTCTTAATTTTTTCTATTTAAATATTTATGAAGTCAATTTCCCTTTTAATAGGGAAATCATCAAACAATTTATTCTCCGGAGTAGAATTTTCTGGTAATTAGAAATGGTCATTTCATTCTTGGAATGGAAGGAAAGTTTGAATTAAAACTGAAGGTAGGGGAATTGCTTTAATTATCTAGTCAGAAGACAATAGATTGCATGTAACAAAACCATGGCTTCTCGGGCGCTCCTTTTCAATTTAGCTTACTGAGCAGAAGTAAAATAACAAGCGGAAGTTATTTCCTAAAGCTGCCTAGTATGCATACACCTTAAAACAAATACTCCTAAAGCAACAGTTTAAAATGAAGCAAAAAAAAATCCACATTCTTTATACATAATGAAGCCTGGATTGACTTAAACTCAAAACTGTAATATTGACTGAACTTAAAAGAGCAGGACTCAATTATAAATAAACCTCGAATATTTATTGTCACCAAAATCGAATAAAACATTAGAAATAACTCGTTTATGTGTTTAAAATGTTATAGCTAAACATTGGATCCTGTGAACTATTGCATTTTTCTAGAAGAGGTATGAGGACGATCGAAGCACAAATATCGAGCAAAGACTGAAGTTTATCGAAAACACATGTCACAAGCATGATTGCCAGCATTGTAAGAGAACAAATGAAACTCCTTGACATTATTGTAGTCCAAAAGATATCAGGCCGATTACCTACCTATAAAAGTATTTGGTTAATGTTTGCTTTATGAATATTTTCGCGGTCAAAGAACTGAATATGAGTTAATAAAATGATTTTTTCTCTAGTTTTATACATTCTTTCTACTGAATGTGATAAAAAATATATAGTTATCTAACATAGTCAATAAATTACTTTTTCATAACATCAGTTTTAGTAATGTGGATAAATAGATTTTAATGTTAAAAACATTATAAAATTATTGAGTTTTGGGAAACGATAGATTTTTCTCAAGGGAATTGGTATGCTGCAAAAGGAACTGCATGCCAGTCGATTTCAGAACACTCTGATAAGCGTCGCTAAACAATGTTAAAATGTCGACGTGACTTCCAATTCATCTTTATGAAGTAGATTTATATCAATAAAGCGAAAACTAGTGAATACGCCAGAGTTACATTTTATTTCCAACTGATATCTCATCGAATAGATTACTATAAAATTTTATGAAATAAATAATCAGCTATGGAAAATTAGTTTTTCAGATTCTGTTCTCATTAATACAAATATATATACTGTCTTTTCTATACACCTAGTAAAAAAATTCCTCTGTAGAAATTGTTTTCACATGGAAATAAAAAAAAATATATGGAAAACCGAGGCAAAATGGACAAAAAAATTTCTAGACGTGAAACTAATTAAATACAAACAATGGGTTTATTTAGTTTCCTTTAGTGAACTTTTAATTAACCAATTATTTAATTCTGAAGATGTCAATAGTTACTGTGTAATACACTTTACTGTACTATATATTAACTGTATAATAATACGAGATGGTTAAACAGTCCGAAATTCTCGTCCTACCAATTGTAATGTATAGTTATTACAACTACCTTATAAAGCTCAACAACTTGTGAATGATAAATATGTACAGATATAAGTGTATGTATGTACTTATATTAAAAAGCTGTAGTACCATGGATTAATTTCAAAGAAATTTGTTACCAAGGACTTATCTTAACAAGGAATTCCTGCGGATGTACATACCGCAGTATACTTTTATTGACTAACCCTGAGAAAGATCTCTGCGTCGTCGTCTCTAGGTACTTGCTTGCCCAGATCAGCAAGTCTTTTCTATAAAAATGCAATATGAGTACGTTATCAAGAGATGCCTCCACACAACATTTCAAGTAGAAGACAGAGGTTGTCACCTTCTGGTGCAATGCAGGTTATCTTCAGGAAGTTATAAAAGTCACACAGTAACTCTTGATTTACGCCTCAGTATATACGAATCTATCAATTTTGAGTTAGGAACCACATCCACTATAATAAACCAGTGTCCTAGGCCAAGGCCTTATTTAGTGGTTCTGAAAACATTGCATGGTGTGCTGGTGGAGCCGCAGATTCCACTAATCTTATCATATCTACCAGTAGCAGAGGGGTTAAAGCTTCTAATGCTTTTAGAAACTTTCTACTTGGTTGCATTTTAAAAACTTGGTTAAGGCATTAAATTCAAAAACTTACAGGTGTAATAAGAGTTTAATTACATGAGATTATTAATTGAAGATTGTAGGATAAAAAGGTAATGAAATAGTCTGCAAATATAGAAATTTAATAGTAAAAGTTGGAAGCAGTCCTTCATTTAAACATATATTGTTAAATAACGCCCCATATTTGGCTTGTATCTGCTTCTTACACAATTTCTCCAGTTTCCGGAATTCCTTCCTCGTCTCTTCATTAAAACTATATAGTCTATCACCAATATTACTAGTCGACATGTTTCGAATGTACCACATTCATCATCAGGACAATAATGAGAGTAATAGTAGGGAAGCTAGTTATATATATAACTAAACTAAAAAAACTAAACTAAATATAATATAGTTATATATATATATATATATATATATATATATATATATAACTAGCTTCCCTACTATTACTCTCATTATTGTCCTGATGATGAATGTGGTACATTCGAAACATGTCGACTAGTAATATTGGTGATAGACTTTATAGTTTTAATGAAGAGACGAGGAAGGAATTCCGGAAACTGGAGAAATTGTGTAAGAAACAGATACAAGCCAAATATGGGGGTTATTTAACAATAAATTTAATAGTATAAACAAAGCGTTTCAAACAGGTAGTGTTCTCCTTCAGGCATTAATTAAAAAAAAAATGTCATCAGAGATATCTTTAGTATAAAGTAGTAAAAAATAAAATAAGATAAGGAAGAGAGTACATAGCTGGGGGTGAGTCTCAATGGTACAACTGACTGGGAATAGGATGGAAATGGGAGAGGGTATGGACACTCACCCCTAGCTATGTACTCTCTTCCTTATTTTATTTTGTACCATTTACATTATACTAAAGATAACTCTCTGATGATATTGTCTTTTTTTTTAATGCCTGAAAAAGAACAAACGTGTTCAAAACACGTTTATACTATTTATATGTGGAGACTATTTCATTAGCTTTTTAACCTACAATGAGTAAATAACGCATAATAAGTGATTGCACTAGCTTAGAGTTAATTGAAGATGTTTAAGATTTCATTCGTTAATTTGTATTTCTTGTGTGAATGCAAAGAATATTAACTAGTTGCTAATAATTATTAGGACGGAGTGAATGTGAATTGAAACAGCGGTTTAAACACAAAAGGGAATGAATAAATAACAGATAACGTATGAAGGATAAGAGTTGAGAGATATTATTCTGAAAGCTTCCTAAAATGGAGAACGGAATAAGAAGAATAGCATGTAGCTAAGTGGTTGGGAACAAGGGTGGGGCTATCAGACCAAGGCACTGACGAAGGGAATAAATTAGGGAACATGTTTAAAACAACTGCGGACGTGAATACACTTGAAGAGGGTTTATTTAGTCTGTACTGCAGGCCGAGTGATTAGATAACTTTGAAATAGTAATGCAGCCAGAGCCTGCATTCCTAAGCACACGCTCAGATTCAGCTTCGACAAAATGTTCCATTTATAAAGAAAATGTTAAATGATACTAATAAGAGTAGCTAAGCATTTACCAGCAAGTAACCCCTATCTCTTATCTCTCCATTCGGACTAGGTTCAATTTTCATAAAATTTTGATTAATTTAGATTGTTATTGATAACAGCCCACGCTGGTATGGTATGTGTTTCAATGTAAAAACATGTTTACCGTCGAATGAGCTTCACCAAAGGACTCCATCTGGATCGTATCTCCAAGATAACCGGAGATGCGATTCGGGGAGATAACTTTAGTTATCTGAGGTGACTCCTCAGAAGTGGGGGTCACCCCTCCAACCCCCCAATTCCAGTGGTAAACTTATCAAGCTGAACGAAATCCAAGAAATGACAGGTATGGTCTTCACCCTTATAGCCTTCACCTTTAAATATAATACATATTCTGAATTTTTTTATAAGAAATATTCAGACAAAATTGTTGAGCAAAGAAAGTAGAAACTGATCTAGAACTTTTTTTATGAATCTAGTCAGATTAGTTATGAGCATAGCAGTAAGTTATACTGAGGAATATGTAGAGGAGAGAGATATATTAATATATATTCGCTTATGTAAGGTATATCCCTGAGTACTCAATTACATGGCTGTAACATTCCCGCAGTATCTGTAGATATCATACACGGAATCTATATGTAAAAGCTAAGTCAACAACTGATCCTCTAGCTCTCCACAGGTAAACTCAATTAAGACTTGGACAGAAATGATCTCATAGACACTGTGCATACTCTGTTCGTTTAATATTAACCTAGTTCTGGTTGTTTTTTCGAACTACGATTCGGTAAATCTTTCTGAACTAAAGCAGGTTCAGTTGACTATGAGTGGTAGCAATTTCTACTTTGGAAGTTACCAGCATTATAACAGAAAATACCTAGAGTGGCTCTATTCCTACGAGTTAGTCGGGATGCTTCATACATAGGACACCGATACTAAATATTTTCTTGTTATCCTTGCGCTACACCCAATAGTGGCAGCATACACCAAGAAGATACACTGAGGTGTCCTTCTTTGAAAACGGTAGTCCTTCTGAACTGCTTAAGTTACATGGCTCACTATATCTACAAAATGCCTAAAGGAAGAGATCAACATTATGTATTATAATAGAAATGCCCTTCTTTTGATTTAAAACATTGTAAAGTTATTTAGAAAATATTATTATCATACAGAATCCGTCTACCTTGTAAATTGTTTTTGTAGCTGTCCGACGGTTTTCGCACCGTTCTATGATCATCAAGTAGATGGATTACACCGTTGCAGTTCATTTTCAAGTAGGACCACAACAAATTGGGTCAGACGCCTAGTACAATAATTGACTTTTCTAAGACTGATTCGTGTAAGAGTAGTATGTTTACTAACATCACTCGTACTTAGAATATGCGAGGATGAATTTATAAAACTTTTAAGAGAGAGGTTCAGTGATCTCAGTTTCAGAGATACATACATATCTGCATCCCATTTCGCACGGCTTTCTTTCTAAACATGAATATATAGTAAATACATGAGGCTGTAATAAAAATGGATTTTGAATTCATATTGCTGGAAAGTCAAGCGTCTTGAATAATTAGTTCCGACGATCTATACTAATAGCATTAACTGAAAATCTCCCCTTAAATCCACCAAAACTTCTCTCATATATTTTTAAAACTAACCGCAGTGAGAACAAGCAATGAATTATTACAACGGCTATTAATTCTTCAAATTTAGAATTGCGTAGTAGACGAATTTAACCGAATATACTATTACAACAATTTTTCATTGAAGAAAATAAAATTGGAAAAGGGATCTTCACCTCTCATATGAAATTTATTATAAAAAACTTATTCTATATATATATAAACGTCTAAACCACAGTAAAAGCTCTTCTAAAATAGAGTAAAGATCTTTCGACACAGTTCTTCTAGTGACTCTTATAAGAGTAGGTCACTTGATCTGAAGATACAATAGTAACGGGAAAAATCAATGTTTAGAAATAAATAAAAGATTAGACGAAAATAATTTTTACATTTCATCAAAAAAAAAAAAAAACTATTTCCAGTTGTTATAAAAATCTGAGGTATTTTTTGTCTATTGCTTTTATAATATCTATACTATGAGGCCTATGTTTGTGTAAAATATCAACTCGATCTATCAAAGATTCTGGACAGTAGCATGGTCACGAACTTTGGATACATACTCACCCACCCAGCCATCTACACACACACACTCAGACATCATCGAACAAACTTCATAAACGACTTCTGGGACCTCAAAACAAGTAATTCCATAAAAATCTCGAAATCGATTTTTTTTTATTCATGTTTTTATTTCACATACACTGTTTCATATTATTTTCTCATTTCATACTATCGTAATATGGAATAACTCGGTACTAGAAAATAATATGGAAGAAACATATTCATGATCGTCTTTTTTATCATAGTTTCGCATTTATATGTTTCATATTATTTTTTCATGGTATTATGTTAATTTATAGGAAAACTCCATATTAGAAAATAAAATGAATGGAATATTTTGTGCTGAGATATAAAATTTATATCATTAGGAATGAGTTTTACAAACTCATCTTGATTTTGAGGATCTCCACATTAGGTAATAGTAACCAAGAAATATATATTTTTTTCATATTTTCAAATTCATATTTCGCATAAATTAAGTAAACGAAATTAATTTGAGTAAAAGTTTAAGAAGGAAAGCCTTTTATTTTCATGTATATGATATTTTAGACTATTCTTGCATAAAGTAAAAACAAACTGCTTAACTGATGTGTAATTTAGTAGATATATTAATCTCGACGCCACCGTATTTCGAACAACAATTTCAGGTGATATCTTATGCTGTTCTGGTTTAAGAAAGTAGAATCCCACACCAACGAAAAACTAAACACTCCCAGTTTTAATCAGTGAAATATTTAAGCAATATTTTTAATCTATGAATTTTAGAAAATACAATCAGAAAAATACAAAGTCTTTACTTTAATTATTTATATCTTATTTGAGTTGTTAAACTCAAAAAAAAACACTTGCTAAATTTAGAATCAGAGCAGTGCTTGATGGTGGAGCACGGTTTATTTGGTATATGTTAACACTGATAACGACACACAAAGACACATTCAATACACTTCTGGTATTAACAAATGTTAAGACTCGTTGTTCAGTTGTGAATAAAAAACTGCAGGATGCCCTCCAAGGAAACAAAGTTTAAACAATCTTGTATTTGCTAAACAAGCACATTTTTCTAATTCAATTATTCAAATTATTATTCTTGCGTGAGAGGATACTAATAATGAAAAGAAAATAATATAAATGATTTGCAAGATAAGAGAAAAAGGTTTTCCATTATACAAGCTTGCTAAAAGGTATGAATAATCTCAATTTACTAAAACTAATTGAGAAAATACATCCATAAGATATATTTATCGAAGAAACATATGGGAGCTTAATAGGTAATGCTATCTACCCAATTGAATTATGGTACATCCATTTAATTAAAGCATTTATTAAATCTAATGTAGTATGGGGAATGCATATCTGAATTGAAATCAAGAAAAATGCGGCATTTAGTAAATTTTATGCTGAAAATAATTGTATTTTGGAGAGCGTACATCTGCAAGTGGGCGTTTAGTGATACGAAATATGTGCATCAAATCAAAATGTAGAAATTAAATTAAGGAATCTACACTTGAAATATCATTCAACTTCAACAATTATTCATATACACAAAAAACTGTTATACCAACAATTATGCCTTTAAAATTTATTATATATTGCATATATATATATATATATATATATTTTTGGATGGAGACGTTCCTCTTGATTTCTTCGGAGACATTCATACGAAGAAGCATTAAACACCGCATGCGATTGTTTTAAATTAAATTAAAATTAAATTAAGAATATATTACAAAAATAGAAAAACTCTAGACCTCATATTAAGAAACCGTCATGAAAAAGCTGTACCAGACTTGCAGAAGTGTCACTTAATATATAAATATACATGCAATACAGGGTACTGCGCAACCCTGCCCTAAAATTATTATATTGGGATGACAACTACTAAGCTTTCAAGACGATTGAGCATGTATTTAGTGAATGGGGCTCCCAAGAACCATACAAGAGAAGCCCATAGTATGGCTTTAACACGGAAGATGTTAGAAGAAGGCACAACTATTTTGCAGATGAACAGTGATAGTAAAAGATTAAAAATAATTGAAGCACTCTATATTAAATATTTTAATCCTGTTATAAATGCACAAATAAGTGCTTCGTATCAATATATATACACTAATAAATTCTCGACCGTGTGACAGATATACAACTAAAAAATGATAGATCGGGATGCGGTCAGTTTCTTCCACTTTCAATTCAAACTCTCATTGCCGACGTTTCGATTTTATTTAAAATCTTTTTCCAAAGGCCTACAAACAGAGGAAAACAAGAATTTTAATACGTAAATTTTTTTTAAAAACACAAACAAAAGAAGTACACTATGAAAAATTAAATACAATCTCATTGTTATCCTAATACTCAAGATTGTATTTAATTACAATCTTGTAATTATATGATAGTGTACTTCTTTTGTTTGTGTTTTATAAAAAATGTACGTATTATAATTCTTGTTTTCCTCTGTTTGTAGGCCTTTGGAGAAAGATTTTAAATAAAATCGAAACATCGGCAATGAGAGTTTGAATTGAAAGTGGAAGAAACTGACTTCATCCCGATATATCATTTTTTAGTTGTATATATATATATATATATATATAATATATATATATATATATATATATATATATTTAAATTGTATGTTTTCTCCCTGATATATATAACTAATTATTAAAGAAATAATTAGATTTACTGAGATCCTGAAATCATTCCTCGACTAACAGACAATTTTTGTTGCTATTAATGACAACGCATCAATGGGACAGATACTGAAAGGTGTACCTGAGGGAATTGCATAAGGGCCCTTTATTCTCTGTACATGTAAGGCATGCCCAATTCTCCTATAGTTCTATCCTGAATTCTCATGGAGAAACTGAATCAGTTCTGAGTCACTTTCCGAACAACATTGCAGTGGTCTCTAGTGGAGTTTGTTACAAGATAGTTACAGAACTACCTTGATTAAATTTCTCACTGGTTCAATAGCTTAAAACTTGCTGTCAACCCAGCAAAGAGCATTCTCATACAACTTCCAGTCATCATTGGTCACCAGTTAATACCTTCCAAAATCTAAACTGAATAACTAGTAAAAAAATTTGCAGCAGGTCCACTATTAAATACCATCTGAAAAAAAAACAATAAATTAGGCCTGACCATAATGCTATCTCTATTCTGAAGTCAAAAAATACTCCACAGGTAGATGAGGACCTCATTCATATGTCAGTTATTAGAGCTAGCATAGCCTATGGATGATCGACCTGGTTACAGGCTACAAGAAGTAACAAAACTTTTATCCTTTGAGTTCAAAACAACTATGCACGCCGGTTGGCTGAGAGACATTGGTATACAAGGAATGAGAATATTCAAAGAAACCTCAGGTTGGAATGAACTGACCGATTTTCAAATAGACTGGTGACGAATAAGGACACGAAAATACAAACCCATTCAAACTCCCATGTACGGATCCTATCGCTAAGGATGTTCTAATCATTTCCATCGTAGAAGCTGCCGTTTAAATAGGTAGTCAAACCCTTCCTTGACTGATAACTTTCACGGCTTAATGAGATGTAACTAAAAGACCAAATTAGGACGAAATAATGTAAACTGACAAACTAAACAAAACATTAAAGACATTTCCTTACTGATTCCAGAATCACAGTTGTGCAATAACTTACTCGTAGAAGGTCCATAACCTTAAGGCTATTTACAAATTTTTACTAAGTGCAAAACACTCTTAGATGTACATACACTCAAGGGTACAGTAAATGAGAATTGATTTTACGAGCTTTTATCTTAAATTTAATTATAAAATATAAAAGTAAAAACCTATCTTTTTTGCACATTTTATTTTCAATAAAAAAATACACACTGGTATCACTTTTACGATAAACCAGTTCCAAAGGAAAAAAAATGGTTTAGTGCATATTAATATATAGAGATATGTTTCACAATCAAAAACTAATTCAGAAACTACGAAACAAAGTTTATAAAATGTATTAAAAATTATATTCTTACCAAACTTTTTCAAATGTATTTCAAAATAAAACATTTTTTTTACTAAATACTTGTAAATTAAATATCTCTAGATTAATTAATAACTTGAATTATTTGTTATAATTAATTTATGAAAGGAAACTTGTTACATCGAACACAAATAGATTTAGATCATTAGTTGTGCAATCCGTAATTGTGTGGTATTTACTCATTCTGAGGTAAAATGGATAAACCAACAAAAGTCTCCACACAAATTTTTATAACACACTGATTTTTGTAACTAATTAGATTTAATTTGTATTATAGTGTCTCCCTGATGATGAACACAAAGTGTTCGAAACGCGTTGAATAAAACTTCATTTGTGTGGAGACTTTTGTTGGTTTATCCATTTTACCTCAGAAATAGATTTAGATATCATAGAGTTTGGTTCTTGATTTAAAAAGATATTTGGGTGACATTTCTTGTAGGTTTCGAACGTAGCCCGGTCGTTCTATGGAATCAACACATTATTCAATATATTTTGAATGAGACATACAACTTCATTGTCTCTTCTTATTGTGTCTCTTCTTATTGTGATTTTTAATTTTATAAAATCTTTAACGTTGAATTATTCCGGCGTGATAGAATTGCTAATAATCAATTTGGGTGATTTTCACATTAAAAAATTTGGATCATAATTGGTTTAATCGTTTTATCTATAAAAAATGTATGCCTATTATTTGAAGCATGTAGAGAAAAGAGTAAAGGGGAGAATGTTACTCTTTAGAGGATACAGTGCTGTTGACAGTTATGTCAAAAGGAAATGACTTAGCTATCAGAGTTGGCAATGTGGGAAACGACTGAGGTAGTAACGAGGACTGTCAATACGTCACTCATGACATTTAGTTAGTGGTCGCCAAATCAGAGCCGTATGGGTCTAAAGTCAGATAAATCAAGCAAAACCGATTACCTTCCCCACAACACAAGAGTTGGTACACACACAGTATTACCTTCATACTGCTCAGAATCAAAAACAAAAAAAAAAAAGAGTTGATATTACAGTGGCCGGCATTGCTAGTCATTGAATATGTCAAATAAATAAATCAGTCAAACCATCAAATAACTAAAGTGCTTAATGATAAGAATAGCTATTCATTTGCAAGCAAACACCCAGTGTCGCTTCTGTCGCAATCTGATGAACAAAGAGTGTTTGCTTATTTTTGAGGATCTGCCCTTAGGAAACTGATAAGTATGTTGCCGAGCAATCAACCAACAAGAGCGACAATGAATATTGGGTTAAACATTTTGTACCATTAATTATGAAGGACCACTAATTTGGAATCTGAAAAAATACCAAATAATAAGTATAATATGATATAAGTATATATCATATTCCTTGCTCTCACTGTTATGACAAATGGCGCTCTTCAAATCAATCGGAGTGATAATTTAAACTGATTATTCATTTTAAAGAATCAAAGTAATGTCTTCCCGTGTTCAGCTACTTTTCGTCTTTTCATGAACCGCTACTTAAACACTGTGTTTGCATTCTGTACCTCTTGGATAAGTTAGATGTCATCATTGATGATAACTTAGATGTTATCTAACTACAAAAAGGTAGTTTGTTTTGCAACGACATATGTTCGATTATTGCCTAAACTTCACCTGCCTAGCAAATTAATTGGAAAATTATAACCTTTACCATACTGATTATCCCCTGTCCTGTAACGGGGGGGGGGGGGGGGGGGGGGGGGTTATTGCCCACAAAGCTGCTTTTGAACCCATTAATGTTCATATATTGGTTTCCTGAATATTAACGACGCATTAAGGCAACATTAATCGCAACCAATTCAGATTAGTTTCCAGCAAATTGTTCTTGTTCTAAAAATAGTTTACAGCAAAGGAGGTATATTTATTTTATCCTATGGTTTTATTTAATTATATATATATTATATATATATATATATAATTGTCACAATAAAACGTGATACAAATATTCAGGTAATTCACCACAAATGATTGAAGATAATCGCTCTGAAGCCTTTCGTTTATAAAGTTGTGAGAGAGCAAGTAAATACAAGTTCGATTCACATCTTGTATTCACTTGGTCTCTAACGACGTTAAAAACAAAAGGGCGCAGAGCGATATTCAATCATTTGTGGTGAATTACCTATATACATATATACCGGGTGTCTCAAAAAAATGTACTCACTCTTAGAATGACGACAAAATATTTATTTATGAACACAGAGTGAAATGAAATAGCATAGAATACATGAGACAAATGTAATTGAAGAATCATGTTCGCAAATGTTCAAACTAATGATTCTTCAATTACATTTGCCTCATGTATTTGAAGCTATTTCATTTCGCTCTATGTTCGTATATAAAGGTTTTCTCGTCATTCTAAGAGTGAGTGCATTTTTTTGATATACCCTGTATATATATGTATATACTTTTTCGTTGGAAATACGATCCGAAACGGACAAATATAGTTCAATGTGGAAAAAGAAACATAGAGAAATTAAAGGCACACACATACAATCTCTAATTTTCGGTTTCAACCGTCTTCAGGTGAGATAGAGAGGGAAAGCAAGCGCACTGGTTCAGAGATGGTTGGAAACCATGACATATTATGTAGGTCAATGTAATTTAACATACGACTGAAAGGCATACATTCCGTCCCTAGAACCCTACTAAAATTCGGAATCATATATGTTCACAATGCAAAAAACATATATATCAACATTATATGACAGAAAATATTCCAATAACCTTGCGTGATGACCGATGGACTGACTGCCTAAATATCGGCACTAAAACATTAGGCCAAATGTTCTCATTGGTTTGTCATTTGTATTTTCTACTTAAATATGTTCCATCACTCCCTTTTTTTTAGGCTATCATCAAATTTGATCATTCCACCACTTATTCCCATAAAATAAGTAAAATTTGAACAAATGCAATTGGTTTTTGGTTTTTTTAGTTTTTGATTTATATAATTACGTACAAACAGATTTCTTTATAACTTACGCATTTATAATTAGAGTTTTTTAATAAGAGGGAGTGTTGGGATTATAAGACAGCTCTAAGAGGGCGCACAAGTCAAACTATATTAGAGAAGTTATAGAATACATGAGGAATCCGAAACCGATAGAACACCGTACTTCACCAACATCTTCCTTACGAGGTAACACGACTTTCTGCAGTATTATTCAACAATATCTCTGCTACACGGCATTTTAATTAACTATAATTGCTAGAAAACTGTTGCAACGCCTAATATTTTTTGGGTTACTTAATAAAACTATAACCTGAAAAAAGGTAACATCATAACCTTAATCAATTACAATGCTTCAGAAAACCTTCCACAAGTCAAAGGAAATTAATACTAATTGAATTATTTTAATTAAACTTGGAGCATTAAGCTAGTACAGGTAACTCCACAAAAACACAGTGTTACACTTACATGGAAAGAAAATTGCAAAACCTTGTTACAGCTCGGCTACCCGCAAAGCAGTTCCATTTTAACGAAGTAACGATGATGAAAAAACACTCAACAATTTATTTCATAATACTAAAAACAATTTTTTCAAAAAAAAGAAGGTAAAAATGTATATATATAAAGTACAATCACTGATAAATCAAAGCACATAAATTACAGGTGTTTGTGTTTCGATTTGTTGTTATTAATTTGGTTAACAGTTGAATACTTTACTTCAATTATGGAGTGACATTCACTCTTATGATTTATTACAGTTTACGTATTTTTAGTAATAATGTAAAAACATAATTAATGAAGATTCAAAGGTCTTGAATCAATTACCATTTGGTATTTACACATTTCATGCAAATAAAATGAAAATGTGTCAAAACTATAACGATCCTGAGGTTATATAAGCAGTTTGTAACATTTAAAAGAAGTAAAAATAAAGTTGTAAAAAAAAGGATGAAAAAGAAATCTTCGTTGTTATAACCTTCTAACATCAGTTAAAAACAGTACAATATAATTTCTTAAACCATTATATTTATAACATCATTTATATCCAAGTTAAAAAACAACTGTTGATAGAAAGCTCAAAAGTTCTTTTTAAAGAATTACAAAAAGGTCTGACGAAGACAGTTTTTCTTATTTAATGGAGATTATCTAGTTAAATGGAAACACAATTCATTAAATACGGTAATATAAAGTCAGTAATACAACCTCTAGTAGAAGGAACCTTGAATTCTCATAACAGGGAATAAAGATATGTTTGAAATTGCTAAATAATTAATTAAGTCTGGAAGGCTTTCTTCATATGCGAATAATGACGTTCAACTTAAATTAGTGACAACATTGGGTAAAGCGGATTTAATGGTAATAACTTATGAATAACATAAAAAAGAGGAATTTGATGTGCATTTTTTTGTTTGAGTAAGGTTATACAAGTGTTTATAAAAAAAAACGAGTAAAATGTCCCTCTGATATCACCTCAACAGGTAGATTCAAGAAAATGTCTGTCCGGAGTCGTACAGAATACCTGTTAAATACAAGCGGTACACCTGTGTAATTCATTCATACTTTGTTTTTGGAATTCGATTGTTCGCGGTTCATAACTCCAATGAAAATAGGAGATCTAAAGCTTTGTGGTTAGTGAGTTACTGTTTCAGGTACTTACAGGAGAGGAGCAATAAAAGTTGGCTGTTACTTGTGTCCAGGCTAATGAATGAGAAATCGTTTGTGATCAACAATTCTATAAACCTTGAGGACAAATTGAATAAGAAATTGTCTTCAGAAATAGGAACTGATAAAACGAAAGCCCTTTGCTAACTGTAGTCGAAAACTGAGTGTTTGAGGCTTAGTTGTATTCTACAAATTAGTTGATTGTAGAAAAAATCCAACTTATAACAACAGTTTGAATTTTTAAAAACGTACCAAGCCTTCTTGGACAGAAAAGCTGCCAGTCAGAGCTCCCATGTGCATCTCGTCACTTAGGCAAGGGCAGTTAATGGTCGAACGTTCTAAGTACCATTTTAGAATTCCATAATGACATTTATACATTAAGTACGTGATACCAATTAGAATAAGTTTCAGGTCCGTTTATCTGCTTTTTATCAAACTCCCAAAATTGTTTTAGCATTGGACCCAATAAGAGTTACCTATAATATTCTGAAAATACATTAATGCTCCTTCGATACATGCACTTCATTTATGCATTACAAGGGTGCATTGAGATGTGACGTCAAACTATCTATTTTTAAACTATCAAATTAAATAAAAACTCCCAAGGAAAAGTCCAAGGAAAATATATTAGATTAGTTTTTGGTTGATTGAACGAAGTACTTGTATTTAGTATTTTATCATTTTAACTTACAACTTTTTAAGGCCAATACAGTAAACTTCAAAAGTCCCATTGATCCCTATTCTGAGGATTCAAGGTATCCTTCCTCTAGAGATTGTATTTGCGCAATTTAATTTTTTTTATGAACTTTACTTACGTTTAACTAGACGAACATCATATGTAATTCAAAGTCAATGACCTAATATGTTGCAACCTCTATTTAATCTAGATGTGATATAACAGTTTAATACATATACATCATAGAACAAGATTTTATAATAAACACGAGAGATAAAAATCAACGTCCAAATCACTGTAAAAAATAAGAAAAACAACTAAGAACTTTCAACTTCTGAGAAGTTTCTTAAATTTGAGTCTGACGAAAACAAAAGAAAGATCTTTGTATTGTTCCTTATTTTTTATTGTAGTTTGGACATTGGTATGTACATAATTATATATGCAGAAATGTCATAATAAGCATACGCCTATATATATGAAAGGAATCCCACCACTAGAAATAGAAAAAGAAATGGAGAAATTTCTAAGGCTATTGAGTATTGCCCTGTTATCAAAAGAATCGAGATAAGTTGGGTAAGTTGTAAATGAAAGAATGCTTTCAAAACTATAAACGTGCCAATCAACCTAACATCTAGTGAGCAGAATAAAGGGTAAACGGTAAGGCAACATCTTGTCTAGCAACCTTCTCTACCTCTCAATAGAAGTGGAGTGGAAGGAATAATAATGAATACAACAGTCCACAAGAGTAGGCTTCCTATAAACTCACAACTCCAAACCCTCTCCATTTCTCTTTAAATGAAAACCACAAGTGCTTTTGTCAAATCATTTATTATTTTGTAAGTTGTAAAATTAAAAAGTAAATATCTTTTTTAAAAAAAACTAAAGAAATTTCCCTTTTTTTTATTAACTGTTGGTTTTGAATAACCAGGTTTCATAAAAAATAGTATATTTCTAAAATTTTATCGCCAAAACAAAATAATTCAAAAAATAGTTTTGAAACATAATATTAATAATCACAATTTTATTTAACTAATTTCACAAAGATAATAACAATGTTTCAAAAACATGTGAATTGAACTAAAAGAATCCACAAGAGAGGGACTTAGTGCAAAAAGTATGACTTAACAATTACAGTGTTTTGACAGACTAAGCCTGAAAGTTTGGGCTATTCATCCGGTGGAAGCGCTTAAAACTTGCCGGCGTTTCATTTACACTGTAACCCCCTCAGTTCCATTTAAATGCCTTATTTATCCTCACAAAATACTACAATCTTATACTCTTATTCATCATATTGTTTAACAAGTATATCTTACTGTCTTATTTGTTCAAATCAGATAAACTAATTTCACATACGTTTAATGAATAAAAACTTTAAGGCGTTATAATTAATGTGACACGTAATTTCAATTAATTCATTAAACAATACTTACATACATAAATTCAGAAAGATTAGCTGTGTTCTCAATTTTGATACTTCATTTTGGAAGGTGTAAAGCCTCTCTTGGAGTATATTTTCTCATGTGACATTACCATTAATACGGGATATATGAAATAGTAGTCTATCGACTCAAGAAAACTGAAAATAATCGTGCAGTTCACCCCCGATGGCTGACCACAGTGGAAACTATTAAAGCATTTAAGACGATATATGAGGTTAGACGTTGAACCTTTCAATAGTATTAAACATCGCATTGGCAAATGATGCAGTCATACAACGAGAACAGGTGCAGGAGTTGTTTGACCGATTTCCAATATTCTTTATATTTAACTAGAACTCAAAGAGCCGGAAACAACATGGGCAATACCCGAACACCGTCCAGCAACACCTATTCCAGTCTAGAAGTAAGCCAGTATCGTTTACTAATTCGATTTCAACTGGTATATATGCTAATAACGACATAAATGTATATAATATTAAATATGTTACCATAAAATTTCCTTATGACTATAACATAATTTTAATGCTTTAAATGGAAATGTCTGTAACAATGATTCATTCATTATTTTAACTCAATTTAAACTTCATAAATCTTATTCATTCAAAATAATATTTCACTTATATTTACTCTTCCTTATTAAGTAGTTACATCAAAATTACACAGTTATATAAATTTAATATTAAACAATATTATTTAGTAGCTATTTTACTAATATAGCTTAGTTTTATAACTTCAAATGTTATAACAGAAATCGCCTAATTTTTTGATTTTAAGTATTAAGTAACGTGCCTAGTGTTGCAGTTTATAACGTTTAATTGGTATCTGGTGGTTATTTTTCTATCTATTTAACCAAAATGACGATTTGGGCAGATTTGATGTATTTTTAGAAGGCATTTTGAAGATATTTTTTGTGATGTCTCTGTCTGCGTAAACGTGTGCGTGTGTGCGTGTGTTGGGGGGGGGGGGGGGGATCCATAGAACAGATTTCCAACATGCTGAACGTTAAAACGCATTAGAGATTAAATTGATATACGGCGAAAATCAACACTGCATTTGAGTATGTATCTGGTGTATAGTTACTGGACAACACTGGCTCCTGTAAAGTCCAATTTAATACCCACTATGTGCTATAAAATTTAAAAGACCCATTTGTTTCTTTTAAAGTACTAGTTTGAAAGAAATAAAATATTGTAATTATTATAAAAGTTATATAATCCTTCGATAAAATTATAAATGTTGGTTTGGTATAAAAATGTAAATAAATTAACTTATGATTCAATCTGAATGCTTGTCAACACGACACTGGTCACACTCTTTGACAAAATATATTAAAATTAAACTCAAAATAGCTCTTTATGTTTCTTTTGATATTCTTTTTTTAAAAAAAGACAGATATGCATTGCATAATGTGATTCAGGAAATGTTTATTTTTTGCGAAACAACAATCAGTTGGAATATTAACACATTACATGTGACATCCAACAAAAATAGTTTAGTAAAAAATTCAAAAATTTTTGTCAGTCGTAAAGATGATGTAACACTAAAATCCACTTTTAAAATTGACAACTTCATGCAAATTGTAGAACAAAGTTCTACTTATTAGATTTGTTTACATTAACTTCAAAAATTGGTGATAAATTCAACCAATAGTATTTTTTAAATATTGTATTCTTTATCAAAAAAACTATGAAATGCATTAATTAGTTAATTAAATAAAAATGTTTGTAACAATGAATTACTCTGTGGATAAGAATTTTAGTTTACTATATTTGATTATATGTGATTTATTCTGAGATGTAAATTTGTTAACAATGGGGACCATCAGAGACAGTACGGCTGGGAACCACATCATTTAACAATTGCAGAATAAGTACAAATACGTATGAAATAAATATTTATAAATTTGGAATGAAAGTATATTATAAGTATGGTATAACCTATAATAATGTTTCACGCATTATTATTACCTATAATTTTTGTTCCTTCACCAAATCATTTAAAAAGTAATTTTGTTTATAGTGAGCAACGTGAAAAGTATAACGTAAAAAGTAAGAACGTAAAAGTTGTTACGTTTTACGACTGCCTGTTGATGGGTTGGTGTCTGTTCATAATGTTATGAACAGTCCACAAGTGGAACTCTTTGATGAAAAATAATGTCATTTGGCAGATATTTAGTTGTAAATTATTAAAAAATAATTTTCGCTAAACAAGTAACACTAAATATACTAAAATTTGACTGGGATGTTAAATGATCACATTGTTTTAGTAATGTTGAAACAAGAAATATACATTATGCTTCTTTATGCCAAAACATGTGCTAACTTTAATCTCCCTTCTAGTTACTCTAAAAACATTAAACATCTCGTGAGTATTTTAATATTAAATAATATAAATAATACTATGAACGCTGTCTGAGAATTGAATATTGGAACAGGAAGTATTACAATTTCAAGGACAACTATTATGTTTATTGTGTTGAAACTAGTCAGATTGTGTTCAAAAAATGGTACTTCTCTTAAGATGGGCACACTGGATGGAGTCATATTAAAATAAATCAAGTTTATTTCTAACGCTCAATCTTACAGGCTTTTACCTTTGATGCTGTTTAACAACGGGTGGAGAAAACGGTCTAATCATAGTTATAAGCTAACCGTATGACGGGGTCAATTCTGCATCACTAAGGGTAAGTGAGAGGGGCTATTTGATGAGAAGCTGATTTACATTCCTTGCTATCCTCTCCGACTGACTGATGTTCATCCTCTCCGAAGGATGGCCAGAACAAGATTTTTCACTTTCCACATAAGATATTTAGCATTATGCTGTCGTCTAACACACAGCATGCTTACCTTTGATAGTGACAATTCGAAGTTCGTCATGAACCTTACATTTTCATGTGGAATATATAAAATCATATCCATACTGACTCTCAGAGAGGACGCTCAACTGTCAGTCTCAAGTCTGTACAATGCCAGGTACCCCTTCATGAAGCCTTTTCTAATAAACGTGTATTTAGCAAAGGTATACATCAAGCAACACAGTAATGTGGCACCCTCATTACCCGAAAGTTAGTCAAACAACAAATGAGCTAAAACTCCCTAATCTTTGAACAACACCTTGAGTGCGTTGAGAACAAAACAAATTGAGTAATAAATTGAATGCCAAGAGCTTGATAGTAATTTATTGTATAGTAAAGTAGAGTGTAAACCAATCCAGATTTGTTTTTCTGTCGTAGTTTTTATCTACCACTCGGGCAGCTACATCTTGAGGGATTCTCAACTTCTTTATTGATGCCCTTTACTTTTTATTTCTGAAATCATTTCTCTATCTTCAAGTTTCTACTTGAAGTGGATTATTCATATTTTTTTTTGTATCAAATCAAACGACAAATTTTCAACATTATTTGTATAGAGGGTGAATGGATGTGGACACTATAAAATAAAAATCAACTTTATAGAATAAAAATTTAGAAAAATGGAAGATAAAAAGAGCACTGTAAACAAAAACGCTGTGCTATAAAAATAAAATTGCTTCATAATCAATTTTTTAAAAAAAACATCTGACAGGCGAAAACTAAACTGTAAACAAACTACAGTAAAAGCATTTACTTTCTTAAAAGTAAAAGTATTATATCTTCACTGTGACATTACTCCTTTGGTGGACAATCAATTTGATCAACTAAAACTTCTAATGGTCAACCTGAATTAACATGTAAAATCTCATACAGATGTTTAAAGCTATTTAGGAGTTTAAATCAAACAGACTTATTGCCAGAAAATATTTATATATATATATATATATACTTTTTCGTTGGAAATACGACCCGAAACGGACAAATATAGTTCACTGAAAAATAAATAGAAAATAGAAAATGAAACATAGAGAAATCAATAGAGATTTACAGTCTCTAATTTTCAGTTTGATCCGTCTTCAGGAGAGATTGTTGGTCTCCAACCGTCTCTGAATCAGTGCGCTTGGTTTCCCTCTCTTATCTCTCCTGAATACGGTTCAAACCGAAAATTAGAGACTGTAAGTGTGTGCTTGTGATTTCTCTATGTTTCTTTTTCTACATTGAACTATATATATATATATATATATATATACACGAGTTCATTGTTCATATGAACTCGTATTGTGTCCAGTTTGGATCGTGTTTCGTTTTATTAAGTGATATATATATATAAACTCCAAAAATTGTTCTTGACCTCTTCTATTCTATTCTATGTTTTGTTATTGAGGGCTAGTTCAAATAAAACAAAATAATTTTAGCCCTAAAGATGATGTACAAACACATCGAAACGTCGGCCTAGGAAAGAGTTTATTTTCTTTTATTTGACCTAGCCCTCAATAACAAAACATAGAATATATATATATATATATATATATATATATATATATATATAATACAATGAAAAATTAACCACGGGCTTACATATTTTATAAGCATTAAAGAATAACACTTCAGTTACCCTAAAAACTAAAAGAATTGACAATATACTTCAGTCACCCGTGTGATGAATCTCAGCCTACAACCTAAAAAGATCTGCGTAACGTTTCAATAGATCATTTTTTACTAAAGACTAAATAAATTTAAACTTTATATAAATAATAAGATTGTTCTCTAAAGATGGTAGCATGAATAATTTATATATTTTTCTGTATGTATTATTTTTTTCACACAGAGTAGCACGTCTATTGCAGTGGAATTTTTTGTCCTCAACCCCCTTACAGATTACAAGTGTTTGTACAATAATACATATTATTAAGTAAGTAAAACAAGAAAACACCTCCTTGAAAAAAAAAAGGATAGGCAGAACAATCCGAAAAAGGAAAGTAAACTTAAATTGTAGCAAAATAATAGTTGGGAAAGACAATGACTTTGATCTAATTTACGAACACTAATAAGTGAGAGAACAATAAACTACAAGAAAAGGTAAACAAAAAGGAGTGTTAGTTTATCTTGAAAATGACCTTTGACTCTTACAAGATTTCAAAACTTATGTTCGATTTCATAAATGTTGACAAATTTCATCGTAATTATTAAATTAATTATGTAGTTGAGCTCCATAACAGTACCCCCCTCTCCCACGAAACTCACAGAATTTTATTACTTTTGTTTTTCAATTCTTAAAGACGAAGTTCTCCGATCTAAGGAATATCAATTAAATGACATTTTAATTACTTGTTGATATGTGTTTAAATTTAATTACTGACTTTATGGATATACTCACTTATTGTTATTACAGATTAATTGTTTTACTAAAACTGTCTTCCTACCTGAGCTGGACGTATAAAAGTAAACAAAAGGAAGTCTTGCGTGAGACACTGCTGCGCGCATCACACTTTCCTATTTATAAACAGCAGCGGATTTGCATGAGGAGCGCTAGTTGCATCGGTGTTGCTATTGATGCTATTTCCTAAACAAATTCTCTTTCCCAGTATTGAATTTGGACATAATTTATGATGAATTTGTATATTCTAATGTCTTTTGTTTTGTTAAAAGTTCATTTACCACCATTAGAGAACTTTTTTTTTTACATTTCATCCTTAAAGACAATTTTTGTGTACAGCGCATTTTATGGACAATATACGTCAAACAAAACGAAAAAAATATAGTGATTTTATTCAAAATCGCATTCCAAGATTTATCATAAATTGAAGAAACCAGATTTTTTCGTATGAACTATCAATAAGAAAATTGCAATTTTGAACCAAGTTTGTTGTTGCGCCTGAGAGATATCAGGAACTGAAATAGAAAATCGGGTAATTATAACTAAAATTGTATAACATAATAATTATAACTTTCCGTTTTGGGACATCTTGGTCACATACAAACGTATACACGCGAAATTTATTTCGTTAGACTCAGGGACGTTAAAACGAGTATTTTCGTTGTTAACTGAATTTTTAAATTTTCGCATGGATAAAATACTTGGCTATTTTCTATACTTAATATGGAGAGTAAATGAAGGTATCAAGAGACATTCTTAGAGGTCGGAGACCTGTCGTCGTCAGACGAAGAGGTGTTGTGTTTCTCAGAGGCAAGTGCCGACAGTAAGTTACTTAAATCAAGATAAAAACAGGCACTTAAATTATTCCATTACGACACTTTTTAAACCAAACTTTAAAGAGAATCTACACTCTCAACTTCTTCTTAAAATCATGGACAAATAATATTAGACATAACTTCACATTTCCCAAGAAATCCAAATTAACACCTTTTTTTTTGAGTTTAAAGAGAATATATTTCTGAAATTGCTCATAATATAATCGATTTTTTAGTTATCACAGAATAAGAATAAAAAACAAGTTCAACTATAAGACATAATTCTAATTTTTTTTATGATTTTAAACAGCATACAATTTTCCCAATCTTTGCTAATGTCATCGATATACTAATGTATGGAACACAAAACTACAGATCGTACAATTAGGGTGGACAGGTTACATTTAGATTATAAAATGCAAAAACTTTTTTTTCAGTGGGGGTTTTAAAAAAAGAATCTTAAATTTTTATAATATCATCGTTATGTCAGTTAGAAAGACACAAACACATAGATAATTAAATTAGAATTAAAAATAACTATGAAAAGCAATTTTTCAGTAATTCTAAGAAACATTTCCTTTACTGATACCAATATGTTAGCGTAGCGCTAGAAATCAGACCATGAACGAATATTATTATATTTTTGACGTAAACGTGGGAGCATTATTTATACGTGGTTCCGAATGAAAATATCTATACCATAGTGTTTAATGTCATTAAAGAACACGATTGATGCCTTATAACGTTATTGGCATCACGGAGGTTACTGATATATATGAAAATACAAAAATAATCATATTCGTAATTTCTCTTTACATAGTGGGTAGTGTATAAAATTTATGATGAACGATGAGTTTACATCATAATTATATTATTGATATTGTTGCGAAGGATTTTTCATTAGACAGGAGAGGTCAATATATGGTTAAGTTGGCTGCTTTATTGATAACATAAGGTGAAGGGCTGGGGATTGAACTGGCATTAGGGCTTTGAAAAAGGGCAAGATGTAACAACTGACTACTGTAAGCCGTGGAGTCGGCAAGAAGAGCGGAGCACTGGGGGCAGTTGAGGCTGCACTGCCTCCCGGGGGATGTTGGCACCGCCTCCACCATTGCTTGCGAAACACTGCCCCCAGTGCCGCCCCCACCATGCCTCCACCGCCCCCTCCCAACACTCAATTATTCACCTACCAGGAGGAAGCCTCCTGATAAACAAAACGCCAACCTAACCCAACAACCCGTCTAAATCTTCTACTTGTGCGCCCTCAACATTGCTATAAACTCAATTAAGTCGGGTATTTAACACATTAATTCATACATTATTCCATCCTTGTCTCTAGGTCATTCCACCGAAAGGTCGTTATTTCACCCCCTGCCCTTAGACGGCTGCAGATCATTAACTCCCTGTCTTCGGGTAATTTAGACTATAATATGAGTAGGGTGAAACATTAAAGAGTATTAAATGGTCGAAAAGCAGTGGTGCTTCGATTCCACAAATACTTCATTCACTTGTGATTTATATTTCAGTTAATTGACCTTTTTCAGGCTACAACATTAACAATTTGTATAAACTTTATCCATTTGATAAGAATAAATGATTGATCTTTTAACTTCACGAGTGCTACCATATGAAAAAATAAATAGTCAAGTGATTTCCCTTCATCTTGCACAGTGGTTATATATATGCATTATTATGCATTGTTGTTGTTAATATGCATCATTATTATTTCAATGCTTCGTTGAACACGACAGAGTAGTTCCTCTCTATAAGCTTCTTCTCAAAAACTTCGACTTGCCTAAAAACAGCCTTTTCGTTGTTAGAACAACGGTTGAGATGGTCAGCGATTGTAGTCCACGCGTTTCCATCACTTTCCGGGGGGGGGGGGGGGGGGCGATGTGGGTCTTATACGTTCTAGAGGTAGCAAAAGTCTAGCCAATGGGATGCTAGTATTCAATGTTGCAGTTTTTATTGGCCCTGGTTCTAGTCTAAGGTTGGTGTTCGGTCTCCGAGTAGTCGGAGTGTCCGCAGTGGACTGGGACAGAGAGGACTCTGCAGTATATCTGATCAGCTGTTTGAAGTGGTTGACAACTTTATCTTCTTAGGATCTGCAATGAATACTCACAGTGAAGAAGGAGATAAGGTGAGAAATTAACACCTTAGAAGTGGGGATAGAGGTTCTTTACCCTTGAGAAAAATGAAATATATTATATGAAAGAAAGATTAAAATATATTACCTGCGTGACCTATGAATGAGAGACATGGGCCCCCAGAGAAAACTCGGTAGCACTCATAGGAATATTTGAAATAAGAGATTTACGCAATATTTATGGCATATTTCATGAACATCAGGATTGAAAAGGCAGTAAAAAGGCGTAACTCACGGTGCTGTTTGCAGATATTTCCTTGTCAATTTGTGCTCGAGTTTGACTGCGATATGTTGACTGCAGATTGGAGACGGGCTTGTCCACAGTGTTTCGTGCTCGCTCCAGGTAGTCTTATATATGAAGGGCAGATGTTGGGCAGATATTCCACTTGGAAAGATCAAATTAGAAAAGATATAATACAGCACCAAGAATCACTGCAGTCTTTTGCACGACACAAGATAATGGAAAGTTCACTATCAAGTATGAATCACAAATTATTATTTGTCCATTGAATAATGATGAAACTGGTTAATTAACAAATACTGTGATTTTTAATGACTTCTTAATTATACTAGCACAAGAACTGGCTGAAAGAGACAAAATGAAACAAAGCAGCACACTGTCTTTGGAAATTCTCTTTTAATTCGCTCTTCTTTTGAGGGAATTTAAATTCAAAGGTATTCACTTTTTTGCCTTTATTTATTAACCAATTAAAATATGTTATTCATCAGGAAATTTCTTCTTTCAAACAGAGAGTGTATCTCTGAATTATATCCAATGTTCATGAATTGAATGCTTTTGACAGTTTGTAGATAAAACTGTATCCACTTGACATGTTTAATTTTTAAACTAAATTATAAGAAAATAAATACATTTCAAAAATATGCTGTTATATATGTTTTATAAAGGGTAGAAATATGTCAGATTATATTATCATACTCTCTAGTTTAAAATTTTTACTTCGCTACTTTTAATTAGCTAATTATAGAAGATATACATTTTGAAAGTATTACACTTTCTATAATGAACATTAGACTCTGTAATTGACTTAATTAAAGCCCCAGCATGCGAGCATTGTGGATACAATATCAGAGTCTTTGACAGTCATTCAGCATAACACATATTATTCACAGATTTAATCAAAGGGCAGCCTTTTCCAGCTATAATGCAATTAACAGTTACGAGAAAAGATCAAAGCCAGAAGCACTTTGACTTCATGATTTTACACCTCATATTATATTTGTTACTAAAAAGGTAAAGTATTTGACTTAACAGGAATTCCAAAAAAAAAAGTTTAACATAACATATATCTTATTGATTAACACAATTACTATCAAGACTGCTGTTCAAAATCAATATTTAAAATAAAATAATATTATTGTATTGTCAAACAAGTTGTTAATAACATTACTAGAAAAACACAATCCTAACTTAAGCATTGTCATAGCTTCACAGCTTGACCGGCTCCTAACTTAAAAAACTTAAGAAAAAAGTAATTTAATAATAATTTAAATAACTGATTAAGAAATAAATAGTAATTATTACTGTTATTATTAATTTACTATAAATAGTATAGAAATGTTTTAAATTTTTTAGTAATAGTAATATACTATAGTCCAGGACGATACAAATACATGACAGTATAACACAAATTTCAGTTTCCTTTTGATGATGGACTAAGTCTGAAACTGGTCGGTTAGTCAAAAAACTACGAATTAAGGCGATTTATTCACGTACAAGATTGATGACTATGTAATATTACTAGATCATTTTGTCGTTAATCAGAAAGATAACTTCATCCGGTGTCTTCATGGTTCGACTGGTTTGGGAGTTGGTCGGTAATATTTGTATTGCCGTATATATAGCATTTCTTCAGTCAATTACTTTATTTATTGCCAGTCTAAAGTGAGAATAAGGTGGTTTATCGGCTATATTCACCGTTATTCTTTCTTCAAACGCGTATCCTTACAGAGGCTGAACGGATCAGTGCGACTGATTCTAATGATTCTACACCAATCTAAAGTCATAAATAAACCACATTTCTACAAGGGCATATGGAATGTGAAGTCACCCAAGTAATAATCACGTCTAATGTTGCTTAACTTTTATACAACACAGCTATGACTGTTGGTTTTAAGCCCATCAAGTTCTTAAACACAAGTGTCTCTTTGACGCAACAAAACTCTGTTTGGGAGTATATCCAAGGAGTTCCAATTTATTTCCAACCACACAAGTCTAGAAATAAAAAAAAATCATAAAAAAAATTCAGGGGAGATAAAAACAAGTAAATGAAGCAACATTCAAAAATTATGTTAAGTGAAGTAAAAATGATCTGCTCTTTCAGAATGAGCGTGGATCAATATATGTACCAGCAACCCTCCTTCTAAAAAAGAAAAGCTACTGATAGCAACCTCCGTGACGTATTCTCATGGGGGAAGAATGAGAAAAAAAAACAGAAACCCGATACCCAACGGATTAAAAAATCAATTCAAAAAATATATTGTAAGTAAAAAATATAAGAAATATTATCTTAGAATAACACTAAGATAATTCCAGATTCGTTTACTTTTCCTGGGTTAAGTTGAAAATAAATGACTGTGGCGTTAATTTGATCTAATAAAAAAATGAGATTTTTATACATTTTACATTAAAAAGAAAGCTATTATGTTAAAAAAATATTAATTAGAATTTGAAGATTTTCTAACACCTGCAAAATAACACTAACATATTTTTAAAAATTAAAAACTTCGCTAATTATCAGCAAACATTACTTTTTACTTTTAATTCTTTTTAAAAAACGAAAAATATTGTCTGTGCATTCATGATATCCATCAATGGATTGGAATAGTAAGAATACGAAAATTACCGAATGAGTCAATCGGAAATCAATATGAAAAAAAAAAGATATGAACTAGACTTAAGCCGCAGGAAACATTTGGAAAGAATTGCTGCCTAATAATCACGGAAGTAAGAGAAAATATGAAAGTTCCTAGTAGCACAGAGGTTAGTAAACATAATGTTATGTATAACCTCTTGAAACTGTGTCGTAGCCGCCCGACCGGTTTCACATGTTGTGCACCTTTGAGTGGGACTGATAATTATCGAAGGATCTTGGATACCTACTAGAGGATACCAACTAAAAAAAGTTTGACTTTAACAAAAATGTTAGTTTGTCTTTATTATCTGGTTTTATTCGTTAACAATTTAAATCATCATCGTCAAATTCGTCCAGTCATATTTTCTATTTTATTATTGGTTCAAATAGTGTAGCCCATAGATGATTAATCCGTTCAATCATTTATTAAATTATCTACGTTATTATAAATTATTACATTTTAAGTCCCTTCATTATATTAAATATTCGTCATTTTGTCATGTTTTTATTATATGCATTGACTTTTTATAATAATATAACAGAAAAAAGTTTAAAATTAAAGCTGATATCGAATGGTCAAGGTAGACTTATTACAAGGATTATTGTGAACGTGGTTAGCCGAAGAGAAAGGACATCTGAAGTGGACGCTAAAGGAATCGGAGGTAGATGCTAATGATACCAGCGAGAGATGCTAAGGGAATATCGGATAGACACTAAGGGCACGAGGATTGACACTAAGAACATCGGATGATAACATCATCCACATCGGAGATAGACGCTAAGGGAATGCAGGATAGACACTTAGGGCGTCGAGCATGGACTCTAAGGGTATCAGATATGACTACTAAAGAAGTAGGGTCCACATTTAGTGACGAAGTATTTTTCATTTCAAATCATTCTATTTTAGAAAAAAAGAACTAAGTTTAATGAATCTTACAAATAATGCTTGGTACATTATTTTTTTCTACAATAATTTTATTCTTCATTAGAGAATGAAACTAAAATTGTTTTCTTATATCTATGAAATAAATTATTAATAAACACAGAATATCGGTTGTTGATAAATTTTACATAGCGTTTCGGATCCCATTCCATGGACTATTTTTAGTATCTTAATGCTGAACTAAATACACAGCCAGTCCAGCCTATTGGGTCATTAGCGGCTGCTTTAAATCAAGTGTTAAATTGTAGTTTTCAATTTAATTAAAAAAAACATAGCTTTTTAAACTAAATAGATTCATAAAAGACCAAACAAAATATATGGCAATTAAAACAATGAAAAATGAACAATCAAACAATAAAAGATACAAAAGATTGATTAAAGTAAAAAGGAATTAAGTTAAATTGAATGAATGGATGAGGCATTAGGGGTTATAAGGCCAACTAATATTGACAAAGAGGCTACAGGCTGCAGGTGTCTCAGTGTTTGCTTTGAGGAAACAAGACTCCGTGATTCGAATCCAGGTCGGGGCTTTGTACGAATGCAACCATCATAATTAAATTTGACATGAAGCAATAGGAAGACAAAAACACTGAAATCTGATACATAGCAAAGCTAACTCACTTTACAAAAAAATATTGTATAGATATAAAAAATATGACATTATCTAGGAACAGAACTAAGTTAATTCCAGTTTTGGTTACTTTTTCTGGTTCAAATAGAAAAATAACAAACCGTGTTCTTTTCGACACCTATAAAGACAGATTATATATATTTTAAACTGAATGGAAGTTATTTTTGAAAACTATACACTATCTTCACGAGGTTTGGTCTGGGATCAAAGAATTCAGAAAAAAAAACACCTCAAGAAAACGGTTTGTCTATATTTCTAGACATATTCAGGGCTACATTAATACAGAATTATATGAATTACAACAACATGAAAAAAAATAAGTTACAATTTTTATCTAGATGTACATTATTATCTTGGCATTTTTCATTTCATGAAAGTTTTTCAGCAAATAAAAATACCAAGATAATATTACTTATCCATATAAATATTATAACTTATTTTTTCATATTATTGTAATTAATTTTGTATTGATTAATTGTTTTGAAACGTTGTCTTCAGATGTTTTTTTTTAATAATTCTCTGTGGTTGAACCAAACCGCGATTAAAAAAAATTATGTAGAATATATGAAGAAGGGACAATACAAGTTTGAATTAAAACGATTTATTAATTAGAAATTGAAGTTGTAAAAGATTGGATGTGATTATTACTTCCACCGATGACGGCGCAGGAAAAACACGCTCCATCATCCACCTTTTACCACTTGATATGACTAAAGGCGTAAACCCTTTATACTTTTACACCTTTTTTGTAAATTATCAATATATATATATATATATATATTGATATATATATATATATATATCTTGGGAGCACACCTCCATTCAAAACAGATTCCATTAAATGCCTTGCTTGTTTTTAACCTTGTACGTTTTCTACGTACTTTTTTTCTTATACAAGAAGAAAAAACATTTTTTTCTATTTCTCTGGTAAAATTTAGATCAATTCACTGAATACTTCTTTTTAAGACCCATTACAAAGTTTCCGACATTTCAGTCAAAAACTGACCATTTTCAAGAGGAAGCCTTTATTAACAATGTGCAAAATTTTTTAAAATCGATTATAAAAAATAAATCTATTACACATTCACTTTAAACTTAAACATAAACTTGACATAAACAGTTTTGTTTTAATAAGGTTTCGCTTTAATAACTTCTAATTACGCTACATCATAATTATATTACACTAATTACACTATTGGTTATTCACTCCACATAACGTGTAAATTTTAAAGTTTTTGAAAAGCAAGTGGCCTGATCGTTAAGGTTCGGTTTTTTCACCTTTATACATAAAGATAATTCGTTTTTAATCATAGTTACTTGTTTTCTTGTAGTTTCATTGATGACAAAGCTGTTTGTGGAAAAAACTCAATTTACTATGGAATTTATTAACAAAATTCAAATCGTTAATTTAGACAAAATATAAGTATTATCATCTCACGATTACATATATTTTGTTGACATTTGCCCCTCTATAATCTTCTTTTTAATTTTGTTCGCCTAATTGTTTGTTTTAAACTCTGTCAAGTAATTTTGTCTTGTCAGTGGGGGGGGGGGGGGGGGGGGGGGGGGAAGAGGGTGGTAAAATCCATATCGTTGAGTTAATATTAAAGAGACTAGAGCAGATCAAACTCCCTAAAATCTGAAGCTGAAAATATCCTTTACAACGCCTTTCTCGTAGCTTAACAGACAAAAGTGCGGCTACGGAGAGCATAGGCTCCACTAATTACCATAAAGTCTTATTCTTTAACAGCATGTGACAATTTCTTGCGAATGGAATTAGTATAGAATTTCAAAATCTCTTCTTTGAAGACAGACAGCAAATGGCAAATTTATAAAAGAAGTTACTAACGGATGCCGTCCACGGACACTAATAACTAACAGAAGAGGGGATGTAAAAAAAAAATAAAAAATAAAGTAACATTTGAATTTCCAAAGTGAAGAAAAACCTATGACCAACTGCTGTTTATTTCACAGTCCATAAGTCATATTACATCAACTATACTAATAATATCACTGTAAATAATGAATAGTGCTCGTAATAAAAGAGAGCTTTCAAATTTTCAAAATTTGCGGGTTTAACAATTTGAGATATTGTTTGAGAAAGTCTTTTTCTCATTCTCACTGTGTGTATGAGTAAGCGTGTATGATAACTTTGTACAAGTCTCACTATAGACTTTTTTCTACAAGATCAAAAAAGATCTTGAAAAATTTCAGACTCAGTCCACTCAGATTAAAACTGTATACTAATTGTTTAATAAAACCATAAATGGAATACTATTTTTTTTCTAAGTACTATGTACTTAGACTATGTACTATATACATAGTACTAGTACTATGTACTTTGTTTTTTCTGTGTACTGGATTAGATATAGTTTTCCTTGAAAAGTCTCCTTCCAACAGTTGTTAAAGGTTTGCAATAGCACATCGAATATCTCGCAACACAGTGCTATTAATAAATAAGCCATGATTCACTGAGTGAACGGTGCTTGACTGCTGCAGCACAAGGTGTTTCCTAAATTTTATTAGTAGGTGGTTAGTAGGTAAAAATCTAACATCGAGGGAACTTAAAGAGAGACTTGCAAAATGAAATAATGTTGGATACAATAAGTATACCTAAATTCGATTGCTTAAACAATTAGTAGTGAACCAGATGTAATTATATTCTAGGCACGCTTTAAAAACTATCAAATTTAATGTTTGAACCTATTTCTTTACAAAAAAAATATTCAGGTTAAATTGATTGTGTATTTTATGTAACCTCCTGAAGATATCTAAAAAATATAGTTAAAACGTTACTGCGAGGTGTTGATACATTTGATCTAGATCAATTCTCAAAAAAAAAAAAACAAAAAAATACTGGTCGAAAGAGAATACTTTTTTACTCATATTTCACATTTTGAAAGCATAAAAAATCCGTAAATGTTTCGTTAATGATTTTTAGTTTTTAATTCTAAAAGTATGGAAGTCCTTAAACTGAGAAAGAAGCTTTACTCGCCCTACTAACTGCACTGTTAGTCTGTTAGTTTGCAATCAAACTGCTACCTAGGATTGTAGAGATCAACTCTTATAATATACAGTAGAACCGACGAGCAATACTTATGAGCAGGCATTCATAAGAATTTTTCCCTCGTACAACGAGTAAAAATTCGTAGTACGGGCGACTGTCATTCTAACATCCACATCCTCTTCGTTTCAAATTTATTACTTTAATAAAATATGATTACATCTTGCATGCATTTATTATTCAAGTAATATTATTCATATTACGCGTACAATATTCTTTATTTTTTTAAATGGCTTTGTTTCTGTTAAAAGAATAAATTTAAAAACCGACATTGGGGAATGGAATGGATTATTTACTTCCATATTAATTTCAATGCGATAAATTGCTTGATAATGCGAATAAATCGCAGTAAGAGCTCGCTCTGGGAAGGAATTAATCTCGTACAGTGAGGCTCCACAGCATATTTTGAAAGTTTATAAACTAGGTTTACATACCTTACGCTTGATAAATTAACCTGAAAATTTACGTTTAATTTATGTAATGCACGTTTCGTTGCGAAATGACTTCATACTAATGAGTTAATATAGCGATTTTGTTATATCGCTTGCACTACTTTACATCATGAGGCCGCACTTCCTATGTGCACAATCCTAATGAAACCAATTAATATTTTTAATTAGACCACAGAATCTCTGTAGATGTTTTGTAGATTGTTTTTACATGTCTAGACGTCTAAATCTATAACAATTATACGCACCAAGAGATACACAATTTTACATAAAATGTTTAGATAAAACTTTTTTTAAATGAAATTGTTTTAGAGGAAATCTGAAAGTACGAATTTTATTCTGTACTTCTCTACTTTTATTCAAAATCACTTTCTGTGTGACATCATTTGAGCGAGTGATTTTAAGCTTTTTTTTTTTGACCACCGTCCTTTTATAAATTTTTTTTTCTTGTTTTCACCAAATTGCCTTCTAGCTCTAGAGAAATTTGCATATATATTGCACGAATGCTTTAGTCAAATAAATGTAGAAGAAAGAAAACAGTCACAGACGAGCAAAACCTAGTTCAGCTCAAAGGAGTGGGTTTTATTTGTTTAAAATGTATGCATTAATGATTTCAGTGACAAGGATTGGATTTTCTTTTTCCAAATGCTTATTGTTGAGTTTGATGATGCTGAACTTGATTCGAAAATCTGCCTGTGAAAACGGGCCTAATTTATTTCCCTCCTGCTCAAAATATAACACTCACTCTCTCCTGGTTCAGCCAAACAGTTGTTCAACTCTTTCACCTCCTATTCTGAACAGCTTACTGTCTTATGGCATTATTCATTATTTCGCACCTCCAAAATAAATGTTTAACTTCAAAGGGTAAAATCATCCACAGTTGAGAATTGAAGTCTCTCAAAAAATAAAAAAAAAACCTTTAAAAGTAGTAAATTCTGTTAATTTGTTTACATTTCGACAAGGACCTTCAGTTATGTGGCTCTTAGTCTCATAAGCTTCATATTAATCTTTGTTCCAATAATATTTGATTCATTTGCACTTCACTTTATTGCTGCAATTAAGAATTTACGTTAATTAATACTAATTAAAAATTATTCTTCTCTAAATTTTTGGGTATCGCCAAAACATCATAGTTTTATCTATTAACAAAAATTAATTATATTCATTTTTACTAAATCATTGTTTCTAAGAAATCCCAATTGACGTGAAATATAGCACATATACTGTACAATACAGAAATGATCAAACACGTATACCAGTAGTTAAAAAAAACCTGTTAAATGACTGGTGATAAGTATTTGTTAAAATGATCACATCGCTCAATTACAGAGATCATAAGATACATTATTGTCATCATTAGGCATCTAATTCTATATCGTTCCACTGAGCAGGTTTCCGAAGAAATCTTTAGGATTCTAATACTCAATGTCAGTCTTCAATACTAAGGACTATGATGGCTGTATCACGAGACCTTGCTAGCTCAGAGAGGGATAATTGTGAAGTATTCCAATAGTAAATGTATATTTTTATTACGGCAAAAGTTATTAAACTGCATATTATTAGAGAAGTCTGTTGTTACATCGCAAATAGCAATCGCTGTCGTCCAATCAGATTCGCATACATTGCATCTTCAAACAGAACCCCTACTTGAAAGGACTAGGCACGAAACAGGTAGAATTACTAAGACAGCTGTGACCCAGGTAAGACGGATTTATCTCATAAATATTCCAATAATGTGTATCACCTTATCTAAGTAATAAATACTAAACGTCCCATGGAACGTTTATCTCAAGTGACAGGACTGAGACAGTCGACTGGCAGTAAGGATGTTATCTGAACGATAACAGAGAGAAAAACTAGCATCTCTCAACCATCAATAAGAACAGACAATAATCAGCTATCACATTCAAATTCTAGAAAAATTACTTCTTTTTTTTTTTTTTTTGTTTGATTAGAAGTTTCTCTTCTGCCATGTAAACGCAAAAACATTCAAATTTATCTTTGATCTTGAAATATTCATAGTAACTACTTTTTTTTAGTGACTTCCAGAACTGGACTTCTATATTATCATCTTACTTCCTGTTCACTTTGGATGGCCGGGGCCGACCACCACTCACATACTGTTTACTGTTTAATGAATCAACTCTCTTATCTACTATAGCACTTCACTAAACGACATTCCTACAGGCTTCCTGTATCCCATTTCAGTATCACAGGGAAAATTCAAACACAACAAATATAAGTATGACCAACTTACCCAAACAAGCGGAAACATATTTTTGATCCAACTCTATATTTAACTCAGCGTATGTGTATCCATTTTTATATTGCATGAATTATTTCGTTTTCCAGATATTACGAGAACTATTGTTTTAATAATTCATCTCATTTAACTTTGTTCTTGATCTATAATCGTGATGATCTATAATCGTGATTATCTATAAACTCATGTTATGCCTATTGTTTGCGAGGTTACAAACTAGAGCAGTGATGGCAAACCTATGACACGCGTGTCAGTTTGACACGCAACCTCTTAATGATGACACACATCTTCAAAGATAAAAGCATTGATCATTTAAATATTTGTCCCTCAGACCACCAAAAATTGGTTATTAATAATAACATTATTAATTCTATAAATATTAATGAATACTTGATTTCTTAACCCAGACGTGTATGTACAAGTACAATAATATTATGTAAGAACTATACTTATTAAAAACATTTAAACATGTTTTAATAAAGAAATCATTATAAAAATGCTAAATTCTGGAAACATGCTAAAAGGCTAAATTCAGTTTTCTTATTTTCTTAATTTTGATTTTTGTATTTTAAATGGCATTAAACTTAAATGGCATAATTAACTTACAAACATTATAAATATTCATATTTTATTATCATCTCTACTTTGGTGATGTGTGACATGCCAAGAAAATTATGTCTCAATTTTTCAAAATTTTGACACACCTAACTCAAATGGTTTGCCATCACTGAGCTAGGGTAAACAACGTTTTTTTGATTTGGCATTACAGTTTTTGTAGAGCCAGCATAATCTCTACCATGGTTTAGATCTCCTGTTATCGTTGTGCGAACTGAATGGCTGTTTAAAGTTAATTTATTTTTGGATATGTATTGACCATATTGAATAATTTTAGTGTTGCATTGACTATTCAGTGTTGTATTTAGTGTTGAATAATTGACCATATTGTATTCATATTAGTGTAAAACAATACATATTTCTTTGAATTAAATTTTTGTTGCTGTATAGCTGTATCAAAAGTATTGTTGATAAGACTATATCTTTGGTTGAAGAGTTTACTGTCTTACCAGCTGAGGCACTCATGAAAAATGTTACATAAAATAAATGGGATTCGTTATGAGCTGTTTATGAGAGATGAAGGAAAGAGGGATTTACATAGGATTAGACATGGACTGAAGCGAGTGTGGTGGGCCTGCCACGGGGGATGAATATTACACACCATGAGAGGGTGGGAGAGCAAGACCATTCCGCCACCGACCTTTATAACTTGAAATTGAGCATATATAATTAAACAGCTCCTGCGAGTTCACCAAGCACCTTCACATCAATCCTCCCATTATTACATAGTGTCACTGTTGCCGCCTCTAGTGACTGTGTTGAGAAACACAAAGCCAGACACTTTGCATTATCTCTTGGAGTGCAACTTTAGTTTATTTTATTAATACACTCAAATATTATTCAAATTCATTAAAAACATATATATTATGTTATTGCTACTTTGATGATTTCATTGGATATAAAATCATGATGATTGTGAAATTTCTGCATATTTGCAGAACGCCCACCGAGCAGAATAAGTCCATATGCAAGTATGGTCATATATATATATATATATATATATATATATATATATATATATATATATATATATATAAATTGTGTTGAACTGAATTGCTTTAATCAAACATACCTTTCTATTGAGCAGTTTTTCATCTTTCCTAATTAAGGCAATTCAGTTCAACAAGGAAATATGAAAAACTGCTCAAAAGAAAGATATGTTTGATTAAGGCAATTCAGTTCAACAGGAAATATGAAAAACTGCTCAAAAGAAAGGTATGTTTGATTAAGGCAATTCAGTTCAACAGGAAATTTGAAAAACTGCTCAAAAGAAAGGTATGTTTGATTAAGGCAATTCAGTTCAACACAATGTGTATAAAAGAAGGTCTGCTCCCCTATTTATACTAATATATATATATATATATACAAATATCAAAGTTCAAACCACAATAAGAAATTAGAAAAAAAAAGACTAAAAGTCTTCCTACCGTAACAAGCGTAACTGATATCCATCAGTTTTGACGAAGACTGCTTGTTAGATGTTCACGAAGCCTTTTTGTGGTTTAAGAGTAGATTTTTATTTCACATGTTACGTGGTCAAGTATTTTCACAGTATGTTGCTTCAATAAAAGACTCCCTTTTTCTATTTTTAATTATTCAGCTTGCCTAAATATACATACATAGTTTTACAAAAAGACTTTCTCCAGTATGAGACATGGGAACAGTATTTCAAAGTCAACTAAGTGCAATACTTTTGGCATTTTGAATAATACTAGGCATAATTTGGGCGAACTTAGTTGAAAGCATTTCTATGTCTTTACCACTGCCCAGGAGAATAAGCTAATGACGACGCGAACAGACATTTTATTCCGTTACTCATACTCCTCTCTTACAATATCTTTCTTGCAGAAGTATTCACTAATTCTGTTTTATCTTCCAAAGTGCTTCAGGCAACGTCACCTAGACGTCACTCAAAACAACAAACCTCATTTGCTGTGAAATATCCTAATAACTCAATGTAGGAATTTCTTTCAACAGCTTGATGCACTAATTGAATGCTTTTATCTAATTATAATTTCTTGCAACTCTTAGCCCGACTGGACAAATGATACTAACCAATATCGCACCATTCTTTATTTAAAATTCAGTTATATCTATTTTGTAATTTTGTATATCATGGAACACCTGTAATTATTTCCAAGTGAATCGGATATTATCAGAATTACACTTTCAATACAAATGAATACAATCCAAATCATATGTATCAGTTATAACAAAATTCACACGAAGTTTATGTTTTAACAATCAGTATTAATTAACTTATAGTTATTGGGGGATTTCGAAAAATACGTCTCTACACACAACAAAGGTTTGTTGAAAAAACTGACAACGCGTTTCGAACACTTAGTGTTCATCTTTAGATGTCGATTTACGGGAGTGAACTATGAAGGACTCACGGGAGTGAACTAAGAGAGACTCACGGGTGTGACTAGGAAAGACTTAACGGGAGTGGACTAAGAAGAACTCAACGGTAGTGAACTAAGAAGGACTCAACGGGACTGAACTAAGAAGGACTCAACTGGAGTGAACTAAGAAGGACTCAAAGGGAATGAACTAAGAAGGACTCACGGGAGTGAACTAAGGACTCAAAAGGAATAAACTAAGAAGGACCCTCAGGAGTGAACTAAGAAGGACTCATGAGAGTGAACTAAGGACTCACGGGAGTGAACTAAAGACTCACGTGAGTGAACTAAGAAGGACTCAACGAGAATGAACTAAGAAGGACTCACAGGAGAGAAGTAAAAACAACTTAACTGGAGTGAACTAAGAAGGACTCAGGGGAGTGATCTAAGAAGAACTCACGGAGTGATCTAAGAATGACTCACGGGAGTGAACTAAGATTGGCATCAACAACTACATAAAGGATAAAAATATTAATAGATGCCTCCAAAGATCTTATGGCGGGCCCGATATGGAATCTAACTGGCTAAGTTACCAAACATATCAGTAATTAAAGTTAAAACTAGAAAGCACAAAAAGAGGTTCACTCACGGTCTCTATCATTTCGACTGTTTTGCCGACTCCAGGAGAGGAGAAAAAGGAAAAGAAGATGGAACACAGGAGTGGAGACGTGAATGCGTCCACCCACCGATCCTTCTTCTTTTCCTTTTCCATCTCTCCTGAAGTTGGCAAGGCAGAGAATGTCAAATATTAGAGACCCTGAGTGTTAGTCTCTTTTTTTGTGCTTCTAGATGCAACATTAATTATATATCCGTTTGGACCGTTAATTATCATTTTAAAGGGTCAAATATATATCAGTAGGTACTAGAATATAAACGTGTTTCAAAATCGCTTCTGAGCTTATTAAAATAAGCTTCAAGGAGGTTCTCTTCAAGAAGATTAACAAACTTCAAGAGGGTTTTTATAAACAGCTTTATAGAAAATTAGCTTAAAATTGGGAGTTCTTAATTTGATATCAATTAAACTTTTCCAGAATAGACGGATCACTTTAATTTACCCTCCATGGTTTATACAAGACACAAGAAATATTATTTAACATTGTAGTTACACTGATATGAAGAGAAATAACATTAAACAGAGTGAAAACCAACTGACCTACCTATCAATATCACCGCTCTGACTGAGCCCCACGGAACACCTACTCGCCTTAAATATCGAACTGTGTCACCGTTTTTAATTAAGTATTTGGGTAGTTTTTTATTTGCCTAAGACATTTATGCAATCTTATAATAGCATATACATAAATAACAATGAAAATAATAAGTTTTATATTGCTTCCAAAATCTTTAAATTATTTTTTTTATCAATACTATAAAAGTAATTACGTAAAAATTTTAAACTTTTATTATCAGTAGATCACATAAAACATTTTTTTTGTTTTCAAATAATTATTGTGGAAGAACAGTCTGTCAAAAAATGTTGTCAGAGAATATCAAAACATGTAAGTATATCAACTTCTCAAAGTATTTGTTTTCCGTTATAAGTATACTTTATTTGTAGTTCATTAAACTATTATGCAGTTAATTAATTTCTAAACGAATGTTTAGGAGACATTGCCAATAAAAGAACTGAAACCCTTAGATAGTGTGAACAACTACATCATTTATGACTTGAATCTATTGATGGTTATGCCAGTGCAACCTAGCGGCCGTACAGCCAACCCTCCCACCTGTTGCGCATATTTTACCAATTTTCCACTAGAGTTCTCTACTCTAGCGGTAATATCATCAATTATCAAGGAGTTCAAGCGAGGCTTGGGTCGGGTAAGGAGCTGTATTTCCTAGTGTGCGCATATTTCTATACCCTAGCTATTCGTCGAAGTGCCGGTTTTTATTTGGGGTGTTAGTGGTTGCTGTAGTGCTTGGCAGGTTGCCTTAGGATACCTCCTCCGCCTAAGCGGATTGGGAGGTTTATGAGGGTCATATAACTGAGGGTGCTTTGATCCGCAGGCTGAGCTCTCTACCTGAGCCTTTCCCCGGCAGACTGTAGTGGCTGGGATTATAAATTCACTACTCCAACAGGAATATGGATTATATTTAATTTAAAAAATGAAGAACAGAAGACAGGCAGAAAAACAAAAGTGTGCCAAAGTTACGGAGCCTTCAGGCGAGATGGCTGTATCTAGACCTGGCTATGCCGAAAGTAGTGTCGGGCCTTTTAGTATTTGGGTCAAAGTGGACTATAATACTGGAAAGGTTTTCGACATCTATAAATTAGGCAAGCTGGTGATCAAAAGATACTCATCAATTTTAGAAATTAAGAGAGAGGGAAGAAATAAAGGCGTAATGCTCTTCGAAGAAAGAGAGGAAGCCAACCAGGCCTTAAGCGATTCTACATTCAAAGAAAATGGGCTGGTAACTTTTATACCAGATTTTCAGAGAGTAAGAAAAGGTGTCATTAGACACATTCCAATTGATATTAGCGAGGAGGACTTGATGGCGGACCTAAAGTCGTCTGAACCCATTGTGAAAGTCACGAGGTTAATGAGAAAGGATCAACCGCCGACAAATGGGGACAAAAAATGGATTCCTACCCAGTCTGTCCTGATTCATTTTGGAGGAGATGTTTTACCACAGGATGTAGCTTTATATCGAGTCAAGTCTGTGGTGGAGCCGTATGTAAGAAAACCTACTCAATGTTTTAACTGTTTTCAATTTGGACATTTGGCTAGAGATTGCCGGAATAAGCAGCATTGTATAAAATGTGGAGCCCCAAAGCATGACAATGATTGTGAGGTGCGGCAACTACCCAGATGCGCTAATTGCAAAGAGGCCCATAAATCAACGGATAAAAGCTGCAGAATATACAAAAAGTTCAAATCAGTCTATGAAAGAATGGCATTCGAGAATATCTCATATGCAGAAGCTCGCAAGAAAGTTTTTAATACAGAAAGAGCTCCTAGACGAGTCAGGGATGACTTCCCAACAATCCAAGAAGTGAATTCATATAGAGATGCGGTTAGCCAAAAAGGAAAAAAAGCATCTGGAAGAGAAATTAACACTGAGGGTAAAAAAGTTGAAGTGAGAGAATATGAAGAAAAAATGATTCCCAGAATAGGAGCCAAAGACCCAGAGAAGTATGGGACTCGCAATTTGAGGGAGAAGACTACATCGAAGGAGTCATCGTCATCACCTGATGGCTGCGAGGCGCGGTGCATCGAAGATGGCTCCAGACGGGTGGTGTCATCTGAGAGACGGCTCAGCGACAACACCAATGACTTAGAAGAAGAGGTTTATAATAGAAATCATAGAAGTAGTAAATTAGAGAGTAAGGTTAGCTTAGTTAAGAGTAGAAAACAAGCCAAAAAACAGATAAATAATGGGTTTAAACCTTAAAATAGTTCAATGGAATTGTCGTAGTATTAGAAATAAACTAGATTTATATAAATATGCTAAGGATTATGATATTGTATTGTTGATTGAGACATGGTTGAAAGAAGAAGATAATTTTAATTTATATAATTTCAATACAGTTAGATTTGACAGAGTTGATACTAGAGGTGGCGGTTTAGCTATATTGATCAGAAAAGGGATTTATTTCTATAGAGCTGATTTGGGATTCACAGGCCAAGCTTTGGAAGTTGGGGCAGTTGTGATTGACTCACAATTTGGAGAAATCCTGATATCCGCGTGTTACAGAACTCCTCATAAAAATATTGATTTAATAGAATGGAACAATTTCACTGAAGCTATTAAAAACCATAGTGTTAAAAAATATATAATTGGTGGTGATTTTAATGCTCACCATCCTTTATGGGGAAGCAACAATTATTGCTCTAATGGAAGGGTGATAGCAGACAATTTGGACGTAGAGGATTTCATATTATTAAACAATAAGAGTCACACTTGCATGTCTTTGTCGCAGAATCATTGTTCATACTCAAGTATAGATCTGACTTTTGTTTCACCTGATCTTGCATTGCGTACTCACTGGTATGTTCTGGAGGATAAATGGGGCAGCGACCATTTTCCTATTACTATGAAATTGATGTCAATATATCGTTTTTGAAAAGTCCTTCATTCAAGTATAATTTAACTAAAGTTGATTGGAATAAATTTTATGCAATTTTAGAAGAAAAAAAGTCTGTTTTCTTAAGTTTAGAATTTAACAAATTAGAGATATTGGGTAGATACAACTGTTTTGTTGAATGTCTTGATGAGGCTATCACTAATTCTTTACCAAGCTTAAAAAAAACTAAAGAATGTAATAACAAGTTGCGATTACAAAATAAAAAAAACAAAAGTAGTTCAAGCTGTATTTGGTGGAATAGTGAATGTGAGAAAGCGGTGCGTTTACGTAAAGCTGCTTTAAAATCAATTCGGTTCAGGTATTCTAGAGAGAGATTCCTTGAAGTTAAAAGGACTGAAGCTCTAGTCACTAAAACATTAAAACGGGAAAAGAAAAGTTCATTCAGGAGCAAATGTGAGTCTATTACTCCTCAAACTAAGATATCGGACTTTTGGGGCTTGATAAAGAGATTTAACAATAGTTTCCATAGACCAATGGTTGTGGAGGGAAATAAAAAACAAGAAAAATGCATACAGGATACAATCAACAGCTTATGCTCCCAAAGAATGGTGCAAATGTTATGATGAAAGCTGTGGGTTATAAATGGATTCCACAGATCATGAGAGCTTATTCTTAAACGATCCTCTTGAATTTGAAGAGTTGGAATACGCTCTTTATAATGTAAAACTGAACTCTTCCCCAGGTCTAGATAAATTAAATTATTTGATATTGTCTAAATTACCTGAGTTTTATAAAAGAGTTCTGTTAGATTTGTATAATGACATAATGTCTAGTGGTTCATTTCCGGATCAGTGGAAAAAGTATCTAGTTGTTTTCATTCCAAAGGGTAATACGGATAAGGTTAGACCTATATCATTAGCGTCTTGCGTATTAAAGATCTTAGAAAAAATGATCAAAGAAAGATTGCAATGGTGGTTAGAGAGGAAGGGTTTATTTGCTGAGTCTCAGTTTGGTTTCCGTAGGAATAGATCCTGTTTAGACAACATTAGCGTATTGATATCAGATATACAGTGCAGTTTCTTTAAGAAAAAGACAGTAACTGCATTGTTTTTGGATATCAAAGGGGCTTACGATAATGTTGTTCCAGAAATTCCATTAATGATCTTATTGATATTGGTCTACCTAGTAAAATCGTTAACTTTATTAAAAATTTGATTATAGAGAGAGATGTTACATTTTGTACTAATCTTAAAACTATTGAAGCAAAATTAGACAAGGGTTTACCACAAGGCAGTGTTTTAAGTCCCCTATTGTACTCTATAATACTAGAGGTATAGAAAGAATTATTGATAAATCAACTAAGATATTGCAATTTGCAGATGATGTTGTATTTACACAAATAGCAATGAGTGTGCCGAATTGCAAATAAAACATCTAGAAAAGGAGGTTGGAAAGGTTTACAATTATCTGTGCAAGAGAGGGCTGGAAGTGGCTCCACAAAAATGTGTTTTAGTTCCATTTAACAATTCAAACAAGAATGGGGCTAACAATTATAAATTGAATATTAATAATCTAGAAGTTAAGGCTTCGAATAGCGCTAAATTTCTGGGAATGTTCTTAGATTGTCGACTCAACTGGCGTGTCCACATCAATTACATTGTTACAAAATGTAAATCTGCGTTAAGAATTATTAGTTGTTTAAGAGGTACTTGGTGGGGGGCCGATCCCAGATGTCTGCTGTTAATTTATAAATCCTTGATAAGGTCTAAATTAGAGTATGGAGGTTTTCTATTATCTCCTTGTAAGGATGGCGACTTTGGTAACATTGACAAAATTCAAAATGCAGCAATTAGATTAGCAATGGGATATAGAAACAGTACACCAATTAATGTCATGATTGGGGAATCTAAAATTCCATATTTATCTATTAGATTTAAGGAGTTATGTTACAAATATGTTTTGAAATGTCTATCAATAAACGGAAATAAGATTATTTGCAATTTAGATACTCTAGTTGCAGTTTCCGATAACTTTGCGTATAAAATTAACTATGTAAAACCGTTGTTACTTCAATGTTATGAAGAAGTGTGGTTCTTGAAAGATTCCATTCTGGAATCAGATAATCATTTTAGGTATCAAGGCATCTTTAAGTTTCTTTTTTTTAAACCTAAGATTGATTTGTCCAGTTGTAAAAATTTTGTTGCTAATCGCTCTCCGAGTGATGAGTGTGACAGGATCTTTCCAGAAAAGATGATGTTATTCACATTTACACGGATGGGTCTAAGATTATTGAAAATGGAAAGAGTCAAGCCGGTTTTGCTACTTGGTCTTCGAATAAAAATTTTCAGTTAGCATTTAGAATTTTAGATGATGCGTCCATTTTTACAGCTGAGTGTAAGGCTATATATAAAATTGTTGAAAGGATTATTGAAGTGGGAATGGGAAGTTATGTCATATTCTCGGATTCGGAGAGTGCTTTAAAGGCACTTGACAACGTTTACAATAGTAAGTCAAGTTCACCTTTAATTCACCACATTAGACAGAATTTAGCTCATGCTCGTGATATAGGGATCGAAATTTTGTTAGTGTGGGTACCAGCTCACAAAGGAATTTCGGGTAATGAAGTAGCTGATGAAGCAGCAAGAACGGCGGTGAAACTCGAACCAGTTCTTAATGAACCAATCCCTTTTTCTGATTTTTATGCAAACCTCAAAAAGAAATGTAAAATAGAAAATATAAGTAAACTGAAAGAACTCAGTCTTAGTAAGGGCACCTTTTACTTTAGACATTTTTATTATGAGTCGGATAAACCTTGGTTTCATAAAAGCGGTGATCTGCCACGGAAAGTGATAGTTACCATAAACAGGATCAGAAGCAATCATTCTTCTCTGAACAGTAGTTTATTCCTTAAAACTAGTGTGCGTAGTGATTTTTGTGTTTGCGAGGAGGGAGCAGATTCTATTGAACACGTATTTTGGAATTGCAAACTGCACGTATCAGAGAGAAAGGACTTGTTAAAAGCAGTTCAAAGAGAGGTTGGCTTTGGTCCATACTCAATTTTACCTATGTTGAGTTTCAGGTGTGATAACTATTCAAATGTATTAACAAGTATTGTAAAGTTTATTATACGCATTAAGCGAAATATCTAACTGCACAATTTAGATATATAGGTTGACAATTGTAAGTTTGATGTATGTGTTTTATGGTGTGTTGTAATTTTAATTTGGATTCTCTTGTAATTCTGGCTATGTATATATCTGTATAAAAAGCCAATAAAAATATATTCTATTCTATCAATTATCAACAGCTGGTTTCATGAATAAAATATAAAAGTAAATCCTGAAGACTGATAGCATACTTAAAAATAACAGTACAGTTTATCGCACAACGACCCCAAAGTTAACATTAAAATTTTGTTAGCTAACGCCTTTTGACTATTTTCTTATCGTAGGTGGTAATTGGTATAAATCAAAATGACATTTCCTGATTTATAGTTTACTATCTACGATAAGGAAAATAGTCAGGACACTAGAATCTGTTAATAAAAAGGTCGTGAATGCAGAAACTGCGATCATCTATATATATATATATATATATATATATATATATATATATATATATATATATATATATATATATAATCGATAAAAAGCTTTCACATAAACACGTGAAATAACAATCAATGATCAAAGCACAATAAGAAATGGGAAAACAAGACTAAGATCTTTCAACCGTAAACATGGTTACGGTTGAAAGATCTTAGTCTTGTTTTCCCATTTCTTATTGTGGTTTGATCATATATATATATAAATGAATGTATGTATGTCTGTACTGGATAGATTCAAAAACCATACTTCTAATCGCCGTGAAAATTTGGGAAATTGTTATTATATCCCCGGGAAGGTTATGTACTTTTTTTTAAAAAATCAGGTGCTACCCAACAAATATCCCAAAAATATTGTAATAGATAAGGTTTGTTGTATAACCTGTTTGTTTATATTTTTACCTTCATTGGTAATGGCGGCCGCACTTAAGTTATTCCTTATGAATAACCATGTTCTAATATTTCCACATGCTTTGTTCATTGGAAACAACCAGGTACCAAACACTTTATTATTGTTTTGAGATTGACATTTAGATTGTTTATTAGATTTATATTAAAGACAATTATTGTAATTTTATATGAGTTTCTTATTAACTTAAACAAAGCTTTAGTTGTTAGCAATAGTTTACCATTAACTTTTCTTATCTAATTGGTTTAACTTGCTTTAAGCATTAAAAACAGTTAGGCGTTAAATAATAACTTATGAACTTTAAGTATGCATGATAGTATTACGAATATTAATGACAGTATTTGAACTATAATTCAAATCTTTTGGCTAAAGTATTTTTAAAGTTTAATGGATGTAAGGCTTATCTATTTCTGATTGATTAATTCGTTTGTTTTAAATATTTAATTATTACTAAATTATTAGTAATTAGTATCCGGCCCTACTCCATATAAGCAAAAAGATAAGTTATTATATATGGATGATATCTAACTAAAAGATGTTTATGATCAGATCTATGTCTAAATCAGTAAAACTTATAAGGTAATATATACAGCATAAAAAATTAATTAAGAAATATTCAAATCAAAATGTACATATATAAAACTTAATCACTGTATGTATTTCTGTGTATAAACACAATTCTTAACATAATAACTCTTAACATAATAAATGAAAAATGTAGGTACAATTTAGTACTCAACTGACACTTTTAAACACAATGATTTCCATAAAGAAATAATATTTAATCAAAATATTCTTATTCAAACCTTCGAGAGACAATTTTGTTTACTGATATAATTTTAATTAAACATTTCAAATTGTGTGAAATCTTCAAATTAAAATTATTGAATGAAAATTAATATGATATGGTTTAGCCCCATCAACTAACTGGCTCCTAATTGAAATGATTTGTGGGATTAAAGTACGTGTCATCATATCGAATCACCTGCCCTACTGGTCGCATTTGTTTGCATTTATTTACATTGTTTTCATTGACTTGTACAGTTGTTAAGTGAAATAAAATTGTTATTTATATCATTTTGACTTTAATTGGTAATGGCAGCAGCAGGTAGGCTATTTATTGCTTATCACTAATTTCTAATATTTCCGTCCGTTTTCTTCAATTGGAAACATCCAATTACCAGAATTTCTTATTGTTTTCAGATTGATATTGAAGATAATTATTGGAATTTGATATAGGTATGTTATTACTTTACTCTATCTTTACTCATTAGCAATAGTTAGTTTACAAATAAGTTTCTTTATCTAATTGTTTAACTTGCTTTAAGTATTAGACATTTAATATATTGTGGGGTAATAAGCTAATGAAATAGTCTCCACATATAGAAATTTAATAAAACAATAACTACAACAGGATAAAAGGACATATACAAGAAGTTAAACACAAAACCAAATCCCACAACAATAACAAATTCATATCTGATTTTTCTAAACATTTAATCACAAATAATCACCAATTTGATCCAGCCCAAGTCACACATATATTACATAGAAGCAATAAATTCCGTGAAATATCTATTCTAAAAGGGTATGCAATTAACGAATGACTCGCGGTAAATCTTTTGCTTGCCTCAATGAGAAAACTCCTAAGTGCACAAGTTTTCTTCATTTATTCATATAAAAAAAAATAAAAGTTCTGTTTTCTCTGTATTCTTATATTTGTTGTTCATATTCCGTTATAGTTCTCCGTTATTTTTTCAATATCTTTTCTACACTTAAGACCGAATGTAAGGGCCATGCCTTTAAAATAAGTACAAAATAGTAATTTAAAGTAAGGCTTGCATATTTTCTGATTGGTAATTCGTTGATTAAAATATTCAATTATTACTACATATAAATATTATCCAGCCCTACTTCATAAAATATAAGTTATTATATATCGATGATGTTTATATTATGCATATAGAAGACATAACTTAACATAACTATCAACATAAATTACGTAATGGAAAAAGTAGGTACAATTTCACATTTAGCCCTCAACTGAAACTTTTCAACACAATTTTCATAAAGAAATAATAATATTCCATCAAAATATTTCATTCAAACTTTCAAGTGATAATTTTGTTTTTTGATATACTTTTAATTAAACATTCAAAGTTGTGAAAAATCTTCAAATAGAAGATTTGAATGAAATGTAATAGGAGATTGAATGAAATGTAATGTGATATGGTTTAGCCTCCTCAACCAACCGTCTCCTAATTATTTGTGGGTTTAAAATACGATACCTTCGTTTTTAAAAAAAATGGTTACATCGGTTTTATATCTTTTTTTGCGTAATCTATAATTTACATCCAGTATTAATTTCCTTTATCTGAAAAAAACTTAAGAGTCACGGAACTATAGAAAATTTTAAGTGTTTTCGTTATATGTAATTCATTATTAGAGTTGGAATTACTGTTTGATGATGTGTGTCTGTCTGTTGTCGATAGATTCAAAAACCATACATTCAATCGCCGTGAAAATTTCGGAAATTATTATGTATATCCCCTGGAAGATTTATGTATTTTTTTTTAAAAATCAGAGTTGTGGTTCAGGTGCTACCGAACAAATATCCCAAAAATATCAAAATAACATTTAATAGTAATATTTAGTTAAAAATATAACCATGTTCAACTAAATTAACAAATTAAATTTTTACTTATGAAATTTCATGAATGAAATATTTTCCATTTATGATTTTGCTAAATTTTATTAACATATTTAATAGTTTTCTAATATATATAAAAAATATAAAAGTCATTGTAATCACTATATTTTTTTTATTTATTTAATTTATTTTTGCATATGAGAATAAAATAAAAATATTATTGATTTACAGCCGAAGAAAATAATTGGAAATATGTTTTATTTAACTCAACAATTATGCTACCAAAGCGATGTGTCATTGGTCGCTCGACAAAGCAAGCAAAAGAAGAGAAGAGAAGAACGAGTTTCAGAAACAAGTGAGCAGAGACAAGCTAGGCAAGAAAGAGATCGAATTCGCACTGCTCTTGCTCGATCATTAGAGACAAGCTAGGCAAGAAAGAGATCGAGTTCACACTGCTCTTGCTCGATCATTAGAAACAAGTGAGCAGAGACAAACTAGGCAAAAAAGAGAACGAGTTCACACTGCTCTTGCTCGATCATTAGAAACAAGTGAGCAGAGACAAGCTAGGCAAAAAAGAGAACGAGTTCACACTGCTCTTCCATGAACTGAAAGTGCATACCCAGTCAGAAATGCACTAAAAATGGCAATAAACTGAGTTGAATAACTGCAATTGTTTGCAATGACAGTTGGCAAAGCCGCTGTCCAACTACAGAAAACTATATTTTCTAAAACAGTGTTTAGTTCTAGGTATGTGTTGAAACAATAGCTAAATTTCGTTTAATAATAACAGAACATTTGCACAACATCCAGAAGTCCACGAAAAACAAGTATTGCTCGTTATATAAATGATAAAATTGTTTTTTTGAATCTTTCAAATTAAATAAAGAATTACAAATGGAAAAAACTAACCAAAATAATAATTTATTTTGAAATGGATGGCATAATAAAAAAGAAAACAACGCAGACATATCATATGTTTGGGATTGTTAGTCTGTATTCAATACTGCTAGTCAAATAATATTTAGTTAGTTTATTAAAATCATTAAGAATTAATTACTATGACTATATATTTTTGGATTATATGGAAATCTTTACCAAATATCCAGCTAACAGACTTCAGCAAAATATTATTGAGAAAAATTTGAAAAATATATTCTTGTGTTCCGTTCATTCTTTCAACTTGAATTGAAAGCTATTATCCAAATAGCTGTACATTTATTTGGATAATGAAGGAACTGTACAGTAATTTTTCAACATTTACAAACTGTTAAGGAAATATATTTGCAAATGATATTAATATCACTTTCCGTAGATAGGGAAAACCTTTAAACTAAAGGTGAAAAACTTCTTAAACAGGCTTTAAATGAACATATTCCACAATCAGATATTTCAGAAGTTGAAACCAAAAACATGGATCAAGAAAAAAAAAAGATACTTGAGTAAGCTGCATCAAAAGAAACTGATGCTCAACAATATTCTATTATTTGTCGCAATGTTTGACACCATAATGCCCTCTATTACAGAATGATTTGTACTGATGAGAGAGCATATAATAAAAATGTCAACCTTAATTGCGATTTAAGTAAATACTGATAATGAAATAAAACTTAAATAGCATTAACAACTCTGAAAAATGGGATATTGACTGTAAATACATTTTTAAAGAACTGAATCTTGAATATTTTCAGATAAAAACAGTAAGTTGTGGAAATAGGTAAGGTGAATTATTCCAAATTCAGAAATTGTTTTGGTATTAATTCAAAATTACTTGTACCATAAGCTCCCAGAAAATAAATAACATCTCTTTCCCATCTGCAATGTACTAAGATGACTTAAGTGACTCATCAGAAATGAAAATCGAAAGTTACTTTGTTAATGTTACATGAAACCCCAAGAGTTAATGCTAAAATTATTATATAGTATATAATAACAAAAGAATTTAGTAAACCCACACTGTCTCTTTTCTGTAGTTCTATGATATTTGTACCTAACCAAGTAAACATTTATTGAAGTGATTTATTTTTATTTCGTATAAGTAAGAAATTTTGTACTCACTACATTTATTAGCTCAGAGGTCCTCTTTCTTAAGCTGTGACTCTGAATAAAATAGTGCTATTTCAGAGAAGTTAGTGGTACATAATAGTATCTTGTTTACAGTTCAAATAAGTTATCAGTTGAGTGAATTTATAACTGCATGATTTTAGGACTGGTGGTGTTATCTATCGCCCTGCGATGACACTACAGTCAAGCAATCTGAAGTTAGTTTGGATCTCTTCCGCTAGATCGTTAACTGTCTAGTTTACCACCAAAATACATCTTCTCTTTATATAAAATGTATAGACAGTAAATGTTTAAAACACATATCAGACATTTTAAGTCATGAGCCTGGGAATTACAATGCTTGCACTGAAAATTTGATAAACAGCATATGAATATATAAGACAAAAAGATATCACAATAAAAACATGGAATAACAATCAATGTTCAAACCACAATATACGAGGTGTGTAAATAAAGTAGTGAGACTGATTTTTTTTAAATTTTCTATTCAAATATAATTACAATGTGATATTGTCACCTTCAAAATAGTTCCTTTCGGAAGCCACACAGCGCTGGAGACGGTCCTTCCAATCATTGTAGCATTGCTGGAACTCGGATTCTGGAATGGCCTTCAGCTGGTCGGTTACAGCAGTTTGTATGTTTTGTAGTGTCCCAAAATGAGTTCCCTTGAGGTGATTTTTCAATCTCGGGAAGAGGAAAAAGTGATAAAGACTCAAGTCTGGTGAATAAGGAGGCTGAGGAGCAACAGGAATGTTTTTACTGGCCAAAAACTCGTTTTCTTTTCGGAATTTTCGGAACCATTTTCGCACAAATTTTTCTCATCTCCAATTCATTGGTCAAAATGTGATGAACGGAGGTGTGATTCAAATTCAACTGTTCCCCGATCATTCTGACTGTCAAGCGTGGATCTGAACGCACAAGGTTCCGTACTCTGTTGACATTTTCATCGGTGTTTGCACTTGAAGGCCTTCCGCTTCGTGGTTCATCTTCAATCGACTCTCTTCCTTCTGAAAATTCCTTAAACCACCGAAAAACCTGTGCCCTTGATAAAACACGTTCTCCATAGGCCTCCTGAAGTTTTTCAAAAGTTTCTATGTCCAAGTCTGAAGCAAAATTTGATTGCACACCGCTGCTCAACTTTGAGGTCACTCATTTTTAAAACGCTCAAGAAAAAACCATTTCACGAAAACCAACGCTACGGACAAACAAATGACTGTGGCGAGTTCAGATTCATGCTGGAGGCGCATCACACGTGCACCTGACGCTACTCAAGGCCACGCGTCTCCATCGTTGCCAGATCGAAAGCGACGTTGCCAGTCTCACTACTTTATTTATACACCTCGTAAAACGAGAAAACAGACTAAGATCTTTCAACCGTAATAAGCTTTCTTTGACAGAGTCAAATTTTTTTAAACGTGAATATATATATATATATATATATATATATATATATATATAAAATAAATTCAAAACGAAGGAAACACACAGAAAGACACAGACATAACTCACATCGATATTTCGACCATCGTCGTCATCAGGAGGTGCGAAGAGCGAAGAGTCCCGGAGGAAGACAGGGCGGTACTATGAGTACTATGAGTACCGCCCTGTCTTCCTGCGGGACTCTTCGCTCTTCGCACCTCCTGATGACGACGATGGTCGAAATATCGATGTGAGTTATGTCTGTGTCTTTCTGTGTGTTTCCTTCGTTTTGAATTTATTTTATTTTAAAAAAGTCCGCTGGACCGTTTCTTTTAATTGTATATATATATATATATATATATATATATATATATATATATATATATATATGAATGGAATAGAATCACAATAAACCACAAGGAAAAAGGAAAAGAAATAGAAATAAATGGTCTAAGTACTTTCACTTACTGTCATCGGAGGGAGTGAAAAGTAAGTTTTTGAAAACAAAGCTTTTAATTTGTTTGCAGTCTGATGACATTAAGTGAATTGACTTAGAACATCTATTTCTATTTGATTCCCTTTTTCCTTGTGGTTTAAACTTTATATATATGTTATATATATATATATAATCTATCATTCGGATATCTTCTTTTTTTAATGGCGTTTACTCAAAAAAGAAGTTATTTTCATTAAGTATTAATAGATTTACAGGGTTTAAAATCTGCTGAATAGATTTTAATATTTTTATTGTGTCTGGATATGAATGTCTAAGTAGTTATCTATTAAAAATACTGTAATCAATAGAATTGTGTCTCTTATAAACAATTCTAAATTCCTTTTGCCATATGTTTTGTCACATGTATGGAAGAAGCCAATTTTTTTTTTAGGTACCTTTTATATTAGAAAGATATTTCATCGTTCTTTAATCAAAAATGTAATTTATTGGGGGGGGATTTCATGAATATGTTGGAAGGAAGTTATAATATAACGAAAAAAAAATATTACATATTCCTCTATTCACTTGTTTGTTTACCTGATTTCTTTAAATCTCTATTAGTAGAAAAATTAATCTATTAGGAGGGATTTCTTTTTAATTTTCAATATTAATTAATTATTAAATCAAATGATTCATATTTAAGACATTAATTCAGAAAAAAATACATAAACATACGCATATTTCAAATATCATGTGCTCTGACAGTAAAATGACATTGAATTCGCACTGTTTATAGTTAATTATGTTTAATAATCTCTCAAATGATTATCAAAACAAAATGACAATATTATTAACATCTAAAATACTGAAGCTAACTGATAAACTATAAGGTGACATAACTAATTCTTTCATTAAATTGAATGATGAATGTCTTTCAATGGGATGTACAAATCTAACTTATTTTTCATAATTTTTTCAACTGATTTTAGGTTGAAGAATTTTATTTGTTTACTCATGAGATTTAAATTCATGCTAAATATTCTGAGTTCCTTTTCATTATTGAATGACATGTATGTATTCCAGGCATTGAAAACGTATAAAGCAACGTAGTAGTTAAGTTTTCATCATCAAATGTACTATCCACATAATAGTAAACCAATAAAGAAAATTAATCTTTAATTGGTCCTTAATAATCATGATCCCTGATATGTGTTTGCTTACAGTAAATTGAGTGTTTATAGACCACTACGGACTTTGTTTATCTAACAATAGTTAATACTAAGCAGTGTGTTGTCAGATAGTACCTGATTTCTCAATTACTAATAATATTGGCGAACACGACTGTTTCGCTATTCAATATTTCTCTTACTCAAATATATTGTAGTTCCATTAGGAGTAGACCAATGTTGAAGAATTGAGTTACAAAGTATGCAAAGAAATGCAATGGAAGATCCCTTGGCTGTTCTCCTTATTTAGCTTTAGCAGGGAGTTGCTGTAAATGGTGATTAATAATAATAACTGCACCTCACGTCTTAACTGACATACCCTCGTTATACAACTACTGCAATGTGACAGTCAACAGTCCTGAGTTCTAAGTGGAACATTGCAAAATCAAATCTGCATTATTTAAAGCCCTTACATTATGAAAGGAGGGGCAACCTTAAATACAAACTTAAATACATTTCTACGACGAAATACAGACATTTCAAAAAAAAAAAAAAAAAAGACGCAAACTGCAAACTGATATCACGTATTAGAAGACATTGACTCCCATTTATAAACCAAGGCATTTCATGAAATAATAAGCACTTATTGATTACACTGTCAGGTATTTACTGCTTTATATACCCCTTAAATTAAGTAGACTACTTAAATATACTTAATTTGTCCCTTAATTTTCTTTTATGATATACCTTGTCAGTTTATAGCGCTCCACTCATTCCACTTTTACTGCCAATTATATAGTTCATAAATATTTAAAGTCCTTGTCTTTTAACTTTTAAATGTATTTTAGAGAGTTGCAGGTAACCAATGACCCGAATCTATGTCACTATAACCACACTAGATACATACTGGATTATTCTTGAATAGATTTCTTACATCTTTTAGAGTCTCAGGTACCTAAATGGTTTGTGTCACAATCACTCGACAAGGCAAAAACTGGACTATCTTCGAATAGATGTATTATATCTTTTTCAGAAGCGGAAACCCAAGTGGTCCTACTCCATGTTAACAGTACTCCACATTGGGCTGTCCTTGAATAAATCCCTTATGCCTTTTAGAGTGTTGAAGGTACCTAAATTATTAGTGCTACGATCACTCCACAAGGCGAACACTGGAATATTGTTGAATAGATGCCTAATATATTTTGTATAGTCGCATGCATCTAAATATCTCTAATACACGTCACTATTACCACACAAGACGCACACTCGTCTAGTCGAATAGACCTACCTCTGACAGACTCCTATTGTATGTCACCATCCTCCTCCACACATTGGACTGTCTATCAATAGATCTCTTGCACCGTTTAGAGGTAGTTGGGACCTAAATGGTTTTAATATATGGATCACGTCACACAAGACGCACACTATTGCCTTTGACACCTATTCGGTAGAGGTGCTTTTGCAGGTTATGTTGACCTAAACAAACTACACCCACTCCTTTAACCAGTCACGATGATGCGTTGATTTTTTGTTATGTGACTATAGTAATACATTTGTAAAAATATCACTGTATTTGTTTGATTGACCATGTGCTGCAAAGCAATGCGCATGAGGAGAGCGGAATTCGAGTTTATGGAGTCAGCAAAGCGTATTTAGATTTGTGAATGTATTCACGTAACAACAGCATTACACAATATGAGAATTATAATTTACGCGTTCAATATCTTTAGGCACATGATCTATTGTTTGTCGGTGATTTGCAAAGTTGATGTTCGTCCTATTGTGTGACTCTTTTTGTTGCAATTGATAATAGACACGTTCTGAAACCAGTCCACGGGCGAAGAAGAAACCCTACAATTAATATAGTGAGTTGATATTGTGGAAAGTTTTTAGTTACATCCAAAAGCCGCACTTTTTGTTCTGTCACCTTCAGTGCCGTGGAAAGTAGAGACGGGCTTATCGAATACTCTCGCATATTGAATATGTATTTGATTCTCAGAGACCGTATTCGATACTTTGAATACGACTACATTCGAATATAATACACTCATTGGGCTATCCAGTATCTTGCGTATCGAATCACATGATACTCTCATTATTTATACTGCCACATACATATATTAACATAGAGCTTTCTAACAATGTAAAATTATTGTAAGCCAGAAATTTACTTTTCACATCATTGGCAAAAAAGAAATAATATATTACCATTTAGGCACAATACAGACCTACTTATATCACACAACTTATTGTTAGATTTATTTTTAACAGGTGAAAATGCTTTATTAATGCTTTGTAAAAACATTGTGGTTGACAAGACTTATTCAGAACGGAGAAATTACCAGTATCTGTTGTATTACCAGGGTGGCTGACGTCATAATCTGTGGTGGGAGAAGGGCAAAAGGGCTACTTGATAAGAGCGAATCCGATTGACTACTTTGTGTTCGTATCATAAGAGGCCGACCGAATACGTATGGACGTATTCGAAAGTAGTCGTGTTGGTATCGGAACAGCGTATTCAAATCCTTCGTATTCGAAACGCCGATCTCTAGTGGGGAAAGGTGTCTTCTTTGTTAAAGCATCGCAGTTACAGAACTATAGACCAAACACATTACTGAATTGACTTTTCATCGGTGAGCCTTAAATTATATTTTCATCATTAGTTTCTTATAATACAAATAATTTCCATCTCATTTAGATTAGTATTTTTCTAAAATTAAATCGCTTAGATTTCTTTTTGACAAAAACAAAATCACTAACTGCAAACGTGTGTATGTAATTATGTCTGGGTATGAAATATTAATAATTCTTAAATTTACCGCTTTTTTTGTTTAAAATACTGTTATATATGTTTAATAATTTCTGCATTTTGAAGTACTTAAGGAACATCACAGGTGAATCAGATTCGTTTAAACTAAAGGCTCAATAAAAACGATTACAACTTATACCAAGAGATATAAAGTATATCTATCGATACACATCAAAAGGTTACAGCTATTCAAGATAGTTGAGAAAAGAATAATATTTAACAAATGCTGTTAACTCGGTATTGTGAGCCACACATAAATTAAATGGGTGTCAAATAAGGAATGAGCAAAACTTTCTAAAACAGTTCAAATCATGAAAGCCTAGAAGTGTGGGAGTTGAATGCAATTAGCTTAGAGTTATTGTTTAACCAATGGCATAAAGTGAAAGCAAACAAAACCCGAGAGAATAAACCCAAAAAAATCTTATAAAACGGGTTGAGAACACCTGAGTCACTGATAGGTGACTCAAACGTAAAATGTCAAACTGGTAAAAGAATTTGACACTTTTAGAGTTTTTCTTTTGATAAGTGGCTAAGGACGTCACAAAGAAAAGTTGGTTGCATAAAAGTTATAGAGAATGAAATTTCTGATTTTTTTCAGATTTTTTCATTATTTTCACAAATATAAATTAATTCTATTGATTATAGGTTATTGATTAATATTCTAATTATTTAAAGAAATTTAATTCTGTTAAATTGGATGTTTCTGCGATATGAGATTTTGTTTTAATTAAAGCAAACAAATCCGACAAGTGGAAACATACTGGCACTTTTTAATGGTTTATTACTTCTGATAAAAGTCTAAAATTATTTTAATTTGTATTATTTAATGCTTATATTAAATAGTAAACTTTAAGTTTCTAGGAATAGTATGGGTTTTGATATATAATACGATAAATAAGTTTGCTATTATGCAAGGTAAGTTGTTCTGATTGACTCCCCTCATGCAGGTAATTCATAAGCCTGTTCTATTAACCCTAAGACACTTCATAGCCTCAATATTTTAATGATGGTTTTTGTCTAAAAGCCTGGGAGTGTCATTTTTTTAAGTGAAGTTTGTGACGTCCCTTTGTTGTCTTGGTCTCGGCAGTTCTTATTTTCTAATCGGACAGCTCTACTTTAAAAAGTTTTTCAAGCTTTTTTACTTGATATCCTTGTGTGTTTTTAAAAGACTTATAAGAGAGTTTTTCATTAGGTTTTTATTTCTTGATCCATCATAATCTCCTTACCTTTAATTTTTGACAAAGTAAAAGATAAACAAACGGATGAAAATATTTAAATATCACATATAAAATTGCTTTATAGCAATATTCGCTTACTGGCAGGGGAGAACAAAAATGAAAAGAACGAGCAGGTAAATCTGAAAAATCATTATATCTTCACTATGACTTCATCATTTAAGATAGGGACGCCAAGCGCACAAGCGAAGCGACGGTTGGTTACCAACAGAGTGGTCACACGCGTGCCCGGCTGAAGTCATGTAAGAAATATAAACTAGGAATAAAGGAGAAACTGAGAAGTAATAGCAAACCGTAAGTGACTGTGAAAAATAAATAGATACTAAAGAAAAAGAGAAAGTATGAATATTAAAAAATATTAAGAAGAATATATTTCCTCTTATTCTTTACTATTTATTCATAATACTATCTCAAACCGTCGCTTCCTAAGTGCGCTTGGCGCCCCTATCTCTTCTCTCCTGATGACGGTTAAACCGAAAATTAGAGACAGTAAGTGTGTTCGTTTCTTTTGTCCCGTGTCTGTTATTTACTGCGAACGTTTGTGGTCCTTTTCGATCGTTTTCCTGTTTATATTATATATATATATATATATATATATATATATATATATATATATATATATATATATGATCAAACCACAATATGAAATGGGAAAACAAGACTAAGATCTTTCAACCGTAACAATCTATCTTCGTCAGAGTCAAAAACCCAACTTCTGACGAAGACCACTTGTTACGGTTGAAAGATCTTAGACTTGTTTTCCCATTTGTTATTGTGGTTTGATCATTGATTGTTGTTTCACGTGTTTATGTGAAATCTTTATATATATATATATATATATATATATATATATATATAGAGAGAGAGGAGAGAGAGAGAGAGAGAGAGAGAGAAATCAAAAGAACACACTGACAGTCTCTAATTTTCGGTCTCCAAACGTCTCTGAACCAGTGCGCTTGGTTTCCCTCTTTTATCTCTCCTGAAGACGGTTCAAACCGAAAATTAGAGACTGTAAGTGTGTTCTTTTGATTTCTCTATGTTTCTTTGTCTATATTGAACTATATTTGTCCGTTTTGGATCGTATTTCAAACGAAAAAGTATATATATATATATATTATATATATATATTATATATATATATATATTATTGAAAATACACCAAACTTAGCTGCTAACTGTTTTTTAATATGCTCTCAATCTTTCTAAGTAATACTCTCATTATTACGTCTAGACAATAAATTATATCTCCTATAGTTGACATGTTTTGAATGATCGGCATTCAACTTCAGGGCGTGAATAACTTCTTGGGTGAATTTTCTGGTTTATTACATATACAAAATGAAGTATATGCATCTTCACTTTTCATATATCTATAATAAACCAGAAATTCACCCAAGTAGTTATTCATATCCTGAAGATCCTTTAATGTTAATGACGAGCGAAACATGTTTATTCGAAACATATCGAATAAAAGGGGATATGCTTTATTGTGTCGTTTACTTTGAGGGAGTTCTTTAAAAAAGTAAGAAGCTTATTAAGAAACAGTTACCAGCTAAGTTTGGTGTCATTAATAATGTATGTCTAAAAGAAAGACTGCTTATATATATATATATATATATATATATATGTTTTAATCATGACCTCAATAAAATATAGAAGTAAAATAAAATAATTTTGTTAGTTAAATAAAACTTATGACATTCTATACATGTATATGTTCATAAAGATATTTTAATATCTCTATTTAACCAGAGATGCCATGAATATTAAATATTAAACCTATGTGTGTTGTTTTCGTGATATTAAGTGAATCTAAACCTACGCTCGAGGTAAAATGAAGTGTTTGAAGGTGTTTTACGACAAGATTGCTGAGGAAAAAAGATTGCAAATTTACATATTTTGAGCAAAACAAAAAGTGGTGCATCTTAGGAAAAGGCGTTTGAGCTTGAAAGGAATGCTGATATCAAAGGGGAGTTGCATGAACCAATTTGCATGTCAATAACTCATCTAATAAGGAGTTTAAAAGAAACATTGTGAGGAAAACCGTGGCAATAAGCTCAAGGGAATATTGATCAAATAGCCGGGTAATCAGCAAGTGTCAGCCCACATTGCACTTAACTCATTCATCCATATTTGTTGGTTATTATGAGAGTTTAGCTTCACTAGAAACATGGTAGACTTCCTATTATTTTTCCCTTATCCTTCTCTTTAAGGGAATAAATAACTTATTTCTGAATAAAACCATTTATTATTGACAGGTAGTAGATAAACTGTAATAAAATGCATATACGATATGTGATAAAAAAGGAAGATGGAAGACAGGGCCGATATATAGAACAAGTTATGCGCAAATTTTGAACAGGTTGCAGATATTTATTACGACTCTCTGTGTTCTATGACTGAAGGTTTTTCTGGCGCGGACCTCAAAGGTTATCTATCACCACTGCCCGAATTCGTCAATTAGACGAAGAAGAACTGAATGAAAATTTGAATGAGGCTTTACCTGAAAATTGTAATAAAGGAATCGAACTCAACTGGGAAGACCTAATGAAAGCTTTCAAAGAAACTAAGCCATCTGTTAAAAAAAAAAGAGAAAAGGAAATAGGACGCCATATACGAACATTTGAGGAATGGCCAAATTGACATGACGACACAAAAAGTTACATTTGCTTAGAATGACTAATGACTTTGAATGGAGTGCCTTTTTTGGAGATTTCTCTTCAAAATAAAATAAGTTGCACTTTATGTTTAGAATTTTTAATAAAAATTTAATAACACGGTTTCAAAAAAAAAAAAAAAAAAAAAATTGCACGCTCTATAACTCTAATTTCACAATTTGTTGTTGTTCTATTGGTACATTTCTTAGGGTCATAAGTTCAAAGTTATGACTATATTGCATGTGTTGTTTTTATGTGAGAGGCTAGATGACGTTAAGGAGGTTAGATGCGTGTTTCAGTGATTTTTTTACTGTTTAACATAATGGAGCAGAGAGCTTGTGTTAATTTTCGGTTAAAAATGGAACTAAATTCTCAAAAACTTCTGAAATGTGACAGTGCGGTATGGTGAGTCAACTTGAGCAAAAAGAGTGGTATAAGTTGTTGCACAGGCAATTATTTTTTCAAAAGCTATCTCAGAATAGAATTATCATCTAGCCAGGGACTGAGGTAATATAAAGAAATATCTATACCAGGCAGAGGTAGCCTGCCGTCAAGGGTCAGGGCGGACTAAGTCTAGTGGTTATCGGCTGGTAGCACTGGAGAAGTTACTCTAAATTAACCAGTGTAATTGGTACTCCCGATGTTTCTTGTCGATTGTGGCTATATAACAAAAAATACCTAATGGCTACTTGTTCATTTTTAGAAGTCATTTAGTTTCCTTACTTATTTCCTTCAACAACAATAACTGGGAAATTATAAACAAAGCAAACATGTCCAACAATTGATCCATCCCTTTTTAACACTTTCACATCAAGCAGGCAAACTTACAGAAGAACAGTTCGTATTCGAAACAAGCTGTTGTGATAACAGTATTTTGCTTATGTGGAGGGATTAATATCCATGAATGAGTAAATACCAGTTAGAACTTCGCTAAATAACTACGAAACTTAATGTTCCTCTGTGTAATATTCACATTTATATTTGACCTTTGAACTGTTAATTGTTCAACTTGAAGAACTATATTCTGAAGAGAGGTGAATAACGACGTGCAACACTAAAGATATTTATTCATATTCATCTGGATACTCATATTTACAAGTCTTCAAATTATCTGAGAACTCCTATTTTGCTATTTAGGCAGTTTAAATGAACGTTTGTAGAAAAACGATGCTATAATTTGTTTTCGTGTGAGCTACTGTTGACTATAGTTATAAGGTCTCATCAGAAAAGTTCTTAAAAACTGCTCAGCTGAAAAATGTATTCAAATATGCACAAAAAAAGAAAAATACAGCATCCCATGCAAGTACGAGGCATGGGATACTGACCATTAGATAACTGTAATATGTATATTCAATATTCATAACTAAAAGAATAATATAGTTTTTAAAATAATACTTTTAAGCAAAAATGTCATCGCAAGTTAGTTTAATATTTATTATACTCGTACTTACGTAGTTTTCGTTTCCGCACTGTAGAATGTTTCCTTCTATGACCTGTTTAAAACGTATACATGCACGCACATGTTTTGTAAACACATTTCACGGTTCTAGATTTTCATTTCTATTGAAAAAATTAATTTTAACAGCTTTAACTATATTAACTACATGTTTTGTTTGCAAACTTACCTCTAGGAGTGACTTGGTAGTTCTCGCCCATGTAGAACGTGCCCTTTCTCGCAACAATCTCATGAGCAATGATGGCAAAGGAGTAGACATCTCCCTTTTGAGTGCCCTCTTGAGGAAAGTGTCTCATCCGGAGCAACTCTGGAGCCGTCCACAGGAGCCCTGTGCACCATGAACACAAGTTAGCTTTCTTAAGTGGGCTACTAACTTCACCCAGAATACTAGCTACACTTCAACCAGAATATCCTTTATATAACACTGTGATATTTCATTCCTTGATACGTTTCAATATTGATACTACCCTTAGTGTGCGGTAGTACACTCACATTCTCTCATGTTATAAACAAAGCTTTGTATTAAAGATGTCCGTTATACAAGTGAAGTATTATCAAGGTAATTTTAAGGTTTCGTACTCAATAAGCAATTATTTGTCGCTTAATTCTTTATTTTTTATAGTAAAGAAAAGAGATTAGAGCTGGTGATATAGATTAGAAACGATATTTTCAATACCAATCGAATGGCTGGCATCTATTAGTACCAGGAAATATTACATTGTATTATAAAATGCCATCTTAATAGAAATATAAACATCCTGAAGTTAAGTTAAAAATTAATACCTCATATATATTGATTAAAATGTAAAAACTATACTAAGTATATTTGATTAACAAACAGTGTTTAACTTGAGAACTTCATATTATAATTAAAATTATATAAACTTCATAATTAATTATAATTAAAATCCATATTATAATTGTTATAAACATTATTAAAAATATTTAATTCAAAATGTGTTGAAGAAATGAAGTTTTTTTTCTTTAATTATTAAAAATTAAAATTTATTCTTCCTTGTTCGTCTTTTGTCAATATTATTCTGGTACACATTATAGTCAAAGGAATTTGTTGATAACATGGAGCTAGTTGACGGGAAATTAGGTTCGTTGTTACATCCCTATTATGAAATTAATTTGATGTAATCACGAGGTTATCACGTGAGTTTTGAACTCAAGGTAAGGTATTTTGCCAACAGGAGAGTAATTATTTTGTAAATACAATCGTGAGGTTGTCAAGTGAATTTAGCCTGATGCTGCAGTACATGCGATTGCTTGTTTAGTAAACGTAATTGTGAGGTTAACAAGTGTATTTAGAATTATTCTGAGGTGCTTGGTAGATCCATTTAGTTTAGTTTCTAAATTAAATCATTGGGCTGGTAAATGAGGTATTTGGTAACATGTAGACCATTTTGTAAATATAATCGTGAGGTTCCAATAAATTTAGACTCTGCTGAGTTATTCAGTAGCTTGCAATTGCTTGTTTATTAAACGTAATTGTGAGATTACCAAGTAAATTTAGAATTTACTTGGTTGAGGTCATTAAAACATGACTTTGTTTAGTTTGCAAATCCATTCATTATGTAGGAAAATGAGGTTAGATTTGTAATGAGGTATTTTGCAACATGCAGATTATTTTGTAAAAGCTATCGTGAGGTTACAAGTTATTGATGTTGAAATACTTACTGGTAGCATTGTCGACGTCGGTCTCGGAAGAGCTGAACTCATTGCGCAGCTCCCTCAAGCCAAAGTCCCCAACCTTGAGGACGAATCTAGAGTCAATGAGACAGTTTGTGGACTTGAGCCCTCCATGGGACTTGAGGTCACTAGCGTGCAGGTAGCTCATGCCCTGTAACACAAATATTCATACTGGGGTAAATTCATAATTCAGCTTTCAACACAAAAGGAAGTTTTTTTTTTATTCAAACTACGCGTTTCAAAGAATTTGTGTTCATCATCAGGTAAACTTAAGTAATAAAAATTACAAATTAAAAGTTAAAAAAAAAACCAGAAGTATATACAATAAAATGAAATAATGAAAAATGATGACAAAGGAGTGGAGGACAAACAACCCCAAACGTTGACTGTTCCAAGTCATGTGAGATAAGGTGGCAAGGGGTAGTTAGGATAAGGTAACAAAGGAGTAGGGTATAATTACGAGTGAAGTGCGGTAAAGCCAGAACACACTTTACTGTAGAGGAAAGAGTCCTTTTTGTTGGATTGGCCATACCATATTATAGAAAAATTTGAAAAAATATTCATTTATTCTACATCTAATTTCAGAATACAAGATTCATCCAATCTTTATCATTAAATATGAAGGATGAACAGAATCTGTTAGAATCGTGTAGTTTAATTAAAAACTAAATTTGTATTGAATCGTATTACTTTTTGCTCTTATTATATGTATGTACAGATGCTTGCACTTTGATTTTAAAATGAAAAAATAAAAAAAAATAAATATTACTAATATATATTTATACCTGTAATATTAATAAAAAATTAGGAGTGGCCTACACTCAACTTTACTATAAGTAAACTTAATATAAAACTTCTTGGGTATATAATATATAATGTCTCATTTAAGCATGTTTATTAGTCTGTCATTCCTAAGGTACCATAGTACAGATAGTGATTGATCGACTCATCAATATAATAAGCTTATTTTTGTACATCCCACAGCTGATGCAAATAACCTAATTAAGTATAACTACAGCAGTAAAAACATTTTTGAAAAGAAAAAGTGAAAATTTATTGATACGAAAAGAGAACATGGCATTTGTTCAAATAGTTAGTGGATATCTTATATCGTTTACTTGACCTCCTTCTAGATAGAATATTTAGATCACATTTTCAAATTTAAACAAGAAAATACTCTTATTTTCTCTGAAAAACATCATAAACATCGAACAAAAAATGTCGTTTTAAGATAATTTATAATTAAGGGTGTACAATAATTTAATCTTCAAACGAAAGATTTCAATTCTGAATTATGTTTTACATTTTTTGTCATTTATAGAAATTTACACTGGGAATTTTATGGCTTCTTAGTATTTAATTTTCCTTAGTATTAAAATCATTTTCCTTCGCCTTTGTCAAAAATCATATATACCAATTTTTTTCTGAGGGAGTGTTATTTTTCCTGCCTGCTGTACTCTGTTATAAGCTTACTATGAATTTATATTGAGAAAAAATATATTAGTAATTAGCCAGTTTACATACTCAAATCAATGTCAAAGCCAGCTATACAGTATAATTTCAAACTTTTATAGTTGGGAGCTTGTAATTTTTGAAAATAATAAACATGAACCATTCGACTAGAATAGTGAAAAAAACTGGATATTTTTAAAAAAACATAACTCCTCTTTCTTGAGGAAAGAGTCCATTCGTCACACTTCAATATCATAGAAAGATACTACAATTCACAAAGACAAAGTAATTATAACTGATGTAAAGTTTTGTTCAAGAGTGCGAGATACCATATATAGATTTACTAAAATATTTTATGAGACAAATCCATTATGCCATCCATGGAGGAAAAAGGAAATTTAGTTATGATTACAGGCTGTGATTATAATATAAATATTATTCTTCTTATATCTCATATAACTCAATAAATTGTTTATATTTTTCCATTATACACATCAATTTTATCTCAGTGGATTCGCTCAAAAAATTTCTAAGTCAATCTAAACAACATAAAAAACTCTGGGGTGGCCTACACTCAACTTTACTATAAGTAAACTTAATATCAAACTTATCGGATATATAATGTCTAATTTAAGCATAATATAAACTTCTAAATGGGAGGTGTTTATTAGTCTCTCATTCCTGAGGTAGTACTTTCCTCAGATTGTGATTGATTCACTTATCAATTATAAGCCTTTTTTGTATGTCACACAATTAATAGATATACAATCCATTGATTTTATTTTGTGGAAGTTCATTCCAAGAACTTTAATATTACCCAATAATAATGTCATTCAACGTAAAAAACGTAAAAAAATCAGCATCTGATATTAAGCTTTGTAGAATGGTGCAACATATACTATAGATCACAATATTTTGTTAGACAAACCATCATACCATGAAAAGAATCAGAAATTATATGTTTGATATATTCTATTGACGTTGATTTTTTACATATATGAATTTTATTCTTCTTACATCACATATAAGTCGTTAAATCATTTAAACATATTCATTATACCTCTAAACGTTATATTATTTCGGTAAATTCACTGAAAAAAATTCTAAGTGAATGTAAAATGTAAAAATGTAAAAAAATATGAAAAATTCGACAAGTATAGCAGGTGATCCCCTAGTCTAAGATAAACAATGAGTTTTTATAGCTTTATTGCCGTGATTGAAATTTCATGATTTTTTTTTATAAATTGCTAACTTATTGTTCCATTTTTGGTCAAGATTTCGTTATTTTTTAATGAACCGTTTAACGTCAAAAAAACATTTTTTGAAAACAGAAATAGTACCTTAACGCCCCTTTGGTGAATGTAATTTTGAAAAAAAAAATTATCTCAAGTCATACTTATCTCAAGTCTATTTTTAAGCATAGTTTCATTTTGATCCGTCAAACAGTATGGCTTGTATCACTCTCACAAGCATTGAGATTGAATTATAAGTCAAAATTTCGACATCTTATTGAAAAAAAATATTTTCCGTTGCTTTAAAAATCTGAATATATTTTTCATTTATTGCATTTGTAACCTCAAAGATAATTCCAAAATTTTAAAACTCTACAATTAGCTGTTTAAAAGAAACAAATGTTTTCTAAAAACTGGTTTTTGGTAATAAAAAGTGACTTTCCCGTCATGCATAATTCTTCCCAAACAACAGGGATCATCGACACTATGGGGCCCATTTTTGTGTAAAATATCAACTTGATCCATCAGAGATTCTGGATCGTAGCATGGTAACAAGCAATGCTAACATACCCACCCACACTCACACACACACAGACATCATCGAAAAAACATCATAAAACGACTTCTGGGACCTCAAAACACATAATTCCGTCAAAACCTCGAGATCGAATTTTTCACGATCACTATACTTTACCTATAGTAAAGTAAAAAGGTTAACAGCAAAATTCGATCTCAAACTAAGAGAGCATGTACGCTGTCCTAATGTAGTTTTTATGCCATTGGTTGTAATTGAATTTAGAGAGATTTTTTATTCTTAAGTAGGTAATACTACTTTACAATTAGATTACTGAACTCTTTATTGTAGATTGAATCAACATGATAAAAATTTCAATTAGTAAGATAAAAATAAAATGTTTTTTCCTCCTTCAGTTGATATAAATATACTGAAGTAAGAAAATATCTAGCCAGCATCGCTGTAAGAAGATACAGAAAGCAGGTGTATTTGTAAAATGTAAAAAATATCTAGGGAAGGAAACATGTTTTCTTAAATTAAGTGCACTTTTATACATTTGCGGATACATTTTGCAGCAGCAAACCTCTTCTTCATTCAAACTGTACGCGAGAAATACGAAATTAGAACTGACAACTAGAAAGTTAAGTCTCTTAGAAAGAGAGGATGAGCTTATTTCAGTAAACTATGACCAATTTGGCAACATTATGCTCAGAGGTAATTAGGCTGATTGAGGAGTGTTGCCCTAACATTCTAGTCTATACATTTAACACACTTTATTTTTCAAATTTTATAGTTAATATAAATATTAGATAATTCATAATATAATGTAATAATAACATAAATTAACAATTAATGTATAGATTTTTATTAATCAATAATATAATATAATGTTGCCGCTCTACCTTCCTGCAGGACTCTTCACCTCCTGCTGACGACGATGGTCGAAATATAGAAGTGAGCTATTCCTTTGTATATCTGTGTGCCAACTTCTTTCTAACTGGTTGTCATATAATATAATTAATTAATAATATAGTTAATTAATTAAACATATCTGATAAATAACTTGAAACTTTGAACCCTAGTTCCTTTTTTTAAGTAAGTTACTGAGATTTCATAGTATATCCTTACAAGACAGTGAAACGGAACATGTTCATTTCAGCTGTATATGTTCATTTATTAATCTCTAAGGACGTTCTACTGTCTGTAGATTGTTGCATTTTATAGATAAAATATTAATAATCGCAGTTTTCACACAACTCTAGTACAAAGGCACTTTTAACTAATCAATTAATTCATTCAATAAATGCTTTGGAAACAAAGAAAGTTAAATTCTGATTTGCTACCTAATTCAAAATTTACAAATTTCTAATATAGTTTAGAACAAATAAATAGTGTTTTTTTTAATATACGTCAGAAGTTTCTACTCAATTGTTTTGAACATAATAGAATGTAACTAAATATAAAATGAATCAAAAGACTTACTAACAATGATTTCATTACTAATTACTACTCCGGCTTGGTTAGCGCTTGTTAGTAATTCCCTCAGAGTGACCCATAAATAAAATACTAATTCTAAGTTTATTAAAGTTTAGGCCAACTCTGCAATATTGATCTAATTTCCTTTCGTTGTATAGAACCAAGTTCTAATTGACTTCAGCCAATATTACCGACCAATATTGCTAGCCATTTGTGAACGATTTTACGGTAGTCAAATTGCCTTTGACAATGTTAGAGTAATATTATTTAGTAGCAAATTTCTAACAGACACACATACACACACAAACAATTTTGGAATGTTCTAAGTGTTTTACATAATGTAACAAAGTTAGTGGTAATTTACAGATTGATTTAAAGAAAAATATTTCAATTTTTATTTCTGATCTTAGAAATGTTTTGGGCAATTTAATGAGTGATTATAATTTGTGCGGAACAAAATAATATATTCATTACTTGTGCAATCTGTTATAGTATGGTATTTATTCACATTGGGGGATTTAAAAAATTACATCTTCCCCAAAAAAAAGTTTTCATATCAAACATTTTTTGTGTGATTTTTTAAATCTCCCAAAAGAATATATCTGTGATATGGATCATGTAATACAGCCGTGGCAGTAAGGCATCTGGTTAGAAAACGACGCTTATTCTGAAATAACATTAAAAAGAAATATCGGAGGAAAAATGAGAGTGTATTTGCACACATTTTTTTGAGCCAATAGTCAAACCTCAAGCTGAAGTAACTAAACTGGGGAGAATAGAATTCTTATAAAATCCAGGATCAATCTAAGAATTCTTAAGATTGACATTACTAAAATATCCAAAATTAATAATGTTAAATTTTAATTCAGCCAGACCAATATTCTGAAAATATGTGAAAGAAATAAGTTGAAATGTAGAAATAAATTCAAGGCAGAAATTTTGAAAGCATGTGGTATCATGTAATTGTCTATAACCTTCCTGAGGATGTTACCTTATGTAATGCAAATAAGATTAGAGTCAAATGATTTTTTGAAAATATCCTACGTTTATTATTGCAACAAAAAAACGTTGAAGGTGTTTTTTAGACATTTAGTGAAGTTAATGCTAACTTCCGTTTAAAGGTGAAACATTGAGGTATCAAAATATCTCAAGGGGATCTTGGCAGAATGGAACACTCAAATGTCCATTATGTGTTGTTACAAATGTAATGGCTTTCATCACCCTAACCTCACTGCACAAATAAGTTATATAATTTTTTTTTGGTTCTCAAGTTTAGGAGATTAGTTATTGTCGTAAAAACCAACCACATTTTAAATGGTTAACTGCCTCCATCCGTTGAAGTAAAAAAAAATAAACATAGACATCCTGCATATAGTGTGAGCTACCCCAGGTATACACTAAATTTAACCAGGAGGTCCCGAAATATTGACGATTCTGAGTATTCGTGAAGAACTATCTGCCACTGGTGAAAGAGTCGAAAAAACTATGCAGTTACCTTGAAACATATTAAGCAGTTACCAAAATAGTATGGAGTTTCTTTAGATAAGAGTGCATATTGAACTAGAGGTAATACCAAATACTTCTCATTATTTACACAATTACTGCCTTAAACTTTTTAACAAAGAAAAACAACGTGAAAGAAAAACTGTCTAAACCATAATAATACTCAAGTGGTATCTCAATATAGCCAAAATCGTACAAAAAAAAATGAAGATACAAATTATTCTGTGTTTCAATGTCACAACAGTTCCGAACACATTCAAAACTACAGAACATATGCTGGTATGAATGCAGTTTATTTGAGTGAGTGTGTAAATGTGAGTCAGAGAGAGAGAGAGAGAGAGAGAGAGAGAGAGAGAGAGAGAGAGAGAGAGAGTGAGAGAGAGAAAGAGAGTGAGAGAGAGAGAGAGATCAACGCTAATGCAAACACTGCAACGTCGATGTTACATGGCCTCCAACCCATAACATAGTAATAAAAAAGGACACGTGGATTATACTATTAATTATATAAATTCTATTGGTTTTGCTATTTTACAGCATAAGAAATATAAATATTATACGAATTATTATCTTTTAAAAGTCTAAATCATAATATTATGTTGTGGTTCAAATATTATAAAACTATACATTTATATATCTCCTTCTTTTTAATATTGTTAATTGCCAATAATATTAGTTTATTTTTAAATATTGATTTCAAATTGTTCAAAAATGTACTAACTGTTACAACCTAGTTCTATTCCTTATCAAGTTATTATTAACTAGATTATTAATACTAATACTATTATATTATTAATAATAATAACTTATGTCTATTAATATTAGTTGATATACCGGTTTATTGTTTTGATAATATTCAATGACGAATAATCAATTGTCAAATAAAGTAGATATATTTTAAGATAACAGGCACACTGTTTACCAAAATAACCGTTCTAGGACTTTGCTATAAATCAGCCGTGAGATATACTCTGAACTCGTATACTGTATGAATGAACATCACTCAGTCAGCCCGATTAGCAATGCTTTAGATAGTTTTTTCAGTGACAAGTAAAGAGAGTTCATCTATTTGTCAATAATCGAGATTGACAATTCAAACTGGCTTAAAGGCTGTGCAAACATTTGAGATCTAATTGAAAGCGGATAAGCCAATGCGTGGTTTTGTCGGTTTGAGGGCACTATAATTAGGTTTTCAAAATCCTATTGAATGGTTTAAGCGAATGTGGCTCATAAATGGGATTTTTAATAGTGTGGTTAGTGAGTAAATTTTTAATAACAGAATTGTGGTTTTTTAATTAACTTGCAGGATGAAAATGTTCCATTAAAAGCTTTATTACTTAAGGAAGTGTGAGTTTTGAAAACATTTTCAAAAGACTATAACAATTAAACTGCAGTGTTTGAGGTTAAAAAAAGACTATCATTTATTGGGGGAGGTAATCAATGAGTGGCTTTACTTAAACCAAATAATCTGAAATAAAAAGGTTTGATATATACAGGGTGATTGAAAAGTAACTCCCTATTTTAAAAAAACTATAATTTATTTTCAAAATATAATTTCTACAATTAATGAATATGAGAAGGAAGTATAATGCATGGGCTTTTATTTAAAATTCGATATGGGCGCCTTTATTTGCCACCAGCTTCTCAAGTCGACCAGGAATCGCATCAACTGATTTCGCAAGAAACTCTTGTGGGATGGAAATCATAACTTCTCGTATTCGCCCTTCAAGTTCTTCCAAATTTCTTGGTTTGGTTGAGTAGACTTCCTCTTTCAGCCAACCCCAGAGAAAAAAGTCGCAGGGTGTTAAGTCAGGACTTCTTATACTTCCTTCTCATATTCATTAATTGTAGTAATTATATTTATAGAAAATAAATTATAGATTTTTTTAAAATAGAGAGTTACTTTTCAATCACCCTGTATAAAGGAATCTACTATTACAGGTGTATAATGATTGATAACCGATGTTTAACAGAGAAGAAGTAAAACTGTCGATCCCAACTTGTGAGACACCATGAATTCCGGGAAGATAGCTATCTTCAAAGGCGTAATAATGTGACATGTGAAGGACTCCTGATGTTGAATCAACCCCACAGTAAAGTGGTGTCTATTAATAAATGGGATAAACTTCCCGGCCTATGGGACAGGACTGAAGGTGAACAGCTAACAGCATGTATTTTGGTGATAACCTATCAAACAGCATAAGTATTATATTACTATAGTCTAATCTTCTATATCAAGTAGAGATGCTACAAAAGTACAAAAAAAAAATAATCCGATTATTCCTCCAAGGCAATCAGTTGGTTTCTTCACTATCTAACTGTACTACTACCATATTGTAAACTACCGAATCAGGTACAACATCAAATACCTAAGCAATGGATTGAAATATCTAGATTTTAATTTTTATTGAAATTATCTAGAAATATCTTTTTTTACCAAAATTAAAAAAAAATGTATAAATAAACACCCTAAGGAAATATTTTAGTAAAGGAAAATCAATCCTTATTGTATATTAGATCAGATAAAAGACGAGAAGAATGGAGGTAAATGGTGCAAAATATTCACGCTGAAGTCTGAATCTGGCTGAGTCAGTAGAAATTGAGTTGCTGCAAGGAAGGGGTGAGGGATGTATAAGAGGGAATCAGGCGAAGCAGTCGTAGTAACTGATGGATCATTGAGCTTTTATCCTAATTTAAAAAAAATCTAGGAGTAGCATACACTCAACTTTATCATAAGTAAACATAATATCAAACTTTTTGGGTGTATAAGACATTTAGTCTTTCACTCCTGGAGGTAGTATAGAAAGTGATTGAACCGGTTATCAACAATGCGCTTAGTTCTGTATGTCACACAATTGATGCATACATATCATCTGTATTAATACAGCAGTAATAACGCTTTTGAAAAGTCGAACTGACAATTTCGTCTTACGAAATAATCTCTTTCAATAGGAAATGGCTTCTGTTACTATAGCCAGTGGGTCTCCAACGGCCAACGAATATTTCTATGAACATCAATGCAGTCGCAATTAGCAGTTCCGGATCAAAGGCCTACTACTGCTAAATTCTCAAACTGCAGTTTTTGTTAAGGTCAGTAAACTTTGTCAAGGATGGACGTCAGTCTATGAAGGGAAGGTGTTGTAGGAGGCTTTGCTTTCCCTGAGGCACTGTATGACTCAGCAGCCATCAGGTCGTCATATCCAACTGACTTCTGATTCTTAAAAATGTCAGTGTCATCCAATCACCTTGTAATCAGCTTAAATTTAGTATCTATTTGGTAATATAAAACTAAGAAGTCCTCTTAATTCAGTACTACCCAATGATAATAAGATTCATAAACAGAGGAAAGTTTACATCTAATATTAAGTATTGCTCAAGGGTGCAATATACAGATTAATTAGAGCATTTCGTTAGACAAATCCATCATACAATGGGAAGTAAAATAAATAAATTTTAAGAAAATAAATTATATCTTTGACTAGTCTTCATTTTTTATATGAAAGTATTTAATTCCTCTTATAACTCATATTAAGTCACTAAATTATTTCAGATTTTTTTATTAGACCTCTAAACATCAATTTTCTTTAAGTCGTTTTACATAAATAATTTCAAGTCAATATAAACAATGTAATTAAATATCAACAAATCCAACAAGTATAGCAGGTTATCCGTTAGTCTAGGATAAACAATATGTTTTTATAGCTTTACTTTTCCTTGTGCTTTACTTTTACTTTTACTTGTCACTTGTGCATAGTGTTTGAAAGTGTAAACAAGTAAAATTTTTTGCTCCGCAATAAGTGCCCGTAAAATAGTGAAGGTCAGCTTAGAGTGTGGAGATTTTCTGCAGATCGTCTACAGTAGTGCTGTTTGTATTAGGGGTGGTGTTTCTACACTCAAGTATTAAGTGCTCAATTTGTATTGTATCACCTACTTGATATTTATTGTTCACAAGTATTTACACTAGTGATAACAATAACAACTCCGTGTGAGGTGCGCGCAAGCGCGCGCGCTACATAAAGAAGAAATAATATAAATAATAATAACAAAAAAATGAAAAGACAAGGAACTACAGGCAACATACCAAAAAAATCAAAAAAGGCTAATACAACTTACCAAAAGGATGCAACAAGCAGCAGTAGACAAAGGTCACTCAGCCAAGAAAGTATGAAAAGTGATACCTTAAGTATTACTAGCTCTACCTCTGCAGGCCACTCAATTAATTTTATATCACCAAATAGGTTTGGTGTGTTAGCAGTGGAAGAAGAACCACCCCAGCTCAGCATCAGATCAGCGACCACTACCCGGAAAGAAGAAGAACCAACCCAAAAAGAAGTAAAGCCTCCTCCAATATTCATAAAAAACATAGTTGACTTCAGTTCGTTTTATAAAACGATAAAAGAGTTGATAGGAGCAAATCAGTTCTCCTGTCAGGCAAGAACAGACACAACCATCGTCCGTGTCAACACTGGAGAAAACTATAGAAAATTAATACGCGCACTAAAAGACCAAAAGTGCAACTATCATACGTACCAGGTAAAGGAAGATAAAGCATACAGAGTAGTGCTGAGAAACCTCCACCCTACAATTCCTACTGAAGAATTAAAAGAAGAAGTAAAGTCACTCGGGTTCAGTGTACGGAACATTTCTAATGTTCTGTCACCATCGAAAGAAAAGCTGCCACTTTTCTTTCTCGACCTGGAGCCCTCTCCAAAAAATAACGAAATCTTCATGGTGACACACCTGTATGGTTGCCGAATTAGGGTGGAGGAGCCCTACAGGAACAAGTTAATCGCCCAGTGTAAGCGCTGCCAAGAATATGGTCATACGAAGGCGTATTGCAATCATGTTCCGCGCTGTGTCAAGTGTGCAGACAGCCACTGGAGCCACAACTGCCCAAAACCCCGGGAAACTCCAGCGAAGTGCACCCTGTGTAAGGGTAATCACCCCGCCAACTATCGGGGATGTATCACCCATAAGCAGCTTCAAAAGTTACGGAAAACCAGTCACACTGCCACTAGGCAGCCATTTAACAACCGAGTGGCTGAAGCAACAACTCAACCAACAGCTGAACGACCCTCGACAAGCGAATGCCGGCCATCTGTAAGCTACGCAGAAGCACTCAAAGGGCCAACATCTTTTCAGGAGCCTCACCCGCTAAGTAAGCCATCCTTTATTCCTCCCCCACCCGCATCCTCTGACATGACCACAATGATGTCCTCATTTCTTTCGGAATTTCGCTCTCTCATCGGCCCGCTGGTGACTCTGCTTACCACAGTAGTTGAGAGAGTAATTCCCTTACTTTCCCGACCTCTTCCTTAACCATGCCATCTCCTCAATCTCTCACCATTCTGCTTTGGAATGCTAACGGTTTGAGATCCAAGTATAACGAACTAGATGTACTATTACAACAAAATAGAATAGATATTGCTTTAATAACAGAAACCCACCTTACTTCCAGATCTTACTTTTACATAAGGAACTACAGAACTTACAGAACTGACCATCCCTCAGACATTGCCTGCGGTGGAACAGCTATCCTAGTACGAAACAGCTTATCCCACTTCCTCGTTCCTAATGATTCCTCTGAGTCACTGCAAAACACTGTTGTTAACCTGTCCTCCTCATCCTTTAATTTCAATCTAGCGTCTGTTTACTGCCCACCTAAACACAAAATTACCTATTCACAATTCCTTTCTTTTTTCAATTCGCTTGGTCCTCGCTTCTTATCTGGTGGCGACTACAATGCAAAGCATCAACAGTGGGGCAGTAGAATAACAAACCCTCGTGGTCGTGTCCTCTCTTCTGTGCTCTCCAGTAATCCTCTGAATTACATCTCCCCTCCTGACCCTACCTACTGGCCTGCAGCGTCAAACAAACGGCCAGATCTCCTAGATTTCTTCATCACGTCCCAGCTATCCTCTCTCCATCACCATGTTTGCGTACTGAACGATCTTTCCTCTGACCACAGTCCTATTCTTTTAACTCTGGATATTAATCCTATTCTGGTTACTCCCAGAGCAACACTAATAAGTGGTCCAGTTGATTGGAACCTATTCAGACAGAATGTTGAAGACAATATTGACCTTACTGTCTCTTTAAAAACCCACGACGAAATTGACCACGCAATTGAACAACTAAATTTAACAATAGCAAATTCAATTAATATATCAACGCAGTACTCTTACAATCAAAAAACATTTACAAAAGACATCAACATTCCTTTTTATATACGGAATCTTATAAACTCAAAACGGAATGCTCGAAAACTCTGGCAGAGAACTCGTTACCCAAATGACAAGCTAACCCTCAACCGTATCACTCACCAACTTACAACAGTACTAAGAAACTACAGATCCCAAAAGTTTAGACAATACACTGAAGGACTGACAACTGACAACAAATCGCTCTGGAGAGCAACCAGAAAAATCCTATCCTATAATAAAGTGTCTGCTCCCCTCAGGCAGACAAATGGTAACTGGGCAAAATCAGACGAAGAAAAGGCCAATCTGTTTGCCTCCTACCTTACCACTGTCTTTACCCCCCACCCTACTATCCTAAATCCTTTATATGTGGCAAAAAAATAGAGAAGTTAGACTGTCCTGTTCCCTTGAGTCTTCCTCCAAAAGCGTTTACCCCGTCCGATGTTCAGTATGCAATAAAAAACCTCAAAACCAAAAAAGCTCCTGGATTTGACCTAATTACTCCATTAATTCCTAAAGAACTCCCCAAAAAAGCTGTACTCCTCATTACATATCTCTTTAATTCAGTTTTGCGTACAACTTACTTTCCAATATCATGGAAACATTCCCATATCCGCATGATACCCAAACCTAATAAACCCTCCCACCTGCCTACTTCCTACAGACCCATTAGCCTGCTACCAATACTAGGAAAGATTCTAGAAAGGCTAATCCTAAAACGCATTATTCCTCTCCTATACAAACAGAATATAATCCCCGACCACCAGTTTGGTTTCCGGCGACATCATACAACAATACAGCAATGCCACCGGGTTGTAGACGCCATCTCCTCTGCTCTAGAGAGAGGCCAATATTGTTCGGGTGCGTTTCTTGATGTTTCTCAGGCTTTTTACCGGGTTTGGCACCCAAGCTTACTATGCCAACTAAAAGACATCCTACCCTCAACATACTACCTCATCCTTCGCAGCTACCTGACCGAGCGATATTTCCGGGTTTGTGAAGGAACTGCTCTTTCTCCCTATTTTCCTATAAATGCTGGTGTGCCTCAGGGGAGCGTATTGGCTCCCACTCTTTACCAAATATACACTGCTGATATCCCAACCCATTCCAAAACTACTATTTTCATCTTTGCAGATGACACAGCAATATTATCCAGTGACTCAGATCCTATCAGCTCCACTCAATCCCTCCAAGAACATTTACTCATTTTGGAATCTTGGTGCCAGAAGAAAAGAATTAAATTAAACACTGAGAAATCCACCCATATTACGTTCACACTACGAAAACAAAGATGTCCTCCTGTTTATATTAACCAATCTCCCCTCCCAGTTGCTAACGTAGTGCGATACCTGGGGATGTACATCGACAAACGACTAACATGGAATCCACATACAAGACTGAAACGACAAGACCTACTGAGACGATACAAGACGCTATCTAGACTTCTTGACAACAGATCAAATCTGACACTACAAAACAAAAGACTAATATACACTGCTATACTTAAACCGATCTGGACTTATGGACTAGAAATCTGGGGATCAACCAAGCATTCAAACATCCAAAGAATTCAAGCAGCCCAATCCAAAATCCTTCGCAAAATTGTGCAAGCTCCCTTCTATGTTTCGAACGATGCCATACACAAAGATCTTAAAATTCCCTTCATCCACCAAGAAATCCAATCCCGATACCGCAAATTCCATGAATCTTTGCCCACCACTATAAATCCTTTCATTCACGAATTATCATCTCTCCAGATTCCTAGCAACCCTATTAGAAGGCTGAAAAGATGTTGGCCCCGAGACGTGCTCTGAAATGTTGGCTGTCAAGTTCACTAGTAGGATGTCAAGTGAAATGTAGGATCACTAGTTGCAAGTGATCCTAACAGTCTATATGGAGTACTACCAATGGGTGGTTTCTCCACTCTTTATTCGACCTTTATGTAGCATGGATCGCTGTTACTTGTTACCCCGATAAGGGTAGTTGTAATAGAAAAAAAAAAAAACTTTTCCTTGAGGTCGTTGAAACTAAAAGATTTTTCTTCTAATACATGCTAATATTCTGTTCAATTTTTAGGTAAAATTTCATTGCTTTTAATTAGCCGTTTAACGTCAAAAAAATAATGTCTGAAAACATAAAATTGAACCTAATACTTGTTGGTTAATGTAGTTTTGAAAAAAATTACCTTCACTCATCTGTTACATAAAGCTCTAGTTTTAGGTATAATTTAATCAGTTAAACGGTATAACTTGTATCGTCCTCACAAGCTTACAGATTAAATGATAAATACAATTTTGTACGTTAGCTTGAATTCAAATATTTCCAGTTATTTAAGAAATTCGAGGATTTTCATTGTTATTGCATTTGTGGTTTCCATGACTATACCAAAATATCAAGATTCTAGAATTAGTAGTTGAAAAGAGAAAAAATATTGTCAAAAACACCTTTTGACAAAAAAAGTAACTTTCCCTGCATAATTGCTCCCAAACTATTCAGCACCTCTACACTATGAAGCCCCTTTTTTGTGAAAAATATTAATTTGGGGCATCAAAGATTGTGGACTGTAACGGGTACACAAAGCCTTTGGATACAAACACACACACATAATCGAAAAAGCTTCATAAAACGACTTAGGGACCTCAAGAAATGTAATTCCGTCAAAATATCCAGATTTTCACGTTTATATTCTTTACTTAGAGTAAAGTAAAAAGTTGTTACTTTTTGATATTTCAATGTGTAAAGCAGTTTTGTTAATACTAGCAGCTAGTCCTAGTATCCTAGTTGCGAATAGCATCAACAAAATCATAGTTATTTAAAATGTTTTTCTGTTTGTTTCTTTAAAATACTGGTATTTTATTAACAGTGCATAATTGCTCCAATGAGATGTATTTATAAACAAACAATCAAAAGTAATACTGGCTGACTAGATTCATGGTTTCTGTATTTAAGGTATGTGCACTAAATTTTAATCAAATAAAAATCAATAAAAATAGATGACTAAGATGATAATAAAAAAAATTGATTATAAAGAAAAGAAAATATCAAAGAAAATTGATATTATAAAGAAATATCAAACACTATTTTGACAATTTTACAGTTTTCTAAGATTACCAATGGCTAAGATTTCCCTTATTATGATTAAAATAAAGGAAAGAAACATTTAAATTTTCACAGAAAAAAAATGTAATTGTAATATAAAAAAATATTAGAAAAAAAAAATCTGCAAAATTTAACATTCATGAAATAAAAATTAAAATAGCAACATCACCAATACGTTTAAATTCGATAGTTAAAACAATATTCCCGCATTGAATGAATTGTTATTTTGAAAATAAATAGCCAAACAATAAGAAACTAAACCTAAACCATCCCAACCTAATGAAATTCTAGTTATATTGATATAACTATGAAATAAATAATTATTCATAATTGATATAAATATGAAAAATAAATATTAAAACAATTATACAAGACTAGCTATATAAAAAAACTATTAAAGAAATGGAAAAAAACAAAACCTCTAAATAAAATAGAGATTCAAATGAAAAATAAAAGTTACAGAAATTAAACTACTTATAACTGATAAAAATGCTGAATCTCATATATAAATTACATTATTATTAATTATATTAAATCAACACTTAAATATTAAAATACTTGAAGAAAATAAAAAAAAGATCAAAATATATATTATGGCATAACATTAAAAAATACCTGAAATTCCACAAATTTCAATTCTAATTTAAACTACTTAAAATTAAAAAAGTAAAAAGATCAGGGTTTAAAAAAATAAAATCAATAGGTAGTCAATTCAAAAAATAAATAATATTTTCGATCATAAATCAATTAATTTTTTTTATTCCTGAATATTAAATACCGTATTGAATAAAACAATATAAACAAATACTCTAACAACAACTTAAAAGGGACTCAAACATTAAAAAGGTCTAAATGAACATCACGATATATAATTCTATTAATTAGCATCATTTGACTAAATAAAATTAATGGAGGATAAGTCACATTTTAGCGCAAAAAAGAAATAAAAAAGATAAAGAAGGAATAATAATAATAATAATAGTCAAACAAAAAAATCATGAATGGCATAGGTCATGACTTATATTAAAACTAAAGAACCGCATATATTTGAATAATTAATAATAAAATTACCATAAATAACCAAAATCATATGTCTAAAAGAAGAATAAGCAGTTAAAGATTTTATATCAGTCTGAAAAAGACACAAAAAAAATTATTAATTTACCAAACAACCTTAAAATAATAAAATAATTACTATAATAAACACAAAACCCTTTTATCAATGATATAATATGAATTAAAACCATGGCCTCCTAATTTTAATAAAACAGGAGACAAAATTATAGAACCTGAAAATAGGAGCTTCAACATAAGCTTTAGGCAATCAAAAATGGAAAAAAATATTGGCATCGTGAGGTGTTTCTGATTCTTAGGGGTTATCCTCGAACACTAAACTTATAAGAATGTCCCATGACTCCTTAAACAATCAACACCACGTCACTGAGGCAGACGAACATGACGATGAACACAAGTGTTAGATAAAATATTTTGTCTTGAGACTTAAATATTCTTTCCCTTATTCTAATCATGAGTAAGTATGACTCAATAAATGATTGCATAGCTCATGAGAATATAATTATATTAATCCATTTTTATACATTTTACTGGCTATAATTGTTACACATAATGTGGACATAATCCAAAAAGATTATTTACACAGAGGTTTTTAAAATTTAATCAATAGTTTCATTAAATAGCTTCCATACAAATATTATAGCCTTTTTAAAATTATCAAACATACTGTAAAAAACGCAAATCACACATATTATAAATTATTTCTAACATTTATAAATAACCTGGTTCACGTAGTTTACGAATATATATATGGTTAGGTCTAAATAAATGCAAAAAAATTAAAAATAAAATAAACAGACTTCTTAGTAAAATATTAGATTAGTTTGATTGTTGCATTTCATACTATCAAGTTTTATATACTGATTTTATAATGAATTAATGAAAATGTACAAACTATTGTAAGACATGCAGAATAAATAAATTTTTCACAAAAAAAAACATTTGTATTAATAATTTATATTAGTCTTTCGAGTAATTATAATTGTTTTAATTCTTACTGAAAACATTATGTAATTAATTCTTCATAGCATTACTCTAAAAAGAATCTTATTCTCATCCAATATTTAATGATCTAATAATGTAATATGTAATGTAGTTCAATGTAATGTAAATGTGTTTGACTTCCACATAATGGAATAAAACTGTGTTAGCTAAATATGAAGCAAGTACAACCTTCAATTCAGGACAATCATTAAAAGCATTCATAATTCATTATGTAAATATTTTCAGTTATTACTATTCTAAATTACGTTTACCAAATAAACTTTTACTTACTATTTGATGTAGCTTATTTAATAAAGTAGATATTTAAAACAATAAAACAATGAATTAATAAAACTGATATAAAAGCATTGAAGGACGCTTAGAACTTAATTAGAGAAAATGGCGATTTAGCATGACTCGGTTGTTGTGATTGAATCCAATGCCTTCTCAATTATTTCATTTATAAGATTATTTTTTTTTTATTTCCGAATAATTTAATCATAAAGAGAGTTTTATTAGCTTTTACTTAAAAAAACAATAAATTTTTTCTCAATTAACTTTTCCTTTTATCAATATTTTTTTCTTAAGCTAATCAATTATCAATGTAAGTAAATGTATTACTCGTCTCTACCTTAAGTGTATGACGTCATATGTTAGTTAATAGGCAGCACGAATGGTATTAGTAGTCTAGATTCCAAGGTCATATTTCAGTCATGACCCCAAAATTTTCATGTAGGCTATACAAAATCTTGTATACACTAATCTTTTTTTTTTGTGAGATTTAGGGTCTGCTAGAAAGGTATATCATTGACAATGATACTTTTGTTTATAAGGAAAATACTCTTGTTTTCCTAATAAAATGAATTGACACCATACCATGTTTCAACAATAAGTAAAATAGACAAAAAAAAAAATTAAACATACATAGCGTATTACGAGTAAAAATTCTATACCTAACACTATTTTATCAAAACAATTTTTCCACAACGTCAAAACGTTGGAAATCTTAGACAATTATGAAATCGTCAAAATGGTGTTTGTTATTTCTTTATATTATGTCATTAACCTGTCTGTGACACACTTGTTTTTAGCCAGAACTTCTATATAGATGTGAATCTGGTATATATAAATATATATGTTATATATATATATATATATATATATATATATATAGGTGTATAATGTAATCGGGATTCGGTCAATTTTCCAGGATCAAAATCAAACTCTCAATGCCGACGTTTCAGTTTTATTTAAAACCTTTTTCATAGGCCTACAAACAAAGGATGACAAGAAATCATATATAAACATCAACATATAACTAACATCAAAATGGAATATTACAGTTGTGAAAAAACAAAAATATATATGCAAGTAGAAGTAATAGAAAAGCAATAAACATTTTTATGAACTTACAGAAGTCAGAATTTTTGAATTAGAAAAATGATGAAATTTACATTATATAAAATGAAGTAACAATAGATAGTTAGTGAACTAACATCTTAACTGGTCAAAAACTTGGACCAGACTAACTGATTACAATTACATGTAAACCGAACACTGTTCACTCAAAGAACACAAAAGGAACTAAGGAAATTAAATTTCACTAAAATCAACTTAACACTCCTGAATAAATAGTGCAAAAAGCACTACCAGTGCAGGAAGAATACTGAACTATCACTCCTCTCATTCTATAAACCAAAAATTGAATTGCGTTCAAAATTTAGTTAAGAAGGTTGTTGAAATTAGTAGTCCATGTTTTCTAAAAGAAAATAAGAAAAGGGTAAAGTCATTGTTGCAGAAAAATTGTTATCCAAACAACTTAATTGAACGTTATTGGTTTAAATATACAAGAGAACAACCAGAACATTCCAATCAAAATCATGCTGAACTTGAAGTTTTAAATAAAAAGTATTTCAAATTTCCGTATGTTGAGGGCTTATCACAATCAATTAGAAAAGTTTTCAAACGAAATGTACCTGAAGTTACATTGGCATTTTATAACAAAAGAAAAGTCAAGTCTTTATTTTCAAATTTGAAACAAAAAATACCAAAGGAGTTACAAAGTAACCTCATTTATGCGATCAAATGTAAAGACTGCGACAAGCGTTATTATGGAGAAACAAGTCGTTTTTTAAAAGAAAGACTTTATCAACATTCTTATTCAATAAGAACTAATAAAAGTAACGCCACTGCTTTAGCATTCCATGCCTTAAACGAAGGTCACATGTTCGATTTTGAAGAAGCAATTATAGTAGATAAAGAACAAGATGAGCAAAGAAGAAAGACCCTCGAAATGCTATATATTAAAAAAGATCTAAGTTCAGTTAATCATAGAAGTGACATTACCAATTTGAACACTATTTATTCAGGAGTGTTAAGTTGATTTTAGTGAAATTTAATTTCCTTAGTTCCTTTTGTGTTCTTTGAGTGAACAGTGTTCGGTTTACATGTAATTGTAATCAGTTAGTCTGGTCCAAGTTTTTGACCAGTTAAGATGTTAGTTCACTAACTATCTATTGTTACTTCATTTTATATAATGTAAATTTCATCATTTTTCTAATTCAAAAATTCTGACTTCTGTAAGTTCATAAAAATGTTTATTGCTTTTCTATTACTTCTACTTGTATATATATTTTTGTTTTTTCACAACTGTAATATTCCATTTTGATGTTAGTTATATGTTGATGTTTATATATGATTTCTTGTCATCCTTTGTTTGTAGGCCTATGAAAAAGGTTTTAAATAAAACCGAAACGTCGGCATTGAGAGTTTGATTTTGATCCTGGAAAATTGACCGAATCCCGATTACATTATACACCTATTCTATCCAACGGTTGATATATTATTGAATTTATATATATATATATATATATATATATAACAAGATTTCACATAAACACATGAAATAACAATCAATGATCAAACCGCAATATGAAATGGGGAAAAAAGACTAAGATCTTTCAACCGTAACCACCGGTTTTCGTCAGTAGTTGGGTTTTGACTTTGACGAAGACCGCTTGTTACGGTTGAAATATATATATATATATATATATAATTAAAATAAGCAGTGACACATAAACAGAAACACAACAAAGACTCACTTTTCAATATTTCGACCGTAATAGCGGTCGTCCTCAGGAGAAGAAGTGAATTGACGGAGGGACGACAGTCAACTCATATATATATATACATAAAACTATCGTACTTTTAATATAATAAACAAAATAATATATTAATAATTTTTAATTAGAGAATGGTAATTTAGTAAATGTTGTTCTTCTATGGGGTACTATATTTTAATCAGTAGGTGCTATGTTTATACAGTGGGCGGCTTTTCGTTACTCAGAATGCTTGCAAATACCAGTCAACTAAGAGAAATTTTGGAGTAGCCTACACTAAAATTTACTATGACTAAAAATAATATGAAACTTTTGGGTTATATAATGTGCCATATAGACATAATATAAATGTCTAAATGGGTGATGATTATTAGTCTTTCATTCCTGGATGTAGTAAAGATAGTGATTGGACCAGTTATCAATAAATGCGGTTATTTCTTTTAATCACACATTGATGCATATAATATCATCTGTTTAACCAGAGTGGTAATAACACTTATAAGGTTGAAGTGACGATATCGTGTTACGGAATAATCCCTTTCAGTATAAAATTACTTATCTTCCTATAGCCACAAGATCTCCAACGACCAACCAATATTTCCATGTACATCAGTGCACGTCGTAATTAGCAGTTCCGGACCAGAAGACCACAACTGCTAAATTCTCATCTTAGCAGTTTTTGCTAAGGCCAGTAAGCGTTGTAAAGGACGGGGATGGGAGGTCAGTCTGTCAGATGAAGGAATCGTATTCGTGTCAGAATTGTATTGTTCCTTTCTTTGTTTGAGGTACTATATAACTTAGAAGTCATCGGGTCGTCATATTTAACTGACGATCTGATTATGAAAAATGTCACAAACTTATAAGAAAAGAATGTCATTGTCATCGAATCACCTTATAATCAGCTTAAAATTAGTATCTATGTGATAATATAAAACTAAAGAGTCCATTCCTCTTAAATCAATATTACACAATGATAATAAGATTTATAAACTTACAAAAGAAAGTGTACGTCCAATATTAAGTTTTGTTCATGTGTGCAATATACAGATTGATTAGAACATTTTGTTAGACAAATCTACCATACAATGGAAAGCATCAAAAATTATATGTTTGATTGGTCGATTTTTTACATGAAAGAATTTTATTTGTCTTTCATATTATATTAAATCATTTCACATGCCTTCATTAAACCACTAAACATCAATTTTCTTCCAGTCTATTTACTTAAAATATTTCTAAGTTAATATAAACGACGTAAATAAATATCAACAAATCCGACAAGTATATCCTGCAGGTTATCCGTCAGTCTAGGATGAAAATTCCGTTTTTACAGCTTTATTACTTTTGCAGAAATGGAAATTTCAAGAAATCTTGTTTATAAATTGCTTATATTCTCTTCAAGTTTTTCGCAAATTAAAAATTTGCAAAAAAATTTTCTGCAAAGAGAAAATGTAATTGGACGCCTCTTTTGTTAATGTAATATTAACAAAAAAATTATTTCATGTCATTTCCAACGTAATGCCCTATTTGTAGGTATAATTTTATTTTGATTCGTCAAACGGTATGGCTGCTTATATTGACCTAACAATCTTTGAAATTGAATAATAAGTCAACATTTGCACATTTTATTAAAAAAAAAAAATATTTATAATTGCTTTAATACTTTGAGGATATTTTCAGTTATTACTTTCGTGGCTTCAAAGATAATTTCAAAATTTCAAGTTCTAAAATAAGTCATTTAGAAGAAAAAAATATAGCATAAAAACACATTTTAGCCAAGAAAGTGACTTTCCAATCATAAATAATTTTTCCCAAACTATACAGGACAACTACATAATGAGGCACATTTTTGTGTAAAATATCAATTTGATCCATCAAAGACTCTGGACTGTATAGACTATGGATACAAACTCACACAGAGACCATCAAAACAATGCCATTAACGACTTTGGGAATCTAAAAACATGAAATTCCAACAGAATCTCATTATCGAATTTCCGCACGACCACTATACTTTGAATATTGTAAAGTAAATTATATATATGTATATATATATATATATATAAGATGTAGAATTTTTAATGCCTATAGGAATATTTCAAGTGAATATATTGTTCACTGAGGTGGAATTGATTTGTTAGATTTTAGAAAAGCTTTTAGATTTGACATATTAAGACGTTTCCCCTTGCAATGCCTTATATTCCTAGCTATATACCCGTGTTAGTTACTAGTGCTCTTCATGTTAAACAAAGTGAGAGTTGAAATTCTTGTCATCGGTAGAACTGTTTGATCATTAGATGTTTCAACAAGTTCAGTGACGATAATCGAATGATCTGACCGTTATACGAGTATGTAGACGACGCAGTGTAAACGCCATTAAGTGTCAAAGATATGCACAAAGATCTTTTTTGGATGATACTGAAACATACTTCAAATATCGAGATTTTTTAAAATTGATGATTTTTCTTACTGAACTTAACCTATGAATGGAATCAAAACCCAGGTTTTTGTGCCAAACACAGTAGATATCTCTAGAAGATTTTGTACCAACTGCATGATTTAAACATTTTCTGCTTACTAACTTTATCATCAATAAAAGATTACATTCGACTAGAATAAAATGACTATTAAATGCAAATAAAGCCTGAAGCTGCTGGCTACACGCGGCAGACAACTGAAGTTACAATTAATTACAAGCCACGTTGATATTTATAAGAGTGTGGCATCTGGGAAATTAGCTAAGATAAGGGATTTACTACAGCCAAACTGCAAGTAGTTCCCTTGTTTCAGCCAAGTTACACAGCATCAGCAATATCCAAAGTGTATCAGCGACTTTAGGAACTATCAGCAGCCGAGGGAAATGAAACAGTCTAGCTCTAAATTGACCTATTGATTACCTAACTTTGTTGGCCGTTCGAGCTATAGTCAGGACACGCTAGCTTGCTTCTCATTCACTCCGGAGACCTGTGATACCATGATCAGCAAGTCAATTTCGTGGTCATGATGATTTGTCAGCTGCTGACGGTTTCCAGGACAGCACAGAATACTCTATTTGTAATGATGCTCGTCTCTAGTAACCAGCACGTTCCCAAATGACAAAACAACAACAATGAGTATTGTCAGGAGAATAAGAAAATAAATATAAATGAAAAAAAAATGAACTCTAAAGAAGTTTGAGTCTTTAAAGTTCAAGAGAACCATCTCATAACTTTTCACTGATTAGTAGACATGATATTATTAAAGAGGAAAACCTGACTCTGAAACGAGTTGTTAAATAGACAGAAATTACGCTAATGGTGAGGGAGCATGCGAATAAGAAAATGTGGAATGGTAAATGTATTAGGCTTGGCGAACATTTATTAGGGTTGCCTCTTATGAAAGATGACTTTAATTTAAAACCTAATACGGATATCTCTTTATCCCAGTAAGCTTCAAATTATATCCGTGTAGACTTAACCACCTGCCAAATTTAAAGAAATATTTTTCAGAGTCTAATCTCCCTTTATATTTACGATTCATTGTATTATTTATAAGCCACTACTTTGGATTAAGAATATCACGTCTTGGGACCATAACAGCACCTTGAATTTAATTATTTTCAGGCATCATAACTGAAAGAAATGTTCATTTCTTGAGGGCTACAATAAAACTATAGAACACGGGGAGGGAGACTAGATGCACCACCATACTTTCTGTACAACAAAAAAAAAGGAAAATAATAATAGTAAATGTAATACATACAAAGAATATCACTGTTTCTTATCATGGTTCAATATCTTAACCAATATGGTAGTAGACATACGTAGAGGAAATGGCAAGAGTAACAGACATGAGTTTTTGCAGGGGACCTCTTCTGATCTGAAGAAACGAAAAAAAATGAGTAGTCTACATTCAAATTTATTTTACAAACCTTCTACCAAACTCACAATTCATCAATACTTAATCATTGTTATACTGGAATCTTATCTATAACTAGAGGTGAGACTTTTATAAAGTTTCTCTAATAACATCAAAAATTTATGTACTTTCTAGCAATCATATTAAGGTTGCTAATTCATATTAAGGCAACACTTCCTAATAAGCAACAACATGTGATAAGGAAGATTTCCCAAACATAATAAGCTACATCACTACTATAAGAAACAATCGTTAGTGTCTGTCCACGGCAACTGAGATTGTCAGAATATTGACAAGGGAGTTGATTATTAGTTTATTGTTTGTTTTTCAATTAGCAAACAGAAATCAAAATCGACATAAAACTAAAGAAAACTATCTTTCATATCTTTATATATATATGTGTGTGTATGTGTGTGTGTGTGTGTGTGTGTGTGTGTGTGTGTGTGTGTGTGTGTGTGTGTGTGTGTGTGTGTGTGTGTGTGTGTGTGTGTGTGTAGATTGAATTTATTGTTTTTTTAATTAATTTCTTGGATAACTATTCCAAAGCCCTTAAGAGTCTTTTAAATTCACGATGAACTAGGTACATCAACTCACGATACGTTTTGTTTTCAATGATTATATTTCTCCCGACGTTTCGGTCGTCTTATTTGAAGATGGTCGAAGACATTTCGGTCGTCTTCGACCGAAAAATAATGCTGTTATTATTAAAAAAAATGTAAGATAAGAAAAAAACCATTTTTTACTATTTATCATAAAAAGTCCAAAAGTTCATAAAGTAGCAATGTCCCGTTATACATCTTTTTATGAATTTCTCTCTCTCTCTCTCTCTCTCTCTCTGAATTATACCTCTTTTGTTTTTAGCATTTCTTTCTCTGTTTCACTGAGGGTACCTAAAGCCGTCTCAAGAGGATGACTCAAAGATACTTGCTGGTGCAAAATATTTTATTTAAATTGTCATTATTACAGTGAATACATTTCAAAAGTGTTTTTTTTTTGTTATTTTTCATTCTAATTATATCATCGTTCATTTTATTGTATTTATCGATTTTCTGTATTTTTATTTCATAAGTGTGTCCAGGTCTAATAAGTATAATCAGGGATTACTTCTCCCCTCATATGTTAGGTACTTTGTGTTTATCACTGTTATCATTTTTATTTATAACCTATTTAAATTATACAGTTTTGAGTTTATTTCAAACTACAAACAAGAATAAAAAACATAATATCAAAAGAATAAGTCCATAAACGATATTTTATAAGAAACTAACATTCTCAGAAGAGGTAGTCTTATAATGCATGTACATATATTACTGTTTAATTCAAATGTTCAGTCTTCGTATAAAATTTGAAAAAGATAACATGATTGCAGCGCTGTTTTTTTTTATAAAATATTTTTATCTTGGGGAATTTGGTTCAATTTGTCTAACTTATAATGCAAAACTTATATAGAAAATAGTAAATTACAGGGTTAAAGTTTACAGACTGGTGTAATATTGAAGATGTTCAGATACATGCTGTTTATTAGAGTTGCCAGGAAACAACATTGAAGGAAACTCTAGATCATGTCCGTCTCATGCTTGAGAGTTTCCCTAACTTAAACTTTATGAAACATGAATTATACAGATAAAAACACTTTTATATGTTTCAGCTGAAAGTATTGGATTTTAGAACTCCCTCCTTTTACTCTTTTCCCATTAGAGACCTAAACCCATTCCTCTTTATCCCTCCATTAAAAGCTGCCTTTACCTCAATAATTTTCCACCTACTTGTTTTTCCATGAAAATCCTAATCCACTCTTTATGCTTTCAACATTCAATGTATTTATTATTTATTATTCCAATTTTCTTTTCATTTTCGATTTATATATTTATGAAGGAACTAACCACTTCAAAGACATCTTATTTAAAATATTGGCGATTTGCAGGAAAAGAGAAAGAGGCAATCAATAACTACATGTTATAGCAGGAGTGGATAGGAAAAATAAAAATTAAAAAAATATCCCATTAGAAATGAATAGTGATTAAAGAAAATTAAGAATAGGTTACTCGACACAAAATATGTCCATACAAACAAACCCTTGGGATTTCTAAATTTAGCAAAACCCATACAATAAATGATTGTAGAACTTAATAAACAAAATAATATTGATTAGGGAAAATCTCCAGGAAGGCAGTAATCCAGACAGGAAAAAGCTAAGTAAGATCATATTGACTGAAGAAAAGGCATAAATATACCATAAGACAGAATGAGATCCAGTTATGTCTCATTGGCTAGATGAAAAGATGGCGTTTCCTGATCGCATAGGTGTGTTGTCCAGATCAGTGCTTCTTAAACTTTTTTAATTCAGGGCGCACCTATGAAACCAAACCAAAACTTTGGGGTGCATCACTGATTTTAATATAGAAAATTTAGTCCTGTGATTTGATAACAGGAAAATGATTGGAAATTAAAATGTATAGTTTTTTTAAGAAAAAGAAAGAGAGAGATAGTGAGAGGGAGGGCTAGTAAAAATGATTTAAATCCACGAGGAAAGGCACAGAGAAAGTATTAAAGAAATTTACCTTCCAGTTCAAAATATGAAGTAGCCGAGACTTGACTCAGAGTTGAAAACCAAATACTTGGTGTTTTCTTAAATAAATTAAAATGATTCAAAAACTAAAATATAAATCTGTTATATAAACTTAATCTTCTATTATCTTGGGGCGCACCTGGCTACCTTCCAGGGCGCACCTTTTGAGAAGTACTGGTCTAGATTTTGAGATAGCATTTATAATCCTATACCTTGATGCTTCCATTATACAAGTATATACTTCCTACTTGCTTTTCTTCCACTTATATTTTTAGTAATCATCCTTCTATATCATACCGAAAACCTCCCAATTTCAAATATATTTCCCCCCTATATTCATTCTAGGTTCCCTAATATTCATAATTGAACAAACCTTTCAATAATAAAGAATAACAATTAGATTGTACTCGATGTAGGGCCAAGCTATGGAGATCATGTATGATATACGATTATGTAGTTTTTACTAAAATCTTAGTTTATGTTTCATTACATTATAAAACAAATTTAACCAAACAGTGTAATAAAGCGCTTTATTAACCATGTTCATGGCTTCGCAACTACTGAGAAGCTACATTTATGAATAAACCTTATAATCAAATAATAGGGGGCGAAAGCCTTAACTCGTTGTGACCTTTACCTGCCTTCCATAGGACTGTTGAGATTCTTCTTTGTGACTGTTTCTGTTCCTCCACCCAGTACCGTCCCAATGTACACAAATACTTCAGTTATTCCGCAACTTCTCCAACTACTGGTAAGAGCACCTTTAACTTCTTATTACTTCATTACATTAGAAGCACAATAACTCTACGTTTTTCTGGTCCATTTGTATTTTGGATGTAACCTAAAGGAGAACACTACTTTCCGAAATGCATTGTTTTTCAAAAAAAAAAAACATTTGTTTATGGAGACATTATTACAAATATTTTTTCACAAAATAAGAAGTAAAAAGTATAATGAAACTAAATAGTCGTACCTTCACTATATCGTGCATCAGACTGTTGCAGAATATCCAATCGAGTTTAATCTGGGCATTTTTCAGGATGTCTAAGAGTGATCCCTTGGGGCAGAACTCGGTCAAAATGCAGCAATCAGGGGGGTCGATACAGGCACCATAGAAACGAACTAGGTGATCGTGGTGAAGGTCCTTTAACTAAATTAAGCCGCATGAATTAGTAACAAATATATTAAAGTTATAGTAAAATGATTAATAAAGCACACTTATCAATAAAATATCCTCTGTACTATATGAAATCTCTGATCTTCTGTCTTTCAAGGCGTTTCGTTACATGTTTCTTTTAATGAAATAATTCAAATGATATCACTTAATTAATTTGTAAAATAATCGCTAAATTTAAACAGAATACAAAGTACTCATTATAATACACGACTCGTCAAGATGATTTTCAGCAGTGACGTGCGGTGATGCTGCCTGACAAGTCTAGATGGTCCTTAGCAGTGACGTGCGGTGATACTACATGACAAGTCTAGATCGTCCTTAGTAGTGACGTGCGGCGATGCTCCATGACAAGTCTAGATGGTCCTTAGCAGTGACGTGCGGTGATACTACATGACAAGTCTAGATGGTCCTTAGTAGTAACGTGCGGTGATGCTCCATGACAAATCTAGATGGTCCTTAGCAGTGACGTGCGGTATACTACATGACAAGTCTAGATGGTCCTTAGCAGTGACGTGCGGTGATAGTGCATGACAAGTCTAGATGGTCCTTAGCAGTGACGTGCAGTGATGCTACATGTCAAGTCTAGATGGTCCTTAGCAGTGACGTGCGGTGATGCTACATGACAAGTCATCTTTACCATTCAGGTGGAACTTTGTAGTTTGTAGACTTTTAAGTTTTGGATTACCATATTTTTGGACTCCAGTGCGCAGGAGCGAGCTATACATCTGTTTCTAGTAATATTATTATACTGAAGTACACCACTACGTATTATTCTGCGAGGCACTAGCTACTATAATGATCTGACTCATCACGCGGTGTTCTATTGTATTTTACCAAAGTAGTACTTAATTATTTTGACAGAGTTTTAAATACCATTTTTAAGGGACCAAGATAATTCATTTGCCTGCAAGCGCTCCTATGGACTGGTACACCCGGGTTTGATACTCACTGTGACCCTCCATTTATTCACGTATGATGTGAAAAAAATGTCTGAACACATCATTCATAGGGGAGGACGTTAAGCATTTGGTTCCATAGCTGTATGATATTCGGTACTCGGAAATGATCTATTCTAAATACACTCAAGTTAGGTAAAAGTTAGTTTATTCAAATTTTAGGGGTGAGCTTCCCAGCAGACCTTAAATTTAAAAAAAATATATTTACCAGAATTATACGTTAATCGTAGTATAATTTAGATACCTCACTTAGAGGCTAATCATTGCTGCTGTACGAGTAAAACCTAATCTCGTATTATATACATGTGAAGTGAGTTAACCATGAAATCTTCAGCGTTCAAGAAAAATTGTGAAGGAGCTTATTCAAACCAACTTACAAACACTTGCACCAGATATTTAAGACAGAGAGTATATTATAAAGAATATTCATTCAATGATGTTGGACTAAAGAACTATTTGATTCACCTACTTCCTACAAATTTATCAACTATAACAATCTATTCAATCAAGTATATTGAGAACTTGACATAGATTCCTGACAATCTTAACTAGGTATGATGGATGTCATTTCATTTCATTATAGTTAAAAGTGGGTAGGTAAACAGTAAAAAAAATTAACAAAATTGTTATTTATCGTGTTTATGGAATTATTGTAAGGTTTGGTTAATAATAGAAAACGCGATCTCTATATAGTTCATTGCATATTGTTAGTATCACAGAGGTTGAAAAACATAATATTATTATAGAAATTCGTCATACATCATAAATTGTTGTAAACGCCCTACCGGTTTTACACATGAGGTGCTACTTGAAGATTGACCACATGGGGAACCGGTCAGGTGAGGTACAACAACCATTCATGAGGTACAAGGAGCTCTTATAATCATATGATCTATATACACTCTTTAAGGTTGTAGACCTCAATAGCCTTGAATATGTCGCTATTAGTTTGAGGAACTAAAGTCTTATTTTACAATATTTTACAACACTATACTATTTCCTAAATTCGTTCAAAATTCTTTTCCTTATAGTGCATAATGTTGTAATTTTAAAATAATTGTAATACCCTTTTGAGTTCCAAAAGCAGTGGTCGAGTCAGTTCCAGACGAGACTTGTTCTTTATTGGTTTCATAGCGACCTTGTTTCCCTGAAAATTAAAATGTTATTTACTCATAAAAAATCAAATGTTTTAATTAATAAAATCCACAATGTTCATTCAGACTAGAAAAAAAGGCATATATTATTGTCAGTTTTAAATCATTAGGTGTGCAATCCGTAATTGTGTGGTATTTACTCATTCTGAGGTAAAATGGATAAGCCAACAAAATTTTTTTTGTTGTTTTTGTAACTAATTAGATATAATTTGTATTATAGTGTCTTCCTGACACAAAGTGTTCGAAACGCGTTGAATAAAACTTCATTTGTGTGGAGACTTTTGTTGGTTTATCCATTTTACCTCAGAATGAGTATTGTCAGTTTGTTTTGAGTACTGCAACTCATGCATGATTTTGACTGATCACATCTATATACAAGATGTATATAATAATCAAGCAGCCGTCTGTATGTGTGTCCGTTCACTCTTGGCCAAATAGACTTGACCAAATCAGATCCAATTAATAGAGAAAGAAAATCACTCTGCTGAAATTTTACAGAAAAATATTTGATGAATCAGTTGATATTTAATGAATAAAGTGTTACATAAAATGTCTTATGTAGTAATATTTGTATATTTATAGTAGTTGCAGTATTGGAACTGAGAAAAAACAGTGGGTAGGTAAACAGTAAAAAAAAATAATAAAATTTCTATTTATCGTGTTTATGGAATTACTGTATGGTTTGGTTAATAATAGAAAATTTGATCTCAATATAGTTCATTGCATATTGTTAACCGGTCGGGTGTGTACAACATTAAATATTAAAGAATATACAATAAATATTAAAGAAAAGTATTTTCTCGCCTTTTAAATTTTTTTGTACCACAAAAATTTTAAAATTTACATTTTGTGAATTTAATGTATTTAATGATTTTGAGAGATTTTCGCACTCCATATGTTTATTCCACTGATATAACCCCACGTCGCCACTCGTTATTACGTCTTGAATAACTCTATGCTGATTACTTTTGTAATCGTGTCTGTACCTCTAATTCTGTAACAGTTACAACAGATATTATATAAAAAACATTAACAAATAGGTATTCTTATTAAAATATTTTAAAGGAATAAATTACTTCAGAGAAAATCTGAGAACCCAGTCTACTACAAATTTTGAGCTTCACAACTTCTATTCGAAACATTTTCCTGTTACATCACCTAAGCATTCAGAATTAAAAAAAAATGTACACATCTAAAATTGACATTTTTTATTTGTTTAAATTTTGACATTTGATCATCAAAATGTAAACAATGGAAACCTTTTTCAATTGGTAAAATCAAAAACTGTTAATTATTAGTACTTGTGATTATTCCTCTAGAAAAGTAGATCAAAGATTATATTTAGAAGCATGGATTATATTCATATTTAGTAGATAATTTAGTTCTAACCAATTCTGATTTACTACATAATTAGTGTAGGGATTCTATGTAGAAAATTTCTACGATACAGTAGACAAAATCTACGATAAAGAAGAATAATAGGACAGTACTACTGTCCCCTTGAAGTTATAGGACTACCCGGGGACCATTAGGAATCTGCCCCCCCCCCCCCCCCCTCCCGCCAAAAGGGAATGACCATTCACCTGGGACAAAGCCTCACCTAAGTGAGTACCAGCTTTCATGTTCACCTGCCAAGATATGGACCCTACCTGGGTCCATATCCATGGTTAATGGTAAAGGTCGAACGTTAAGTTCCCTCAGGTTGCTCTGCGGGTAACTTCTCGAGAAGATATTGCATCTCAGACCTGACTTACAAGAGAGTCTACCCTTCCTGGTTGAGGTACCACTGCCCTATGAGTCCAACACTTTTTATTTTAACAGACTGTATTTTAAGAGCTCAGCATTTTAAAAACGATTAAGTTAAAATTATAGTTATAATTTTTATTCCTTTATTTGGAATGCCGAATTGCTGGAATGAAAAAAATAAAATTCAACATAGGCCGTTTCACTGACCTCAGTCAGTTATATCGTATTCCTCACTTGTCCCTTTTTTTTTTTAGATGACAATTTACTTTAGATCCCAATCTATCCCTTTCCTGGCCGAAATTATGTTAAGTTCACCGACTAATTGAACCACCCAACATGATAAACCTCTCAAGCAAGCAGTCAAATGCAAGAATTATAATCCTTCATTGCTTTATCACCAATACATTCGACACTTTGTACTACTCAAACCAGTCAAAAGATCATCATATTACGTTTATTAGACTATTTTAAAATAAGTAACATGCCTTATGGAATAATATATTTGAAATGGTTACAATGGTGAAATTGAGAATATCTCCATTAAAAATTAAACAATAATTTTTGTATAATATCCATAATTGTATAATTTTTTTATAACAAAAGTTATAGAAATATTTCCTTTTTTTAATAGTTTAGCACTAATAATCATCATTACTTGATGTTAAACTAAAAAAAAAACAAAAAGTATATATAATTGTTAAATTTTTTTATTAAACAATTGAATAAAGATTAACTAATTTTACTAAATGAAATAATGGTTAATGAACATATAATTCATCAATAAATTTATACAATTTCTAAAATATTTCAGTCATCCCTGTAGCCTACAACTCATCAAACAACCATATTAAACAATCAACGAGATGTATACCTTTATACTATAGTCTCTTGAACGTTCACGATCTGAACAAAACACACCATAAAGAATAAATATTTTTGTAGCAACTTTGATAGTATTAGCAGTTTTCTTAAACACTGGTATCCATTGAGGAGTGTTTCTAGAGGTTATGCGTGTTCAGAAGTAACAGCGAGTTCAATATTCGCGCAGCTTGTTTAAAGCGGCGCCTCTATGACGTCTCATCCATCTCATTTATATCATTTGATTACGATTGGAACTGTTTCTCTTTCACTAGTATAATGGTTAATATGTGGAATACCTTTGCTGGTATTTGCCTTCTTTGGTGTCGCGGATGTCCTCATTGATCAAGGCCGGGGTGGCGCAGAGAGAGGAGGGTTGAAGTGAACACCCTCCATACTTTATCGACCTATTAATCACATGTCATGACTCCTCAATCAATCTTCTAAACGGCAACCTCACTTTGTTCAGCCGACACATTTCATCCACCAACGACATTCTGCTGAGAAAATTTTCATCTGTCCACCAACTTTAATGTTTTTTTTTTTAATTCCAATGATCTGCCTGATATTTGTGTAACACACTGGATACAACTCTTTTCTCATTTTTTCTAACAAAGTACTCGATAATACAGAATACAGTTAGAGTTATAAATTGTATTTACTCAGTGTTTCCATAGAATTCTATAGAAAAAAAGTAAAAAAAAAATATACTCGGATGTTTATAAAAAAACTAGTAAACTATAGATACAGAGTAAAGGGACGAACACACTTACAGTTTCTAATTTTTGGTTGAACCGTCATGAGGAGAGTAGAGATAGGGACACCAAGCGAGGTTTCGAAGCGATGGTTGGAGACCCTATCTCTACTCTCCTGATGATGGTTCAACCAAAAATTAGAGACTGTAAATGTGTTCGTCCCTTTACTCTGTATCTATAGTTCACTGTGAAACGTTTGAATCCTTTGTGGATCATATTACTGTTCATAAAATAAATTTAATATATATATATATATATATATATATATAAAACTATAGTTTATCGGGACTCGGTCGGCTCTTCATGAACCTGAAGAGCTGACCGAGTCCCGTTAAACTATAGTTTTGTTTCTATTCCACGGTCAATACTTTTATCAATATATACACACACACATAAATATATATATATATATATATATATATATATATATATATATATATATGTGTGTGTGTGTGTGTGTATATATAGTAAAATATTATCAGAACTCGGTCAGTTCACCAGATTCAAATAAAGCTCTCACTGCAAACGTTACGGTTTGCAAACTGTTACTATAGGCCTATAGAACAGAGGAAATATAAGATCTTCTACTAAGAAGAGTACAATAATCTTAGTACAAGTCAGAGGTGGGAAGCATAATGCTAATGAGGCAGATCTGACTTCATTTTGACTACATCACGCAATCGTAAAATGTTAATAAGGGTCAGAGGTGAAATCCAATGGATTTAGAGGTTGATTTATTTCTGAATACATTTTTCAGCACAAGAAGTTTAGGATAAATCAATTGTCAGAAGTCTATTAATTCGGAACCACATCTGGTTTTATATCGACTACCTACATTACAAGCAGAAGGATCATAAGATGTATTAGAGTTTGAAAACAAAAATCTGGCAATCCTTATGTCGGTACCAAAAGAATATTATTTAGATTGCATAATACAATGGCAAGAAAAGGTGATGCGGACTTACAAACATTCCCGATCATAACTGTATTTCTGAGGTATTCGACCTATAGAAAGACTAGGTACTGCAAACTGAGAAATATATAATGATAAATTACATCGATGAAAGGGTGATGTATAACTGAGCGCTTGGAAAAACACCAAGATTATCCTCAGGCATGGTCAACGACGGAAACCATGAAACCTTGATCCGGTCAAGTATCGACCAGACTGTTAAGGCTACAATTAAAACCATTTACTAAACACGTCAAAAATATTGCGTTTATTATTCGTTATTCTGCATATGACATTATAACTAAGAATAAATTTTACATTCACATTGTGCTTTATACCTAATACAAATGCATGCGTTTGATGGTATTAAATGAAAAATAGTATACATACATAACTCTCACGGATATCCTGTGCGTTTGGTTTTCTCAACCGAAATTATTTAAGCTGTTATCTAAACACGTTATTTCTTCATTAACATCTATTTACATTATTGCTCTTAATGACTTCATAGTAAAGTTTTGTATTTGTCAATTGTTATTTTATTCCACATCCATCACCTACTGGCTTTATTGATTTTCAGACAAAATAAAAAGAATACATTAAAGCTAATAAAGTTAGCTAAAGTATCGCAGAGTTGAATTTATTATTCCATTATTTAATGATCTAAGGAAGGAAAAAGTTTGAAGTTGCGATTAAGTGGAAAGTAAATGCAACCTCATTAGCATGATTACAAAACAAAAGTTACAAATGCCCTTGAAAAGCCGCAGCCTGATAATTGATATTCAGAAAGAACATTATTAAATAGGTCTGTCCTTTGTCACTGCAGAATTATTTCTTTGTTATTAGCTAAAATTAAAGGCTCTTAGAAAGTAGAAGTGAGATATAAAGAGCCCAACGTCTGTCATTTACAATTCTGTCCCCTTTATATCCCATTTGCGTTTAAACAACATTATCTAAATGTTTACACGTGTTAATATTACATCTATTACTCTTAACAATTCAAAATAAGTCATATTTTTGCAATACATATGTCATATGTATATATATAACTTTAAATTACACAAAGCACGACACAGAAAAGATAATAAAAAGACCACTTACAGAATTCAATATTTCGAACTGTTGTTCGTCATCAGGAGAGTAGACTAGAAGAGAGGACGAAGTGAGAGAGATCTCCCCACGTCGAAGAACGGAGCGCGAATAGCATATATATATATATATATATTGTGTGTGTGTGTGTGTGTGTTCTCTAATCGGGGTTCGGTCAATTTTCCAGGATAAAAAATCAAACTCTCGTTGCCAACGTTACGGCTTTATTTAAAACCTTTTTCATAGGCAGAAGTAAGAATTTTTTAACTAAGAAACTGAAATTTACATTATTTAAAGGGACAACAATGTTAACCGGACAAAACCTTCCACTAGACTGTCGAATCCTGGAAAATTGACCAAACCCCGATTAGAGAACACACCTATTCTATAAAACGGTCGATATATTATTGAATCTGTTATATATATACGCAACCTTATCATGAAGAACCAAGAAAAAAATAAGAAATAGACAAACTTGAGAAAACCGATCACGTGTAGGAGTATACCTGGCCAATTGGAAACTGTGAAGTCCAACAACACTCGTATTGGAATAATGAAATACCTCCTGTACTTGTCGGATTTGTTTACTTAAAAATCATTAACAAAATTTAGTCAATAGTAATTCACTTTCAAGGATTAATGAAAAATATTTGAAGATATTTCTAACAGTTAATGTCATATGTACGGAAAATAAAATTCATTGAATAGTTTTCTAGTTTTTCTAACAATTATAAAACTAGAGTGGCCAACACTAAACTTTACTACAAGCGAGCATAATATCAAACTCGTCGACAGTCAGGTGAGTTTTATTTTATTTTAATTATTGTGATTTAATTATAAAATACAATCTAGTAAAGTTCTCTTAAAATAATAGAATCAATTTAATGTTTTCACTGGTGTTTTTTAGCTATAAACAATTTGTTAGTTATAACAACTTTCAAATCGTTGAGTTAGAACAGTCAGACAAAGGTCTTATTATTCGGATCCAAAAGAGGGTCTGAGACCCATTGAAGTGCGCAGTTATCACATTACCTGACCCATGGAACTATTTTATTTCAATTACCAAAAAACCTTTTTGTTCATTCAATAGACATGAAATATTTCATTGAGTACAGACTTACTACGAATATTCATAAGCTTAAATATTGGAGGAGCATATTACAATAAGAATGACAACTACTGAGGTAAACAATATCTAATGGAATTATAAGTTTTTGGTAAACAAACATCCCCAAAAGCAATGACAGCCATATTAATAGAACAAGTCAACAGAATCAGTTCTAAAAATTTTTGCTAACGAAATTTAATACTCTTTAACTATTAAATTAGTCACTGCTACGTGAATAGGAAGAGGTTTTTGGAAAGTACCCTACTGGGTACATTAAATAACCACTGTTACTTTGATAAGTAGATGAAACCAATTATTTTAAGTTTCATAATTCTACCATAGTGTTTAATATTATATCTACACTATAGCCTCATTTAAATAAAGGTAATAAATGAAAAAAAAATATTCCAATTTTTAAAACAGCCCAAAATATATATTTTTATAATTAAAATGTAAACATTTTTACTTATCATTCAATCTGAAAAATTGTGAGGGTGATACCATTTGATTGATCAAAATAAAATTAGACTTAAAAATAGAGTATTGGATAGGTGATGAATTCAGATAATTTCTTTCAAAATTACATTAACCTACGGGGTGTTATAGTACATTTTCTGTTTTAAAAAAAAAATTTTTGAGTTATTATTTTTGTTGAGAATTGTTTCTTGAGAATTTTTTTTTATTATTATTATTCCGAAAAATTGAATAGAAAAGGAGCTATTTATAAAGAGAACGTGAAATTTGAATTACTACAAAGGGTAATAGAATTATAAAAACTGAGTATTCATCCTGGATTAATAGATCCAACTGCTAACTTGTCGGAGTTGTTTACATTTAATTACATTGCTTACATTAACTTAGACATTTTTAAGAGAATCAACTGAAATAAAGTTGTTGTTTAGAGGTTTAATTGTCTAATTGAAATGATTTAATAACTTCATAGGACATATAAGAACAACAACATTTTACATTAAAAAAAGCTATCCCAATCTAAATATATAATTTCTATGCTTTCCATGGAATGATCGATTTGTCTAACAAAATGCTCTAATCAATCTATATATTGCACCCCTTGAACAAACCTGAATACCTGATACAGATTGTCTTGTGGTCATGAATCATATTATGTTTGGGTAATATTGAAGTATGAGTTCTAGATTACAAAGCGGATAATAATACTATACTAATTTTTCGGTAATTCGATGACATTGAATTTTTTTGTAATATTTCAGATATTTTTCAAACTAAATAGGAATATTTTGAAGCCTTAAAGAGAACGTTTTGGCTTAATTCTTCAATTTAGACGGTGAGATAAACGACATTAAATGTAACAGATCTACAGGCCATGTAATTTTTCAGATACTCTTGTATGAGATCCACTGCCTTTTGAGAACAACAGCAATGTTTTCATATAGTAGATTATTTTGTAACACGAAATATTCACTTTGACTTAACAATAGTATTATTACTGTTCTGGTAATACCAAGGGTGTAATATGCATCAGTTGCCTGATATACAAAAAAAAAAGCGTGTAAATTGATGTCTGGTTCAATCAGGATCTATACAGTCTCCAGGAATGAAATACTAACTTTCATATAGGCATTTATATTACGTCTAAATGAGAAATTATATTGATATTATATTTTTTATTGTAATGTTGAGTGTAGGTCACATATAATTTTTTAATTTCTACATTACTGAAATCTCAAATCCAGATATCAACAAAAATGAAATTACTACTATAAGCTTTGAATTTATTTTCCTTATTAACTTAAAGTAAAACCAAACAGACTTAAAGTAGAAAACAAACAAGACTAAAAAAAAATGAATAACTCCAGAACATTTCAATTAAATTACAGCACTAAGGAGAAAATCTGGTTTACTTAAATTCCTGAATTTTTAATTATGTAAACACTTATAGTTTAATGAATTGGATCCAGAAGTACTTTATTTGATTAAGAATGACTTAAAAAAGACAACTCTATTGTCTAAAAAAGACAACTTTTGCTTGTTGAAAAAAATGGTTATTATTTAAACAATTTTAACAAAAACCTGTTTGAGTGAACCATGAACATAAATATTTATATATTAGTAAGTAAGAAATCAGGAAAATTACTATAATATTTCAACCAAAGCAAATGGATTTCTTGTACTACAACTTCCGATTAGGGTTTGGTTTTGATTTTTATTTTACGTGTTTATCATGAAAATGTGATATATATATATATATATATATATATATATATATATATATATATATATATAGTTTTCACATAAACACGTTAAATAAGACTAAGATCTTTCAACCGTACAAGCGGTCTTCGTCAGAGTAAAAAACCCAACCAGTTGGGTTAAGAAAGATCTTAGTCTTGTTTTCCCATTTCTTATTGTGGTTTGATCATTGATTGTTATTTCACGTGTTTATGTGAAATCTTTATTGTTAAATAGCAGAGCAGATTCTCCATTCACGATTTTTTTCATCAATGTCTGTTGATTGTAGGTACCTTCTCCTACCTGTAAGAAAGATCTTAGTCTTTTTTCTCATTTCTCATTGTAGAATGAACGTTGATTGTTATTTCACTTGTTTATTGTGAAATCATGTTATGTTATATATAGATGTATTTCATAGAACCCCCTACGGTGGTCCACCTGAACCTAGTAAAAAGTTACTAAAAAATAGAATAAAAAAAATGGAAAGCTCCCTACGGTCGATACTGCCAAGAGCTGCTGTACTGCAGAGGTGTAACAGAAGAAAAAAAATAAAGCGAGAGAATTGTCCTCAGGCAGAGCAATCTAAACTAAAATACCGACATTGAGTCGCCTGACGGGGAGCATTCTCTGCTAAATTTACTTTTCTTATACTGTCAAAATATTAATACAAACACAATTAACAATGGGTAAACTACAATAATAATTTAATTCAAGTTAAATAAGACCTGAAAGAAAAGGAGAAAAGAACTATATCCAACTGATATCAGACCACTCAGAAAAATATTTAAAAAAAAAAACCAATAAAATTGTTCGTTAGTTAACAATATAAATGTTCTTAGAAAAGTCAAATGAAAGAATATAAAATAAAATATAAAGAATACAATAATTAATGTTAAGAAATACCTAGCTACTTGAATGTCGTTTTGAGGGACGGCCTGTTTCGGACTCTACCTATTTTCAACAGGATTTGAGATAAGTGAATTATGCATAGCCGTGTAGGAGAAACGCAACAAATGTTTTCAGCTATCAGCTTTGCATTTTCATCTGCATCAAATAAAATGCGTTTTTTATGGATTTTCCATAATACATGCTTTAATATATGGAATAATATGTGAGATGTTATCCACTGCTGGAAACGAATTCATAGTCATTTCTTTACTTTCTTTTCACTTGCATTGCCCTCTACAATATTACATTAAGAAAAGGTTAAATTTTGTGAACAATAGATGTTATAAAGATAGCCCTGTTAAAGCTATAATAGTGCACTCTGAGCGAACACCGTAACATCTGACTCGCAAATATACCACACTAACATTGAATCAATTCAACAAACACTGGTGAATCATTGATATTCCAACAATGTGACAAATGAAAATGTTACCTGAAGATACCTCAAGTGGAGAGCCCATAGCCACTCCATAAACTTGTCTACACATTTTTCTATCAATATAAGTGTTCAAAGAATCCCATCAGAAAAAAAAATAGTTACTCAAAGATTTTAATAGTGTAGAGACAAAGATGGGATTGAACAAAGGTGAAGTGTTGTATATTAAGGGTCAAACATCAGTTAACTAAATAAACCATATAGTGATTTAAATTATATTTATTCAGGTGTTTAAATTGAATTATTGACAGATTTTATTAAAACTAATTTGTTGAATTATATAATTGTTAAGATTTGAGAAATTGGTATCTATGTTTGCTTGTACATCGCTAGATTGCATTAGTGTTGCTGTTGATAATTGTGGTTGTCTTAACCACATATTACATATCGTTAAAGTAACACTCATACAATAGAGAGTTTTATATTTATACTCTTAACACTGTCAGTCCTTAAGTCAAGTAAAAGTTCATCGTTTAATTAATAAATCCTTAATTCTGTCCTTATATAGAGGATAAATTGTTTCTAATCGCACCACTACAAACATTGTAATAATTTTATTTATGTGTATATTTGTTCATTCACGTATTATTGAACTCAATAATTTTATTCCTTAATTATACTATATAAATATATTTCTCTATTATCTTGTCTGAATTCAAAGTTTCTTACTGAGGTAGTCAATTATCATGAAGGCTTGGTAATTAAGATGAATGAAATCAATATACAATCAATGTTAGAAAACTTAATGATGTTTGCACAGTGTAACATACTCTTCATTACAAACACTTGGTAATGAGTACAGGTACCAGCTAAGACCATTCAGCTTTATTTAATTGGTGTATAATCGTGAAGGAAATTTGTTCAAGTCATTTCATTTTTAATGGGACATTAATGTTTACGATGGGGTTCACACTTTAGGCTTTAGTAGTCATGGCTATAAAGAATACTCTTAGAAAAATCTGGAGTGACCTACACTCAACTTTACTATAAGTGAACATACTAACAAACTCATTAACCACTAACTGATGTTTTCTGTAGTTTGTATTTAAATCAATATGTCATGTGTTTAAATTTGACTAATCGCTTTATAAGTTATAAGAATCGTGAATATGACATCTGATAAAAATTATTAAACTGAAGACCTGAAACTCATAGGACTTGTAAGCTCTGCAGTCATACTGTTGTAATAACATATCAACAGTAACATATCAACAGTAATAACATACTGTTGTAACTCAATTAAACATCAGATTTTATGTTCATTAATGACCTTCATAAATGTAAATAGAGAAGTATTCCCCACTTCTTTGGTTTTAGGTAAGATGTGACAGAAATCTTTGTCCGTTCTGAGATTATTGCTTCGAAGACAGATATAATGTGATCAAGGGTTTCTACCTCTTCTAGACACAGAGTTTGAATTCTTTGTATCATGTCAAATACAGCTTCCATTGATAGTATAAAGTAACAATACAAAATAAGAGAACGTATAAGACATAACATTGTTTAAGGTCAGAAATTACTAAGTCAAAGTTTGAACATAGGTATAACTAATATACTAAATAACTGTTTCCAAAGATATTAAAAGATTTTGTTTGAATTTTCTTATAAAAGTAATCAAATTGATTTAGTTTGACAAATTTGTTGAGCCCACAAAACTCACAAGGTAAATTTGATAATATATATGATGGTAATTAAGTATTCTATTTTTCTGGTGAAGTGGAAATAAATATAAATAGTATAAACATTTATAAGAATAAGCAAAATAGGGATGGCACAAAAATAATATAAATAGTGTTAAAAATATAATAACACTAGGTAAGCGTGGATAGTCTAAAGAAGAGTTAATACACTTGTAATATTGAAAAGAAAATTAATATAATATTTCCACTAACCATAATTATAATGTTGTTCAATACCTTCTGTATTCTTGCATTGTCATTTAATCAACGTAAACTCATATTTAAAACATATATTAAACTAAATTTGTCAATAAGACTACATTTCTATTAATTTCAAACTGTTACAAATAAAATAGACGTCATGTAGGAAACGCAATTAAAAATTAAATTTATCAAGGAAAAAATGAGAGCTATGATTGGTTGAAATAAACATCCGACAGAAAAGACATGCGCATTATGTATTGTTGGCGCCAAATGAAGGGACTAATTATTTATAAGTCAAATAGAGACCTATGAATCTGAAGCTATATTGAATTGAATTCAATTCTATCTATTCTACATTGAATTCAATGTCTTTTTTAGAATTATTATACTGGGACTTTTATGCCATCCTAGTATTTAATAAGAATTATTTCCCTTCCCTTTGTCAAAAATCATATATACCAATTTCTCTGATGGAGTGCTATCTCTTTCCTACCTGCTGTACTCTGTTATAAGATTGATGTAACTGTAATGTATATTGAGAAAAATACTGTATTAGTAATTAGCCAGTTTTACACAGTCAGATCAAGGTCAAAACTAGCTATTCAGTAAAATTTAAAACTTTTATAGCTGGGAGCTTCTAATTTTTCAAAATAATAGATGTAAACTATTAGACTAGAATACTGAAAAAACTGGATATTTGTCAATAAACATAACTTCTCTTTCTTGAGGGAAGAGTCCAATCCTCACACTTCAATATCATGCAAAGATACTACAATTCATAAACACAAATTTTTTTTTATCTGATATTAAGTTTTAATAAAGGTAGCGATATATAGATTAATTAGAGCATTTTGTGAGACAAATTCATCATACCATGGAATACAAAGGAAATTTATATTTATTGTCGGTGATTGTTTACATATAAAAATACTATTCCTCTTATAATATATAATATATATATATAAATAATAATAATATATATAAATAATAAGTCATTAATTGTTTAAATTTTTCCATTATAAACATCTATTTTATTTCAGTGGATTCGCTCAAAATTGTCTAAGTCAATGTAAACAATGGAAAAAATATCATAAATTCGACAAGTATAGCAGGTGATCCCTTAGTCTAAGATAAACAAACAGTTTTTATAGCTTTATTGCTCCTTGCTATGATTGAAATTTCAGGATTTTTTCTTATAAATTGCTAATTTTTTGTTCCATTTTTGGAACATATGCACGCACCCAACCACCAACCCACCACCACCTACCCACCCACCCACCCACACACACACACACACATACATCATCGAAAAAACTTCATAAAACGACTTTTGGGACCTCAAAACATATAAGTCCTTCAAAATCTCGAGATCGATTTTTTCACGATCACTACACTTACAGTGAAGTAAAAATTTTAGTGGCTTGAGGTAATGCACTTACCTTGTATATGCCTGTGGGAGTGTTGACCAAACCTCTAGTGTCATAAATACTGATGGCATCCTCGGAAAACACCGTCTGAAAGCAGGATAAATGGCGTTAGTTCACCTTCCTGTACATCTAGCTAACTAAACACCATTGAACACACACTTATTAATTGAAATATAAGTTATCTACTCAACCTACTATAAGTATATGTATTATAAGGTCATATTCACTTTAAATATAATTACGTAATTTACTTTAAATTGTTTTTCATGTATATGTGTTGCAAAACTGTGTGGTCAACAAACTATCAAACAAATTGCTATCAATTTTTAATCAAAATATGTAAACATCAAATTAAAAAAATAAAAAGGATTTTATTCAGACAAATGATCAATTGAAATTTGGTTGTCTGTGATATTTATTCATGCAAACGTAGACGACTAAATGTAGATTTGATCAATATAAATATTCATTCTATTGAATGAAACATCTATGATACAAAACAAACAAGGGTATATTTCGTGACTACTGTTTTAATACGCTTTAGAGATTGTGCTCTTTTTATGAAAATATGCACATTATTTAAATACATAGCTTTTTGATTAATTTTGCTTTTGTAAAAGATTTAGAGATGGTGTGAATTTTATCTGAGCAGACAGTGCTTTCTGGAATTGAATGAACCAAGGAAATTACAGGAAAACATCAATAGGTCTCTCGTACACCAGGTACCATCACTATAGCAACACTGAGCTAACTATATTTGTCCGTTCCGGATCGTATTGCCAACGAATAAGTGTATATATATATATATATATATATAATATATATATATATATATATATACTAACCTGGGTTGGACTGGTTTCCAACCTTCTCTGAACCAGTGCGCTTGGTACGCTTGAACCATACACTCAAATGGCTGACCTCCCTATTTAATGCTTGCATTAAAATTGGTTACTTTCCGTCAGCCTGGAAACAGGTCAGGATAGTCCTTATCCCCAAACCTGTTTTGATATTAAGACGTGTACCCAGCCTTCCGGCCATATCACGGATAATAGCAGAACAGATCGATGCTTTTTAACGTGAACCTTATCCCCAAACCAGGAAAGGATCCAACTCTAGCTAGTAACTACAGGCCTATAAGCTTGCTTAGTTCTCTAAGCAAGATATTCGAGAAGGTCCTACTCAAACACGTATCCGAGTTTCTCCAATTCACAGACATCCAGTTTGGATACTAAAGGGACACGGGTGCGTTCAGTTACTGCGACGCTCTCTCAACTTCTTACCCTACGCTAAACAAAGAAAGCTTAGAACATACACCCTAGCCATCGACCTTAACAAGGCTTTTGATTGCGTTTGGCACGAAGGCATTATTAAGAAACTAGGAGATGCTGGGCTTCCCCAATGGTTCCAAAGGATCGTTCTTTCTTATCTAACTCAACGATCTTTTACAGTCAAAGCCACAGACACTTTATCCTCGGAGTACAAGAATGAGAGGGGGGTTCCCCAAGGCTCTTGTCTGGGGCCTATCCTTTTTAACTTCTACTTACAGGACTTTCCCAAGTGGAATAAAAATAACAGACACTAGAGGGTATCTATGCAGACAACATCTTGGTAACGTACCGGTCGTACTTCATAGATATCCCTATAAGACAATTTCAACAATATGTTGACAGGATGGTGCAATGTACTAAGGTTTGGAGGATGAATATTAATCCAGCAAAATGTACCTTCACTGTCAACCTGCGCAAGAGACTCGGATACACACCTACACTGCGCATACATGAACCAACATGAACCAGTTACAAATACCTTTAGGTACCTTGGCGTTAACATTGACAAGAAAATGTCTTTAAAAAACCATGTCAGCTGCAGACTTAGCAAAGCCTACGGAGCCAGGAGTGGCATCTACCATTTATTATGGCCTGGCTCTGGTCTCTCTCTCTCTCTCTCTCTCTGAACCAGGGTCAACCTATATAAAACACTATTGAGGCCAATCGTCGCGTACGGGGTTACAGCCTGGGCTAAGCCTGCGGGTAAGTTGATGAGACGCATTTATGTGTTTCAGAATAAAACCCTCCAACTTATCCTGGGAGCACTACGCTACGCGACGAATGAGTTCCTACATAGTTAGGTCAAGCTGGAGTGTCTCTCTAAGTTTGTCCACAGGTTAGGCAGAAAGGAAGACAAACGAAATGCAACATCAACCAACACGGGTTATTACCCCAATATATCATGCAGGAGGAAGAGGCTGGGATGGCCAGAGCTGCGGCTGCTACAGCCAAGGATCCAGTAGGGAACCGGCAGTGGGTGTATGTTGACGACATCCTACAAGAGAACCGGGAGAGAAGGAAAGGAACGCCTTCACAAACACCTTAATTTTATCACTATTACTGTTATTTATTGTTATTATTATCTTTATTATTATTGTTACTGTTAATAATATTAAATTATATTATCATTAATATTAATTATCATTAGTGTATATTATTATTATTATTATTACTATTATTATGCTTACATTATTATATCACTATATATTCATATTTATTATCATTGTTATTAAAATTATTTTTATTATTATTTTTTTATTATTACTATAAGTATAGTCATTATTACTAATGTTATTAATCGGTTTCCGTGTCGGGTATTGTCAGGAAATATGATGTGGTTTTTTAGTGGGTCGGGACCCCCAACCCCACATACCCTAAGCAAGACGTCTTGCTAAGGGATCTGATGAACAGATTTTTCCACATCCTACGACGAAAAAAAAACTAATGTTATTAATGAACGAAGGGGGAAAAGCCTGGTGGGGAGCACCCGGTGCTCTCAGTACGGCTACCCCAGTCTTGTATACATTGGGCATAAGGTCCTTAATAAAGACATATTCATTCATTTTTGAAAAGGACTGTAGCAGACAGTCAAAACGCGTCGACAAGCAGAATTCACTTCCTGAACCGTTGTTCTCACAACGAAAAATTAATTTTTCGCGAACTCAAAAAGTTGGAGAAGAAGATCATCGACCGACAATATTCAGTATGTACAACCAATCATGTATAAAAGAAGGACTGCTACCGAAGTACACTATTTTATATATATATATATATATATATATAATATATACATATATATATTATATAATTATATAATATTATATATATATATATATATATATATATTCACTGATAAAACGAAATACGATCCAAACTGGACACAATACGAGTTCGAGATTAACAAAGAGCAACACACAAAGTAGGGAAACACACTTACAGGCTCAAATTTTCGGGTAATCCGTCTTCAGGAGAAAAGAGAATGGGAGACCAAGCACGTTGTAGACGCAACGGCAAGTAACGGTTACTTGCCGTTGCGTGTACAACGTGCTTGGTCACCCATTCTCTTTTCTCCTGAAGACGGATTACCCGAAAATTTGAGCCTGTAAGTGTGTTTCCCTACTTTGTGTGTTGCTCTTTGTTAATCTCAAACTCGTGTATATATATATATATATATATATATATATAATAACTAATGATATATATTAATATATAATCATTAAATATTAGATAATGCCGACTGTTTTCAGATTGAGTTAATATTTCTCATTGCATTTGCAAGTATTCAATAATATTGTAATGAAAGCTTTTTCCTCTATATTGAACCATAGAATGTTTAATGTATAAACAAATTTTTTAAAATGAAAAAACTTTCAATGTTAACCAAATACATGGAGGAATTTAATTTTAACAGAAAAAAAGCATTGTTCTCTAATATCAACATTCCTAAGGAGACATTTAAAAAAGCTTTTAAAAAAAAAGATAACAAGTACCCAATTAGACGATAAAAAAATTGGCTGAAATATTCATCATGCTGAAAGTCTTAAAAACATGAAATTTATATTGAATGTTTCAGGATTATTTCTGAACAAATAGTTTATTTGTAGTCAATTATTGGTTAAAAACTCCTCTTTACAGTTATAATATTATTAATACTCGTTTAATAAACTCAAAAAAATACTTTTTAATTAATTTCGAAAGTATTTTTATCAATTTGAAAAGAAATAAAATTAATAAGCAGTTGAAAAATGCTGCCATCTTAAATATCTATCTTCCTATTTTCTTTAAATTGTACAAATTCATGGAAGTAATTATGAGAAAACCCTGACAGAGGGTCGTATCAATGTTTCAACATCTACCAATTTCAATACTGGGATGAGTCCTTGTTAGCGGTTTTCATGAGCCTAAGTAATTGGCCTTGCAGGTGATTTTAAGCCATTGTACTTTTCGTTTTCTTGATAATATGAAATTACACTCACAGTAATGGAACAGCTGAAACAGTAAACTATATTTCATTTCCTCAAATACACTATGACACTGAAATAACTTAAAGTTCTTCTAATGAAATATGCTAGGAAAACTAAATTATATAAATATTTATGGTTTATTAAGAAGAATATAAATATTTAAGAATATATACAAAACATAGACTGAACAACACAATTGATAGACTCTAGTAAAGTTAGTTAAATGTCTAGTAAACCAAAAATAACTAAAGGATTCATCAGCCTGTAGTCGTTTTGAGTATGTCATAGTCAATAATTATAAGTCGGATTTGCTTTGAAATTACAAAAACGATATAAAACGGAAAATACAAATTATGTTGATCAATTTTATTGATGCCGGCGTTATGTACGATGAGATGTTCTTGTAGTCTACAGAAACTTACATCTAGGCTAGCATACGTTCTCCATTCTATATATTTTCATAAATGCGTGATTGTAATTTGATAAGTGGGTTAAATATTTATGTAGGAAAAGAGGAGAAAAGAAATATTTATACAACAATAGAACTAAGTTCATCCATACTTCTGGGATGTTTTTAATGTTTGGGAAACAAATGATGATACGTTTCTTTTTTGATAGTTGACGTTCCCTTCGTACCTTTTATGTGAGTTTACAATGAGTTACAATGTATTGTAGTGTTTACATTGATCCTCTGACAACATATTGTCTTTATGATTGTTTACGTTACCTTACTTTCAAATGAGTTTACAATGAGCAATGGCTTCTACTGATAACGCGTTACTTTCCTGATTCCGATGTAAACATGATATGTAATCTCACCCAGGAAGTGATGTGGCTTCATCACCGTCGCCTAATCATCAAGTAGTAACAATGATAAGCAAATGAATTGTTATATTGGCTAGTTGTTCCCAACTGTTGGTGAGTAATGTGTTTAGTCTCCCACCTTAGATCTCCTGAAGACGGTTAAAACCAAAGATTTGACACTGTGTGTTTTTTTCTAGTATTTGTGTAACTTAGCTAACTTTGAACTACTGACATTATTTCGATTCATATGTTTTATGGCGGTTTTATGAAATTCAAACATATGGAACTAGTTTTTCTCTTAATTACTCATTTTAAATTAAATATAAACAATAATTTGAACGGGTTAAAGTTGTAATTAATTGTTATAAAAGTAAAACATTTATTTTTGAATTGAATAGATGCGATGTGAGGCAGGTAGGATGTAGAGTGAAGAGTATAAGCAGGTGTAGTGGGTGAACAATAAGACGGCAAGTCAAAGGGCAAATAGCCTGCAGTTCTACGGAGGCCCTCCTTGTTCTACCTCCTTTGCTCTGCACAGTAAAATGAAATAAAACTTAACCCATGTCTACCCACCCTCCTCTGCTATTCCACAGCCTTCATAACAAATAAAAAGAAAACACTTCCACCAACATCGACTTCTATTCCCTTCATCTTTAACCAAACGGCTTTCATTTTAAAAATCATTCAAACTTTTTATATTACTTTTAAAATGTTAGTACTCTTTCAGACAAATAAATTACTATATTGCATATTTTTAATATAATCTTCAATATACTTCGATTTCTTCATAATTAAATATTGAAGTATACTGAAGTTTCGTTATTTATTTAAAACGTCATTATAATTTTCTTATGTCTTATAAAACTTAGACATGAATGATTTAGATTCCAGGAACAGCTTTGCAATAATGCTCTGTTCCACAAAAAAGAATGACACTCACATTTCACTTGTAATTTTAGAATATACATATTAGAATATATACGTTTCACAGTAAACTATAGTTTCATAGTAAAGGGACGACACACTTTCAGTCTCTAATCTTCGGTTGAGTTGTAAGTAAGTTGGTAGAGACTGTAAGTGTGTTCGTCTCTTTACTGTGTATCTATAGTTTACTGTGAAACGTTTGTTGTCCTTTGTGGGTTTTCCTGTTCATAATATTAGTACATATAGACTTTGCAAAGGGGTCTCCATCCAGTTTTGTCTTGGTCTTTTTAATCCAGTCCTCTATTCCAAACAGGAATATCATTTAAGAACGCCGTTATATACCAGCTTCAGAGCTTTATAGTTTAAATTCCGACGGACCTTTGCGATTTCGGTATTATTGTTAACAGTTGCGTAGAATGATATGGTTATCGCAGACAAATGTTGTATCTCATGAACAAGTTTAGAGATAATAAAGAACCATTCTATCACCAGCTAAAAAATAATTAATTCCTTAGAATTTTCTTTACATTATTACAATATTACAGATAAAAGCATAATAAAAAATTAAAAATTAACTTTCCAACTAATTAATAAAACATAACTTTATTTTTTCTATTAAAATAAAAGTTTACAAGATATTGACTTTGAACATTTTTTTTTTGAAGCTTATAATAAAGTAAATTTGGTAAATATTCAATTAAATATTAACTAGTGTGATTAAATATTTAATGAAATTGGACATTAAGGATTAAAATTGATTTCTGTTTAGTTTTCCGAATTTGTTGTCGTAAGGTGGTAAAATGCATCAGAGTATTTGCCGAGTTTGTGAATATTTAAACTAACCCAGTCAGTTTCATAAATTAGTCCATTAATCCCAGCTTTGAGGCAGGTTTGATTTCGTTGAATGATTTCGAGGTTCCAGGTATCATGTCTATTATTCATTCTTGAAGATAGAATAATGACCAGCCAGTATGTTGATTCATCTTTATCCAACAGATGACTATAGCAACAATGGTCGGGGTTAGCTAAACACGACGTTCTGTTGGGTGCAATGGTCGGGGTTAGCTAAACACGACGTTCTGTTGGGTGCAATGGTCGGGGTTAGCTAAACACGACGTTCTGTTGGGTGACTATGTGCGACGTAAATGACCTCAGAATCAGAAGAACCCACATTTAACTGACGGTCTGAAGACAGTTCATCGTTGAATTGTCAGCTATTTAAATTATTCCCTGTGACAAGGGTTGTTGCTTTTCATATTAATGACCTAATAAATAATTTTATAAAGGGACCAACGGTTGTATACGACTATGATGTTGACGCGGTGATATCGTGTCCAAAGTCTCCATAGCCTGTTAGAAATGCTGTCCCTTTTTAGTTGATATAGATACATCTTCAGTCCTTGTTTAGTGAAGGATGTGTGTTTTTGAATATCAGAATTTTCATAAAACTTTTGCAAGATTTCATACTAAGTTAGTGGGTCCTTGTTTTTAGCTTGATGTATGGGATTGAAGAAAATGTTGGTTTACTATCTGTTAGAGAGCTTTATTTTGCTAGTTCTACTGCATAATTACAAAGAGAGGATTGAAGCACATTGTACATTTGACTGGAAATATTCTAAAAAACTTTGATTGGCAGGATTGTGTATGATATATTAGATGGATTTATAAACCCACAGGCTCAGACATGCTGAAAAAACAATGAAACTGCTGTTGTTAAATGAGGTAGGTAGAAGCAGTTTCTGAGTTCATGATTAAACAAACTGGTTAGCAAATTGGCAGTTGCGGTTACTGCATTGTGGTTTTTATATTCTTAAAGTTACCATTTTACATCAGTTCAAATTATGGAGTCCATATTAAGTTCGCTCCATTTTGTTATATTATCCTAAATAAAATAAATAATGAAAGGTTGCTCACCAGTTGGCTTGAACAGCGCACAAGGCTGTGGGAGCTGCCACGGTACTTCTCGGTCGGGTAGAGGGGTTTGATTTCACTCCAGTACACACGCCACGTCATGGACGCTATCTCAGCCTCCAGCTTGTAGTGCCTGTAAGTAGTCATTTCATCAAATCAACTACAATTCAACACACAAATATCATTTTATCTTAGATGGAAAAATATACAAACATCCAATTTTTACCAGTTCCGCTCCGGATACTGATTGCCAGACAAGGTTTTGGACCCACAAATTCGTTCAAAAGTAAGCCTTTTTACGACTATAATAATAATTATAGTTATTATTCTTATTTTTTAATTAAAAAACATATTCCCCTAAGCTTAAAGATATCGCTATATTTTTGAAAGGAAATGCTTTTTCCCTAAACGTACTCATGTTTTTCATTATGGCAATTAAAAACGGCTATTATTGTTATTTAAGACTATTTAATATTTCCATTGTTTAAAATTTATTATGACATCCATATTCTCTACTTTTTGATAATTCTAAGTTAATTTTTCTATTACATGTTTTATGTTTTCCATTAATGTAAATTGGTCTTATTAATTTTATCATATAAAAACCAAAATAATAAAATTCATATATTAAAGTGAATAAGGTTATTACTATAAGGAGATAGGTAGATCTTCTTTAGGAAAACTAATTCGTAGGGCTACACCCTCCTGCCCACATAAGCGGATCATCCTAAAATACTACAAAGTCCCTTTGTAGGCTTACTCCGCCCTGCTTTCTCATGCTGGTTGTGCAGTAATGTGCAGTGAATGCTGGGGTTGGGGAGCCTCTGACACAGAAGTCAGATTTACAAACATACAGTAGGATGACAATAAAATAGAATGAGAGAATAGGAGCAAATGAGATGCTAAAAAAATATTTTAAAACACCAGTTATTTTATCCTTATCCTCTATCCTTATCCTCTATCATTATCCACTATCCATGAGGAGAGTGAGGCACAGCTTCGCCTGCCTCTCCTGACTTCACGTCACTACCTGGTTATCAGTCTTCAATATACAAAAGTTCTCATTTATTTTCATGCTTAATTATCATATAAAATATTAGAATCAGATGGTAGTTAAGAGGAATTATCTCTTATTAAGAGCACATCCTAACATAACTTTCAGTTTTGCAGTTTTTCTGAATAATGGTATAAAGTTTACTATTTACAAGTTAATGCTAAAATAGCGTTATAAAATGTTAGCATGACCTGAAATATAGGATTTCTATCAGTTCTGCCAACTACGACCAGAAATTATTACTTTACTATAAATAAAGTATAGTGATAATCAAAAAATTCTATCTTAAAATGTTGACAGGTTTACATGTTTGAGATCCTCAAAGTCCTATTTTGATATTTGTTAAATAGTAGGTGAATTATTCAAAATAGATTACAATAAATAAAATAATAGAAAATCTAATTTTATTTAATGATATAAACCACTGTTGTCATTAACAATTGTTTCATGATTTAAAAGCAATAAAAAAATAAGTTATAATAAAATAATAATAATAATAATAATAAAATAATAAACGTAATTTATAATTAAAAAAATAATAATAAATAAAAAAAATTTGGTGGATTTTAAAATCATAATGAAAATGAAACTGATTGTGGCCACACAACCTCAGAAAAATGCTGCGTGTTGTCCAACTTAATCCAAATTAAATACCACTCACAGCGGTCTTTCAACCTTGCCCAAGATCTCTAAGAGAGACAGAAAGAGAGACAGAGAGAGAGAGAGAGAGAGAGAGAGAGAGAAACAATTTCCCCTTATAATCATACTGAATAGAATACCAAATTAGACTTCTTGTATAAAATTCTGAACCGACTAGGAGCTTCCACTGTAGTCCAGATTTCCTTAAAAGTTAATAATTGTATGAGTTAATTACATTCCTGTTTACATCTCTTTTATATATTTAACTTTCTATTTGCTATAGCAAAGGGGAAACTTATTTACCTATTTTTACCAAAATCATACCAATTTTTGGTTCAGCCAAAATAATGAAAGCTTTGATAAATAATATAACAAAAAGTACAGAAGGTGTTTGAAGATCATTGAAATAATATAAAAATTACCATACAGCCATAAATATTATATCATTTCAAGAAGAAAATATTACCATAGCATCAATTTTAAAGTTTTGAAGTTCCTGAAACATCACAGTAAGTTCAAATCTCTTAACTGTATTTTCTGCACATTAAAATCAAAGTTATTGTTAATTGATAGGTGCAGCATGATGTAATCGAATTGTGAGAAACACTACTATGGACTATAACTAATACTACTAATTGTAGTCTCATTCTATATTAATAACTCCGATTATGTAGTAATTTATTTAGCTAATTAACATTAATTTGTTAATCCATTATCACAAATTATGAAAAATTTTCTTTTTAATTTCATTTAATAGTACAACAATGAGCAATTAAAACGAAAAGTTATAGTAATATTTATTTAAAACAATCTCCAACTCTTGAGAAGAAAAGTTTTAACGAATATGAATGATGAAAAGAAACAAATGACATTTACAACTAATTTAAATAATACAATTTTTGTAATAACATTGCAAATCAGAAAACTCACAACTAAATAGATTTGTAGAACCCATTGAAATATATTACTACAAATCATCAAATCATTCGTTTATTATAGTATTACCTTGTTATTATAATTAAACAAAAAAGGCATAATAAAGGTGATCTGAGGAATTAAAAATTAAATGCAGCATTAATTAGAATGTTATAAAGTCAGCAATCAAATAAGAGTACTTACCACTTCATCTCAATTATTACCAATTGGGTTATGAGAAATGTTGGAATTGATATTTAATAGAGATTATAAGATTAGATCTAAGAATAATCTAAGACTGATATTCTTAATCATGTCAAGAAGATTTTCAAAGATTCATAGCAAATTAGCTGGAAAAATTATAGATAATAATAGCACCCTTCAGAGTACCTTTTTAAGAAGATTATTGAGTAAGGGTAACTGTAACGTATATGTCAGTTAATTGTCTGAAAATATAAATTATTTTAATTTACTACTGATCATTGGCTAATTATTTTTTATAATTTTTTTCAAAATTAATGTTTTAAAAAACTTTAATATAGAAAAGACTAATAATAAAGTTTTTAAAGATTTTAATGTTTTTTTTTTTAAATTGTATATAATGTTATACAATTTTGTAACCCTCAAACGAATAATCTATCAGTCACTCAACAATTGCACACATAAACACACACAGCCACATACAGAAACACAGTTCTTTATTATTAAGATTGTTTAATTCTTGTTTATTAAACTTATTATTGAAAGAAGAAGAATAATTTATGAAGCGAAGTCTAGTGAGTTTGACAAGGATAGAAAGGAGTAAGGGTAAACTATGTTTCTTAATTACTATTTAACATCTAGAAACTTAAATTCCCGATAAGTTTATAGGGAACATAACTAATTATGTCCTTTTCAAGAAAACTGAACACAAATTTGTTACAAAGGTAACTTTCAGATCGTTAATGTAATCATTGTAGAAAACATCATCATTTTGAGAAACTAATTAAGAAGGAAACTTGATAGATCACATGAGGTATGAAAATTAGAAAGAAGAAGAGAAGACCATTTCTGATTTCTCTAGATCCCCATCAGCGATCAAACGAGAAGTAATGGAAACACTAACAAAATGCCCTTTTTGTGGTACAAACAAACCGTCACTGTACCATTTGTAACTTGTGTACTAAGTCATTGTGTACAGCAGTAATAAGTAGGGTCTAGACTCTGACGAAGACAGCTTGTTACGGTTGGAAGATCTTGGCCTATTTTTCCCCATTTCTTATTGTGGTTTGAACATTGATTATGTACAGCAGTGATTGCCATTTCGGTTCGTGAGATAGATAACTGAGTACCAAGATTTTGTCTACAGCTATGGTCCCCGTATTAATGTTTCAAAAAGCATTACAGAAATAAAGAGCTAGCAAAACATTTGCAAACAAGTAAATAAAAAATGCTTGATAAACCTGATGATATGAACCAGATCACTATAGTCAGTGCGCTCCTATTTCTATTAAACTCTGAGGGAAGGACATATGTTTGTAACATCAAAGCTCCCTGCTAGAAGATGGTAAATGCCCAGATTGCGGTTGAGGTTAATGGAATATATAATAAATATACCATTGTATAAATCCACGAATATAGTAAAAATATAAACGTTTGATGAGGGACCAAACCGTTCAAAACTGTTTCATCTATGAAGATATCATCTCGGGTAAGACGATGTAATTTTATAATAATATTAACAATCTCTGCCATTGTAACAATAAAATTATTTTTAATTTTGGGGAAAAAAGTTTTCTAGAATTAAATACGCCGAGTGTTAGTACAAGGGAGGAGATTATAATTATGGCTAAAGCAGCATTGCGGAGGTCAAAACATTTAAATAAAGCGGGTTGTTATTAGTTTGCATATTCAGTAGGATTTCAAAATGAGAACTAAAACCTCTGTTTGTCGCCTGCAAAGCATAACACCATTGAGCATACGCCAAGTTTAGCCACGCTGATTAACAAAGTAATACTTGTTAGAGAGTCAGAACCTCTCGAGCTGGTATTACCACTCAAATAACATTCCTACAGAAAGCTTTTCAATGCCACCTCACATTGCTGCAAACTTCAAATGTATAACTTTTAACAGGGCTTTAAAAATAACGGGGAACAATATTTTACAATAACGTTTTACGAAAGTTAAACATTCCAAGATGAAAAAGAATATATATATATATGAATGATCAAACCACAATAAGAAATGGGTTTTTGACTCTGACGAAGACCGCTTGTTACGGTTGAAAGATCTTAGTCTTGTTTTCCCATTTCTTATTGTGGTTTGATCATTGATTGTTGTTTCACGTGTTTATGTGACATCTTTTTATATATATATATATATCAATGATCAAACCACAATAAGAAAATGGGAAAACAAGACTAAGATCTTTCAACCGTAACAAGCGGTCTTCGTCAGAGTCAAAAACCCAACTAAACACTAGATGCAGAAAACATCTGGTGAGGAGTTTTTTTGATTTGTTTGGTTGTTGACTCTGACGAAGACCGCTTGTTACGGTTGAAAGATCTTAGTCTTGTTTTCCCATTTTCTTATTGTGGTTTGATCATTGATTGTTATTTCACGTGTTTATGTAGAAACTTTTTATATACATATGCATACTTCAAATATAGTGTGACACATAGACCTTTAAGGTTACAAATCCAATAAACGAAAAATGTATTCAGAATGTTAAAACAACGGAAAATATTTTTTTTCAATAAATTTTGACTTATAATTCAATCTCAAAGCTTATGAGAGCAATACAAGCCATACCGTTTAACAGATCAAAATGAAACTATGCCTAAAGATAGAACATTATGTGGAGAATGAGTTGAAATAATGTTTTTAAAAATTACAATCTGCAAAGGGGCGTTAACAGTATAATTTCTGTTTTCAGAAAATGTTTTTGACGCTAAACGGCTCATTAAAAAATCATGAAAATTTTACCAATAATGGAACAAAAAATTAGCAATTTATAAAAAAGAAATAATGAAATTTCAATCACAGCAAAGAAGAATAAAGCTATAAAAACTGTTTGTTTATCCTAGACTGAGGGATCACCTGCTATGTGGTACTTCTCGAATTTTTGATATTTTTTTACAATGTTTACATTGACTAAGAAATTTTTTGAGCGAATCCACTGAGATAAAATCCATGTTTATAATAGAAAAATGTAAATAATTTATTGACTTATACGAGATATAAGAGGAGTAATATTTTTAGATGTAAAAAAATCACCGCCAATAAACATAAATAAATGAACTTCGTCTTCCATGGCATGATGGATTTGTCTCATAAAATGCTTTGATAAATCTATATATTGCACTCTTGAGCAAAACTTAATATCAGTTACAATTACATTATCTTTGTGGATTGTAGTACCTTTCCATGAAATGTGAAGAAAGGACTCTTTCCTGAAGAAAGAGGACTTATGTTTGTTCAGAAATATCCAGTTTATTCACTACTCTAGCCTAATAGTTCATATTTATAATTTTCAAAAAAATAGAAGCTCTCAACTACAAAAGATTTTAATTATATTGAATAGCTGGCTTTGACTTTGATTTGAGTATGTAAGCTGGCTAATTACAAATATATTTTTTCTCTATATACATTCATAGCAAGCTTATAACAGTGAACAGCAGGCAAGAAAAAGATAACACTCACTCAGAAAAAATTGGTATATATAATTTCTGACAAAGAAGAAGGAAAATGATTTTAATAAATACTAAGAAGTCATAAAATTCCCAGTATTATAATTCTATAAAAAACCAAAAATGTAAAACATAATTCAAAATGGAAATCTTTCGTTTAAAGATTAATAAATGCAATTATTCTATATCCTTAATTATAAATTATCTTAAAACGACATTTTTTCTTGGATGTTTATGATGTTTTTCAGAGAAAATAAAGAGTATTTTTCTGATTTAAATTTTAAAATTTGACTTAAATATTCAATGTAGGAGGTCAAGTAAACGATATAAAAAATCCACTAGCTATTTGAAGAAATGCCATGTTCTCTTGTAGGATATTATTTTGTATCAAGAAATTTTCTCTTTGGCTTTTCAAAAATGTTATTACTGCTGTAGTTATACTAATGATATTATTTGCATCAGTGGTGTGTTATACAAAAATAAACTTACATCAATCACTACCTGTACTACCTCAGAAATGAAAGACTAATAAGCATCTCCCAATTAAATGTTTACATTATGCATAAATGAGACATTATATATTATAGACAAGAAGTTTGATATTAAGTTTACTTATAGTAAAGTTGAGTGCAGGCCACTCCAGATTTTTTTTTTTTTTTTGGTTACATCTAACTGCTCGTAACTGAATGGGAAAAATTGTACAAAGTATTCTAAACACTCTAAACGTGGCATCGTATAACGAAGCCCAATAATATTTAAGAAACCCACATTTTTTTTTTTAAAATATTACCTTATTATTTTTTGGTAATATTAAACAAGGAGAAATATTTTCTATCAATCTCTATGTCAGAACAGGTTCTCTAAGTTTCGGTGAATTTCAGGAACATTGAATATGGTATTAAATTTAGTCTTAATATACATTTGCATAACTAACATTTCAGGAATTCACAATATTGCAAGAGGAATGTTAACTTTGAAAGGAAAACTATAAGTTACCTTATGGTTTTCTTATCAAAGGAAATAGTTAGATTATTTTATAATAATATTACATTTTCGTAACAGTTTTACAAATTAATAAAATGAATTCAAAAACTTAAATGACTGTCCATGAGCTTGATTATAGTTGTACGATAGCGATTGTGCCATGTTGTACGATTGTACGATGATCAGTTTTACGATGATTACACATCTGCACAATAACAACGTTGAAATAAATAAATTTGCTAAAATGATTAAAAATACTCGTAATAAACTTACTTTTGTTAAAGTCGAGTATAACATATTCCAGATTTTATCAATTTAAATATTAAAGGAAGATTAAAACAAATAAATTGTACTAACTAGCAAAACATCTAGGTGACGTAGATATGGTGATACTATTTATATTATATACATTTTTTTAAATAATTCTAAAAAATGATGCTAGATTGGAATGGTGTGGTTTTTATTAAAGAAGAGATGTTTCTCTCACTAATGTGATGTTTGTTATCACTGCACTTATCTGATGTTTCTTATCACTGGAGTCTCACAGGTCTTTGTAGTGCAACAGTCCACAGAGCCTTTTTGTACAGAGCTTTTCAACCCTAGTTTGATTTTAGAAGCCTAATCAAAGTAAAAAATCGAGATATGTACATATCGTTCTTTTAGAAAAAACATTCAATCATGTTGTTCGTGAGTCTTTTTGTTTCAAATGATGAATCTTCAAGCTTCATTACAATTTAAATTTTTCACAAGCTAATCTTAAAAAAAAAGAGCTTGATTAGTATTTTCTTTTTTAACGATCACATTTTTCACAACACTGAACTCATTTAGATTACATTTGCCGAAATTATTATTACTAAGTAGCCAACAATGAGAAGAATCAGTCAAGAAGGGTTAATTACAACAAAAATACAATAAAAGCATCACGAACTAAACTCATTTATGAATATTGTGGTAAAGGGTTAAATTTTGTTTGACCATTATATTAGTAACATAAACTAATCCACGACAGGCGTATTGCTTAAGGATGATATTTTGACAGCAAAATTACATTATAGTATGTACTTCAGGATAAGCACTCTATCTCACTCACACACTCTTTCTCTCCTTTTCCCATCCCTTCTCCACCTCTCTCCCTTCTCTCTTACTCCTTTCTAGTTCCTTTTATAAGAATGTATTTACATTCTCTCCCTGTATAGAAGTACGATATTACATGGATTAATGTATTTGTTATCGTCACTGGGCTTGGATATTAACAAGCCCATTAATTTCACTCATTACTTATACAATATGTTATAGTATGGTATTTACCTGTATTAGGAGATTTTAAGAATTAAGTCTCCACAAAAAAAAAGTTCAATATGAAACTAACAAGGTGATTCGAATACTTAGTGTTCTTCTTCAGGTTAACATCTGTGCTGAGAGTCGATGATCTACGGGAATGACTTAGGAAGGACTCAGTCCTTCTTTTAGGTTATTCAGCTTTGAGAATCATAATTGTGAAAGTTTGATATCAAATTACATGATTAACAAACAAATATACAAAGAAACGTAAGTCTGTATGGTCTAATATTTAGTACGTTTCCTCTTCCATAAATCATTTGTTAGAATGGACGAATGATTGGGCAGTATTTAAATAAAGGACGTATTGAAGGGATAATGTAACGACTACTCGAAATGTAATTAAATCGAATCACATGGAATCTAATGATGTTCGGTTAGAAATATCTTAGGCAAAAAAGTTTTTTCTATTACATATAAGAAAAATTGATTTAGAATGCAGTTAGTTTAGTTTAGTTGAATATGTCAGTTGAGAAGGGCATGCTTTTGAAATGCCATCAACCGATTGAAATGAAGGTGTGGCATATATATGTAGAATAGAACTAGAGCGAGGCTTTGACGTGAGTGAAGGAAGGGCACAATGTATTCTATTAAGGGCAGGGTAAGTGTACTGAGAATGTTCGACTGGTTGAATCCAAATTCACCTTATTCCAAAACATATTGAAAAAACCACTCGGTGAGAGTACCGTGTATGGAATTAAATATGTCGGCCAAATCCATTTTATTGTACATAGGCGCCACTAACCTGGGGGATTAACCTCGATCGAGAGGGAAATCAAGTGTTACATTGTATTCTATAGCAGATGTTCGTGAAGAAGTCAAAGGTAAAACAAAGGAATAATAAAAACTTAAACTTTGAAATCTCAGCTAGAGTTAGTTACTCCTAAACAGATTAAACTCCTACATTTTTCAAAAATCAATTCAATAAGTTTTATATAGATATATTTATGCATTTTTCTTTCCGTAATAATGTCTAAACTTATTACGGTATCAATAAAACAAATTAAAAGGTTTGTTATTTTTTTTTTCAAATGAAATTTTGTAAAAGCGATATTTTGTAAGCTTCACTTATGTTCTAAATAAATCAGTTTATGAAATTTTAGGCTTACTATATAGTAGTATATTATTTTCATGATTATTGCTTTTTATTTGAAATATTATGAAGATGACGAACATTTGGTCTAAAACTTGACACTATAAATCGATTTCAAAATGGAAACACTGATAGGTTACAAAAAGTGTTATTACGAGTGAGAAGTAATTTATATTCAAAAATAAATTATTTCTTCATTGTTAGTGAGAGTTGTTAACAATGAGTATTCCAATCAAGAAGTTCTAAACACTAGTAACTGATACATGAATCAATATGTGCCAAGTCTGAATTACCCATCTGTAAGTAATACCGGAGAAACACAGGATGATTCATACTAATGTTTTCCTAACAAATGAAACAGATAGACTCCAGAGTGAATAGACCCAAATCCTGCAACTTCAAAATCGCCCCTAGAAGGGTGTCTAGATGCTGCTAAAAAGTCACCTGGTATACCAATATACTTGGAATACCGGGATCTGCAAAGCCTGGCCACCCCAGTACATCGGGATGACTACTATAAGATTATGAAGACGTCTCACCTTACACCTTACAGCAGGTACCCCGAAAAACCATACAAAACACGCATATAAAACAACTGTAACAAGATAGATATTAAAAAAAGAGAACAGCAGTTTTAAGAATAGAAAATATTACCAGCCCCATTCAGATCCTTGAGGCTTTATACATTAGATACATTGAAACCTTCAAGAAAGTACAGGCCAACAATGTATGCATAATACCAAGTCTCAAAAACTTCGACAGTTCTTAAAAACTCATTAAGCCTACACTGACAGAACCCAGGTAACGTGTATAACACGTTGTAACCTTCCACTTGTCGTTTTCAATACTGTTATCATATTCATTTCTATTTTTAATGTAATTGTTTTAATCGTTACTTAACTGTTTTAATTGTTTATTTTGTGCTACTTATGATTTCTGTGAAATTAAAAGCTTGCGATTAAATATACTATTTAATAACTTATATTAAGGACAAATTATATCAATTCACCCTTTTACAGGTCCAGTACTTAATATTTTTAAAAAAGTGTGGAATCTTTAAACTAATTTTTATATTTCAATTTCATTAATTCAATGCTTGTAAAGTCTTCATCTTTAGTTTGTTAGAGTGAGAATAACTAACAGTTCCTCTGAATACTTTTATTTTTTATTCAATGTTAGTATGTTTAGCTTGAAGTGAATGATTTTATTTTCGTTTAAAATAGAGTCATTCATACATAATGTTTGCTAATCTAGTGGTGGCATCTACTCTTATTTATATCACGCGGTAATTAGTCTTTTGCCATAACACAAAAATATGATTATTCAAACTTATGTTTAAGAATAATATTGAATTGGTGGTTTATTAACAGTAATTAGAAGGCCAGACGTGACTTAAAAGCCTCAGGTTTAGCTCTGGTTTAGAATGCAGATTATTAAAACAGCAAAGATTTATGGTAGTAAACCAAAGTTTATCGTATAGTCGAGAGGACAGATATTCATGTCAAGAACTTATAATATAAAATATATGTTTATAAGTTATATGTTTATATGTTATATAAAAGCGTGCGTGAAACTTTCTCTTATCTAAACGAGTTCTTATGTGACTATAGAGAAAAAGTTTGAAAATTTAAAATTGTTTGTAAGTTGTTTTAAAATAATGGTTATTGGTGACTTGTAAATTATAGTACACGCCACACACACACACACAACAATATCAACACAAAGAAGAACTAGGACTTTAAACTAAATCCACTATAAATGAACTTCGCTCAGATTGAAAAGCATTTATTTAGAAAATAATACGATACAATGAAGGTAACAGTGTATAATTGAGAATAGCAGATACATTTAAAGTCCTACTTCAACATAGAGAAGGCAACATGATTGATTTCTCAACATGTTTACACAGACATATGCGCACAGCCTTGCTTCTCAGTGCAGTGAGAGATCTCACTGGCACACAAAATGGTAAACAATTGACAATTAAAGTAACACACCTACACTAACACCACAACAGATATATTTCACATGACTTGTGTCTATTAATAGATTTCAGGAATGTATCAACTGATTCAAAAACACTGCCTAATTCAGTGGTTCTCAAGAAATGCAAATGAGAACGCATTCCACATCAATTATGCAAACATTGCAGCATCCCAACATCCTGTCATTAAGTAGTTACAAAAAAAAGTGATATATATTTAACAGAACAAAACTTTTTTTTTAAATTAATTATAAAAATATCATTCTCCTTACATTTAAAATAGCTCAAAAATTTTCTTTAAAAAAAGATTTTGTTAAATAGTGAGTTTATATTCCATTAATAATCCTAATAACACATCTGTGATGCTTATGTTTGTCATTAAAAATAACTTGTAAATGTACTATAAATAATGCTACAGGATTTTGAGATGGGCATAGTCGCTTGATGATATCTACGGACAGGGATTTACAAAAATTTATTAAGCTGGTAATAACAGTTGCTAATTGGCACGACGTTTGCCGAACCACTACACTAGTGAATGACATCAATTTTGAGAACCATTGTTATAGATAAATATCTCTACAGTGAAAACATGATATTTAAAATAGTATAGATTCCTCTTTTTCATAATTGTAAATACAATATTTATTTTCATATGAATCATGCATACAAGTCACAACTAATAACGATTTCAATCATGCTAGTGGCATAAAATGCATAATTAATGCATGAAACTAGGAACTAGTCATGTATTAACGTTTTTTTTTAGGTCACTTTATATTTCTCTACTATATTATATAATTATAATAACTTGGTCATAACTATTTACAGTTTACAAAATAATTTAATTAATAACTTCGGTATGGTTGTACTATCTAATTTTGAAAACACTATATCAAAAAAAAAAAGATAAACTAAAGAAACAGTAAATACCTAAACCTGGTTTCATAATAAATATATTTCGACTATCAATGTAGTCATCTTCAGACAGAGGGGGGGGGGGGAGAGAGAGAGAGAGAAAGGGGTTTGTGTATGCACTTTCATGAGAGCAGTGTGTATGAGAATAGAGTGAGAGAAAGCTGTTTAAGAAAGAGATAGAGAGAGAAAAGAGTACGTGTATGGACTTTTGTTATAATGTACCAAAGAGAGAGAGAGTGAAAAAAAGCTGCGCAGTGAGAGAAAGAAAGAATGAGAGAGTCAAAGATAAAGAGAGGTGATAAACTTTTTGTGCGAGAGTAGAAGATATGTGAAGGGAAAAGAGTGAGAGAGCGCGAGGGATGAGAATAGAGTTTTTCACCAGACTTGTTTATGAGTGAATGACAGAAAGTAAATTGTCTATGTATGCATAAGCACGGGTGTTTTTTTAACTAATTTCATGACTGCAATCATTTCAAAAATCTTTACGGATCTATTTCTGTTTAAGCCTTAATTTCGAGGTATTCAGTTAAATAATATACAAATCATGTTAACAGAAGTCTTCATGTGATTTGTATTTACTACTTTATAGACCATACAAGTGAGAAGCTCAGTAAGATAGCACAGTCCTATATACTGAAAATCAAACAACTTTAATTATTTAACTGACCATCCTTTCAGGAAAGTTCACTTAGATAGATATTTATTTGATAGTTCCAATTGTTCAACTGATGATTCATGGATGAAGGAGTTCTATGAAAATGTACTATATAGACTAAATAAAGTTACTGATTTAGGGAGGAATCATATGTTCTACAAAAAAAAATACAATAATAAAAAACTGGAATGAAGCAATGAATGAACAAATAAGTGACTAAGAAGTTGAACTAGCTAAAGTGGGCTAATCATTTGACTGAATACTTAGACGACAATCATTAAATAACATTGAAAAACATCAAGCAGATTATGTATTATTCTAAAGGTAAACTTAATTTTAAATACTTCCTTTTAATACTGTTGTTATTTAAAATGCATTTTACAGTTAAATTATTAAGGAATTAGATTTAGTATTTCTTTGTGATGACTTTTAGAATGTTATATTTTCATACAAAAATGAATTATTGTTACACAAAACAGATAAAATTTAAATAAATTTTGCTACTTAACTCTTATTTATGTAATGCAAATCACTAATGTATTATTAAGAAAATATAATAACAGTTCAAATATATTTGATGCTACGTTGACTCAAGCCCTCCCTATTCGTCGCTAATGAACATTATTCTAAAATCTACTACTTTCAAGGTCTATTTTACACATACATACATTAATATGCATTTTAAAATAAATTAACATTTTTTTAATACTTATTAAAAATAATGGTTTTACTTTTCACGACATTTGATATTTAACATTGGGCTTTTGTCCTATGTTTTTCTGCGCAGTTACACTAAAAGTAATACTGGTTTAATGTAAGTTAGAAACATGAATACATGGAAATGACTATATCTGACGCCGCAAGTTTTCTCTTAGTTACTAGGCAATGTGGTTTGAGTCCCTCAGTGCTCAGCGGAAACACAAGCCTTGTCAGGTAACATGGTATATTCCAAGAGTTCCCAATATCTGCCGTCAGATTAATCTTTGCAAAAGTCATTAGTCTTAATAACAAAATGTGTTGGGCTTTTTTGACAGGAAATTACCGACAGTTTTTGAGTTGTTTAAATTTTTAATATTGAACTCACTGTGGTGAATTCAACATCTTAGTGTTTTATTTTCCATGTAAAATTTTTCATGCCAACAACAGTTAATTAGAAACAGTTTTGGATTTTCCAAAGAGCTCAACACCTATTCTTAGGTGCTGACTGTTTGAAACTCGTAGGTATAGTTTATGTCTTCTAACTCGTGGTTATACCTATAGTTTAGCCATGACAAAAGAAAAAATAAATCTGTTTGCATTTAAATTTTAATGTTTCTAACCATTATCTACTATGGATAAAAACCCTAATCAGTGATGAAAAAAATTATATTTATTTATTTATAAATTGTGTTTTCATCACTGATTAGGGTTTTTATCCGTAGCAGATAATAGTTAAAAAAAGATAATAGTTATAAATTTACTAAAATCATGATGGTAACATACTTCAGTCCTCACAACTGTAAACTTCGAAAGTTTAACTATTTTTTTTGTAACTTATCTCTTAAGTACCTTTCGGTAGTATCATTGTGCTGCTAGTATCAGAATTAATATTCGAAAGCTCACTGAAGAACAATTTCAATTGAATGGTATTTGTATTTGCCCCTTAGCTATTTAATCTGGAAACGATAAAAATGGACAAGTTAGAGTATAATCGCTACAAAAGGGTATATTTCAAAAGAAGGGAAGGCCAAAATATTTGTTAGTGTTCTTAGCAATTCTACAGCAAGTCAAGAAATATTTTTTTTTTTTTTAAGTAGACAACGCATTTCGAACACGTAGCGTCCTTCTTCAGGTAAATCTGCTCTAGTAAAAAGTTGACAAGGACTGAGTTAAGGATTTTAATGATTTTGATATGTATAGAACCATTAGTTTTCTTATCCCATATTTACAATGGAGCAGATTTATCTGTAGAAGAACAATACGTCTTCTAACGCATTGCTTTGTTAATAAAACTTGTTTACACTGAAACTTGCTATGTAATTGCTAAAAATAAGTAAACAAGACATATCACCTGAAAGTGCAAATAATTAAATATCAGTATGTTTTAGAAGAAGTATAGATTCAGCCCTAAGCAACAAGGGAATTTCCAGGATATGATGATTTGATTCCCAAATAAAATTTATATTTGGTAACAAAACAATAGTTTTATATTAAACTAAACTTGTTTAACGATCGTTATAGATCAGCTAAGATTAAATTTGGTTTGTTTTATTACATTTTTGATAATAATAAATTGTGCTTTTAAATCAAATATGCCATTAAATATGTTTGATGAAGTTCCGAAAATCGATAAAGGTCTTCTTGAACAATCGTAATAAGTAGTTCTGAACCGGAAGGCTAATAGTTACTAAGTAATATTGTGCTGCTTAAAGTTGGGATACCAGTAAAGCATATCAGATAGTATATTAGTACTTAGGTACTCAGGTAGTATGAACTTAAAGATTATAGAATGGTCTTTGAAGGTAGTCTCGACGAGAACTAAGGTAGTTTACAGGCTTAGGATGGTTGGGGGAGGTTACCCAACAAGTACAAGAATAAGCCTTAGGATGATAAGGTGTTTTATTGCCATTAGTTAAAGTCGTGTTACGTCACCGCTTTCCAATACAAATAATTTCTTGTAAATAATAGGGCTATACTTGTAAGGCGGCTACACTTATTCATAACAATTTGGTCGCAGCACTGAATAATACGTCATAGTTGAACAAATAACGACTTTATTAAGTACGGTCCACAATTTCTAATCAATATGACAAGTAAAATACTCAGATATTCACGGTTTTAATATTTTTTATTGGAAGGTTCAAAATTTGGGAACTCTTGGTAAACCCCACGAATATATATTATATATATTATGATAACTCTGCAATATCAACAATACTATAACATTTAAATTAATAACACTCTTTATAAATATATATGATTAATAAAGCAAAGGGACTAGAATTATACATTAGTTTAAAACAATGTATGACTATGTCAAAGAAGTTTTATAACTAATTAAGGTAGGATGACAAGTGGTTATTTTGAGAGCTATGTCTTGTACCTGTAGATGAAAACAGAGGCTATCGCAAGAATGACGACCACAGAGCTGAGTACAATGCTGAGGATAGCATACACCGGCATTGCTTCTGCGAACACATAACAAAATCAACCAATAGTTTATAATTAGTTAAAAGAGAATATTTCAATTTGATTATGCAGGTACACAGAGATTGGTAGTCACTTATGTGGCCTATGCCACTGATAAGAAAACTTGATAAAAGATCTGTAACGTCCTAGCGACTCTGCGCCACGAACTGATTTTGCCTATCTGCTTAATACAGTGGGTTAAACCTAAAACCGACTCAGCCCCCCCCCCCCCCCCCAGGTATGTGCAGTTTGATCCTTGATCGAACACCCGATCTGGTATATCAACTGAATGAATAAAATATACTCAGTTCCGGGGAACAAAAGTGTCAACATGCATCGGTGTATCTTACACTCGTTGAACAACTCTTGTTGGATAGTGTTCTTGACTAAGAATATGAAACGCCTACGAATGATGGGGGCTTTTCAGTATCTGATGATACAGAATAACAAAACATAGCTACAGAACCTATCCATATTTACTGCGTGGACGTAAATTTATTGTGGGGACCTTTCTTCAACACCTCTCTTTAAACTTTGATGAATCTAATGTACAGAAATTAGAGAAGTAAATTTTGTTTGATGAATAACAAAGCGACAAATTACAACAATGCAACAGCTTTTCTAATGTCAAGACGCGTAAGCTTAATTCAGAAGTACTATATTATAAAATATAAATTAGTTAAGTTATTAATTATTAATTAAATGCTAAGTGATTACTGATTAAAAAAATAACGAAAACTACTTAATACATTTGATTTTGATGTTGAATTCAGAATGAAAATTATTGAACATCACAATTTATGTGAGTTATGCCAATTTATGTAGTTATGATTCAATATATGATAAAGTCTGAGACAATAATAACATTCAGTTATTAGGAATAATGAAACAGGTAAGATTGCGTATATACAGTTACATGGTTGTTCTGAACGGGTAGGGCAAGCTGAATAGCTCAGCAGTGGAATGATGAGAATATGAAGAGAGAAGGCTTACTGTTGCAGAGGGAGTTGTCGAAGCCGCAGACGGGGGTGTCCGGGGGTGGTTTGGTTCTCCCTCCCGCCCAGTGGATCTCAGTACCGGGGACGTATTCCAGAGTCTTCTTCACTCCAATATAGTTGGCTACAATCTGTAATACAACACACATTTTTTATAACTGCAAATTATGAATATACCACAAATCATTTCATGATATCATATATACATTGTAATTAGTAGTTTACACATGTTGATTCTCAATATTTAAATAGGTTTAGGTTAGCTGCAGTAGCAGTCTCACAAGGAAACACAAAGGCCGAATATTTGACCCTTTTTTGATACCACACAATGAAAATTGATTCTGCATTGAGAGTCCTACATTTAATAAATCGCAAGTACTTGACATCGTACAGGCTCGAGACCGACGGCTTAACATGCACTTCAAAAGACAACGTCCTCAGATGTATTGAATAAAATAGTGCGTAACAAGGTTCTAAATAAAATAGAAACGATCAACAATATTTAACTTAGTACACTTCAATAAACACTATTTCAATTTGAAATAATACTTCAAAAATTAACAGATGATTGCTCCTTCCTTTCTAAAATACACCATTTCCAGAATTTTTACTTTACTATAAGTAAAGTATAGTGATCGTGAAAAAATTCGATCTCGAGATTTTGACGGAATTACATGTTTTGAGGTCCCAGAAGTCGTTTTATGACGTTTTTACGATGATGTCTGTGTGTGTGTGTGTGGGTGGGTGGGTGAGTGTGTTAGCATTGCTTGTTACCACGCTACGGTCCAGAATCTTTGATGGATCAAGTTGATATTTTACACAAAAATGGGCCTCATAGGGAGGAAGATCCCTATTGTTTGGGAAGAATTATGCGTGATGGGAAAGTCACTTTTTTTGCCAAAAACCGTTTTTTTTAAAACATTAATTTCTCCTAAAATGATAACCCTAGAGTTTTGAAATTTTGACATTATCTTTGAGGTTTCAAATGCAACAAACGAAAAATATATTCAGAATTTTTAAACAACAGGAAATATTTTTTTTTCAATAAAATGTAAGAATTTTGACTTATAATTCAATCTCAAACCTTGTGAGAGCGATACAAGCCATACTGTTTGACGGACAAGAATGAAACTATGCCTATAAATAGAACATTATATGGAGAATGAGTTGAGATATTTTTTTCTAAAATTACATTCGCTAAAGGGGCGTTACAGTACGATTTGTGTTTTCAGAAAATGTTTTTTTGACGCTAAACGGCTCGTTCAAAAATAATGAAAATTTGACCAAAAATGGAACAAAAAATTAGCAATTCATTAAAAAAAAATCATGAAGTTTCAATATTTTCAATTACGGGAAAGAGCAATAACGATATAAAAACTCTTTGTTTATCCTAGACTAAGAGATCACCTGCTATACTTGTCAAATTTTTTGTATTTTTTTACATTGTTTACATTGACTTAGAAATTTTTTGAGCGAATCCACTGAGATAAAATTGATGTTTCTAATTGAAAAATGAAAATATTATTGACTTATAAGAGATGTAAGAGGAATAATATTGTGCAGGTAAATGATAACACTCATTAAAAAAAAATGTGTATATATGTTATTTGACAAAGGGAAAGGAAAATGATCTTATTAAATACTAAGAAGCCATAAAATTCCCAGTATAATAATTCTGTTAAAAACCAAAAATGTAAAAGATAATTCAAAATATAAATCTTTCGTTTAGAGATTAATAACTGTAATTATCGTATATCTTTAATTAACAAATCACCTTAAAACAACATTTTCTTCGCTGTTTAAGATGTTTTTCAGAGAAAAAAAAGGGTATTTTACTGTTTCAAATTTGAAAATTTTACATTAATATTCAATGTAGAAGGATGTCAAGTAAATGATGTAAGAAATCTACTGGCTATTTGAACAATAGCCATGTTCTCTTGTAGGATAATATTTCGTTTCAAGAAATGTTCACATTGGTTTTTCAAAAATGTTATTACTGCTGTAGTTATACTAATGAAATTATTTGCAAATAATAAATTATTTGTGATGTACTTCAATCACTATCTGTACTACCTCACGAATGCAATGCTAATAATTATATCCCATTTAGACATTTATGTTATGCTTAAATGATACGTTATGTTTTATATACTCAAGAAATTTGACATTGAGTTACTTATAGTAAAGTAGAGTGTAGGCCACTCCAGATTTTTTTTTCTGTTCATCTCTTTCTTTTCTTATTGTTTTTATTTCATTAAAATCAGAATTATGGTCTTCAGAAAGTCGCTATTATAAAATAAAAAGTAAACGCCGCTTTGATGTCCTCTCTCTTCTTAGGAGCGACTCTTCTCTTTCTACCTGACGATGAGGCAGTAGAAATATGCTATTGATTTTTTGTGATACCATTTTTGTGTGTACTTTATGTGAAGTTAGCTTATATATACATAAATTTGGTTCAATATGGCTTTATATATAATTTTTCTAACTTTTGTTAGATCGTCTGGTGTGTGAGTATGTTCTTTCAACCACAAAAGACACTGGGCGAGTTGACCATTAGAGAATGTTTCCTCTAAACTTCAATCTTGGATGCGTTGAAGCAAGGCTTGTCACAAACTAGCAGTCAATTAGTAAACAAAGTTTGTTGGGGGATGATGTGTCAATCATTGCCCTCTTCGGTGAGCCGGTGCCATTTAGGAGGCATTAATATAGGGTAATGGCTTTTCCATTGCCCCTTGATAAACTAACTTGACTTGTTCATCTATGATTAAAGTACTCTCTGTATCACCATTTAATTTCTTTTTTTCTACCCTGAATAATTGGAAACTGATTAATACAGTTTAAACCTTAAATAGAACTATGGACCATCATCAGACTTCACCCGGAGTGTAAAAAAAATAATTCAATTAATAAATTTAACTCAACTATGGGGTTCCATAGAGTAAAAAGCTATATAAAGGCTAACATGAGACAATATGTAGGGAGTCTTGAAGGCAGCCGTAAGTGTAGAGCAGAAGGCATCATGATCGGTTAAACAGTCATAACAGTGCATTTATATTCATGTAGCACTAACAACGATTATTTATATGGATAATACACGAAAAATTAAAAACATTAAATTCTTCAAATTGATTTTAATACTTGGTTTTAAAGTGACCAGTAGTTATGGTCTCTCTAAATACTGCTACGGGGTCCAGGTAGCTCAGTTATTAACGTACTCGCCTCTGGGCTAGTAGTCCAGGGTTCGATACCCACCTGGCCCTCGATTAATTCAAGCGAGAGGTGAATAAATCTGAGTACGTCGTTCCACGGAGACGACGTTAAGCCATCAGTCCCGAGCCTGTACGATGTCAGGTACTCGTTAAAGACCCCTACTCGAAATGCACTTAAGTAAGGCAAAATTTAGGACTCCCTTTGTAGAATCACCAATCAAAGAAAAAACCGGTAAACGACTGACGTTATCACCCGCTAGGGGATCGGTTTAAACAATAAAAAAAAATACAGGTAGGAAGCGAAACAAATGTGTTTAACTCATGTTGTAGGCAGTAATAAAGAGTAATGACTTGATGCACTGCGGTTACCTTTCAAGTATTGAGAGGCGTCAAATAGTGTGGTCCAGAATCATTTTACTTCTGACAAGACTAGAATTCGTGTGCCACAGAGTGTTAAATTCTTCCGCTCAATTTAAAAAACAAAACCCATCCCTGTGTCATATTTACTCCTCACAAAACAGTATTTTATCATTATATTAATATCTAAATAATTTTTTATTCAAAGTTTTTGAAAAAGTAAACTGTTAATCTTCATATAAAAACAATAACTGATGAGAAAAAAGTTCATGTAATGAAAAAACTTGTATATTTGTGAAGATAAATAGATTGGTAATATTCATCTGGGATTTATCCAGCATAATTAAAAAAAGAAGGGTTTACGCTTTATTTGATGTTTATTTGAAATCCTATTACATGTTTGCATTATCTACCGCCCTAAAAACCATAACGAAAGCAAATTTGATTGAAACAGGCGAGAGCTGAAGGCTACTTTGAAAAAAAAGCAACGTTTTCAAAGCAATTCCACCAATCAAAGTAGTTACAGGATTTGGATAAAATCCTGTTTGATTTTACTTAGTTATTATTTGTGACAACAAAACATATGGTTACTATTCAAAGCGTAACATATGGTTAATATTCAAAGCGTAAGGTCAAAGAAATGTTTTAGTAATGAACTTTTTGGGAATATTTAGTGAATCCTGATTTTAATATATAATATAATGATTAACTGAAACATATATTATTATTCCCTTCTTAGATGTTCTTATCAGTAGGTTACCTACAGTTTCTTATACACGTTTTAGTGTATATAAAAAACATATATAATGCGTGTAAAATCATCATGTATGATTGCTTACCTTTTCATTAAGGGTTATATCTGATAATAGTACATTACAGAAGCGATCCCACACCAGATATTCTTCATTTACTAATTAGTTTTTTTGAAATCTTAAATATAATGGATATTGTTGGTACCACACTGGGTAATATAAGTCACATTAGGAAACTGATAAACCACCTTATCTGGAATACTGACATGTAGTTTTGTCATAGAGGACAATTTTTTATCCTAACAGAATGACCAGTCCGAAGATCCCAATACAATTATATGAGGAGAGACAATTTCTCCATTTTCTCATCTAACTAAAGGAATTCAGCAGAACTGGTGAAAAAGAAAAGAAAATTAAATTGTTGTAGAAAAATCCATTTTGGAAATTATTATTATTATCTATCATTTTACAAAATATTAGCTTGGCTCAATCATTATTCACTTACAAGACTGTTGCTCTGAGTTTATCTCTAGAATTTCATAGGAATCAGCATTATAAAAACTCACGACAGATTGATTGCAAACTTCGAGAGCATTTGCCAGTATTGCATTGACAGCCAACTTACTTTGAGGACATGACAGTACTGCGATGATAACAACCTCGCGATATAAGATACATGTTTATCATTGATAAGATATTCATAAGAGAAGCTACTTGATAACATGAATAACACACTCACGAGAGTATATGCCTGTATAGGAGTGCCAACATAATTACGAGAGAAGATACCAGTATGGATGGCATTGATATTAAAGTCTATAGAGCGGTAACAGTATGAATCCGTGATATGGCTGGAAAGCTGGGTACACGTCTTAATATCAAAACAGGTAACAGTATGAAATTGCTAATAAACTCTATCCAGAATATAGAGGTATTCTACTGGAGTCAGCATGATTGGTAACTAACTTGGAACATATTTTGTCAGTATGGCAATAACATAAATTCGTGAGAGAAACTGCCAGTATGACATTGATATTCAACTCAATGTCATTATGACTGATAACAAACTATGTGGAGATAATGGTAGTATGGAATTAGTAACTAACAACCACAACCAGTATAAACTTGATAACAAACTGTACAGAGATTTATAAAAACCTAAGAAATATGGTGTTATCATGTTACTAATAACACAATCTAAGAGAAGGATCCTGTATGGTATTGTTAACAAACTCGTAATGTCATTACGGCATTGATAACAGACTCAACGAGTAGGTGTCCACATAATACTAATAATGCCATATTAAGGAAAACCTTTAAGAATGACATAGTTCTATTTGAGTGGTGTCAGCCAGCTGTCAAAGGTATTCGCCCGACAGTATTGCTACTAAAAAGTATAGTAAAGGATTAAAATATACTTGATTGTAATAAGAAAACTTACATTAAAAATAAATATGGAAATAAATAGGTTATATCAAATCAATAAAAATAACCGAATGAGGTTGGAGAAATATGATCAATAATGAATGGAAAATAAAGAAACTATTGCAATGGATAATAATATAAAAATAAAATAACAAACAATAATGTAAAAGTAAAATAAATTAAATACAAAAAATATAAATATTAAAAAACATAATCAATTTGAAGTAATTAGAATTAATGAATAAGTATTATAAAAAAAATAAACTATAAAAAAATAATGATAGAAATTGATACTAGGTGCAGAGATGGTTCTTCCAAGGAGACAAATATATTTCTCGTCTGAAACTGTGAAGTTGTCTAGATCAAATAAACAGAAATTTAATTGAGAACTCGGAAACTCCGTGAGCAATAACAATGGCCGAAGCACCTCAGGGCGATGGAGGCACTGTTTTGATTCTGACTAGGTGTTGACCAATGGTACACCAAACGGTTACAGTTTCAGTTTGTAAATTAAAATATATGACTTCATTACATATGATATACATCATAGGATTACATATAGTAATCTTACATTACGAGCGTATTTTCTGATTTATTATACCACATACTCTACCCGTTTTAAACTCAACAAACTTTCTAGAGTTGCCCTCAAAGGTGGACAAGGGCCTGACTGGTAGATGGAAAATGAAAAGATATCAGACAAAGCAGTTACAATACACTATTGTCACATTTCTGTTAAAAAATGAAACATATCAGTGGTATGTTAAAAATTTTTATTTTTTTAAAACAGCCAATCATCGATAAAAAAAGTTTCAGTTTATTTTGAATATCGACAAATTTTAACCGGTCAAGTATGGACCATCCTAAGTATCATGGTTTTAAAAGATTCCCATTTCAGTAATATAAAGAAACAGTCCCTATTTCTAAAACTACACTGATAGTCTCAGTTCTTGCGATATGCAGAAAACAAAATAAATTTCTGAATTAGTCAATTATTATGATGAACATTATCTAATATTAAAGCTATTTTCTCTTTTGATAGAGTGCCCTTCATATGTTACTCTTCCCTATAAATGAAATCACTAAAGCAGAAAATATACTTCCGACTATGCTATCAGTTTTCTGTAGACTTCGGCTTTTCTCCATAAGGGGAAATTGTGAATCACGAAACTTAAAGTAAGTTAGGAATCGATTTGAAAGAAACCATGCTTGAAATACCATTAGCCTCATGAACGCTTCGTCTATATCATGATTTTGTTTAACTTCATTAATTCATTTTTAACAAACTTTAGCAATCATAGAAACATAAAAAATCCTATTTATCTTCATATTTTGAGTCATCCAATACTTATTCATACTTATAATAAGTTCAATAATGCATTTTTTTATGTGTTCTGAATTCATTTCAGTTCATCATAATTTACAATAAGTAAAGTATAACAATAACATTTTCAGTTGTTTTAAAATTCTAAGGAATTTTTTTGGTTACTACTTCTGTTGCTTCCATGATAATCCCAGAATTTCAAGACTCTAGAGTTGGTAGTTTAGGAGGAAAATAATCTCGTTAAAAAACACATTTTGGGAAAAAGTAAATTTCCCATCATGCATAATTGCTCCCAAACAATAGGGTTCATCTACACTATGAGGCCTATTTTTGTGTATTATATTAATTTGATCTATCATAGATTGCGGACTGTAGCGTGTGCACAAATTTTCGGATATAACCCCCTCCCTCCCCACACGAAGACAGAAATCATCGAAGAGACGTCATAGACATCTGAGACTTTGTGGACCTCAGTAGATGTAAATCCGTCAAAATCTCAAGATCGAATTCATTCTCGATCACTTTTCTTATAATAAAGTAAGAATTAATAGTTTACTACTAAAAAGTATGGTCTTTATGGATAAAAAGTCGATTCGAGGTTTTGAGTCAGTCATGAAAAAATTGAAATAATATTAGTAAATGAAATCCTTCTAGCTCCTATATTGGGTTAGGAGAAGTTTGGTCGTATTCGGTGTTTGTCCATCATCAGAGACAACCTCAAACTGAACATGTCTACTATTCTCCATGTGTACTAACAACATGCATGTATTATGTATGTAATTGCTGATCTATACTATACTAAAACTATTTTGCTTGAATTATTAAAATAATTTATTTTCCTTGTCATACAGTACCAATTCAGTTAGTGTTTGTCATAGATTACGATTCGTCCATAATATATTTTATAATAGCCGCCAAATAATCACTTGGTACCAGGAGCTCATCACGGTTTTGGATCTAAGATTTCCGGATTATGTGTGAATTATTACATAGGAGTATATTTTCGTCTCAACTCATTATTCAATAGAGGATACTCACCTAGAATTATTACGTAGGATTATATTCTCGTCTCATTATTCACTAGAAGATACTCACCCAGAATTATTACCATCCACTAGTCAATTCTTAACGAGACTTAGTACTATTTACTCCTAGAGTCTTACCTTGACTTATCTCTGTCATTGTGTATTCGTATTAATTTACTAGTAAATTCTGAGAACAGTAGTCTACGAATGGCCAGGCATTCTAATCTACATTATTCATTCAGGCGTTTTTTGAACAAAATTTAATTAATTTCTTATGATTACATTGTACAATTCTTTATACTTACCAGTACTGCGGTTTAAAGAAATTATTTGTTATTACTGTTCTTGTAGGAACTATTGGTGTTAATAGCAATGTTATTCGTAGAGTGAAAGTAAATTTCGTAAGTAATCCCATTGCTTTAACTCTATTTGAAGAAGGAGTTATTTTCTGGAAGGAATGCAGAAAGAGTTTTTTGAAATGTGTATCTCGTAGACAGGAATGAGAAGTGTGCTGAAAAAAGTTATGTGTGAAAACATCTGCGCCAGGAGACTGCAAAAGGCTTCAATTTCCCTCTCTATGGAAATTTACTTCTCTTACTGAATGACAAATAAGTCAGCCGGCAGGCAATAAAGAAGGCCAAAGGCGAAAAGGAAACTGTGCACTTGTGGGAACTCGCTGAAGACAGGCCAGAACCATTCGCCCGCACTCGTTACCATCAAAGTTTGTGGTCCAGCACGCAGTTTCGATTGATAGTCGTCAAACCTTTCTCACATAAATCATTAAACATCCACTACAAAAACAAAAATATATTAGTATATTTTCTTAGTACTAAGTACTTTTCAAAAAAAATTTTAAAATAGAAACTTATCAATGGGAAAATAGATAGAATCTTTTTCTAAAAGGGACCACAAAGCTCGGACTTACTATTTATTCATAAATTATTATATTCTACATTTTTAGAATAAATTATAAACACATTAATTCTTTAATTTGAAGTATGACCTAGTGTTACAATGTAAATAAAAACTTTGAATATGGAAAATTTGAATGTATAAGTGTCAAATCAAGTGTAATGTATAAGTTCATAATATTTCTTTATTCAGTGTGCTACTCTACTTCGATTTTGAACTCGTGTTTGGGGAAACAAAGGATTACAGTAAGAAAGAGTAAAAAAACTATCCGCTAGCTGTCAACCCTCTTAGAAGAGGCTATTGCCCTCGTAACGAAAGTATCAAGTTTGAAGAGACCGTTACTAATGTTTATAATATTTGATCTATTAAATTTAATTAGAAACGATTCAATAATATTTCTTAACAACATTGATTTTCCATAGGTAATAAATTTAGCTCCTGTCCAATCAATATTATGATTTTTATTTTATATATGCAAGAATAAGGCACTACTTTTTTCCTGTCTACTTACATTGTATTGGTGTTGTTTGACACGTGTCTTTAATGATTTACCAGTTTGACCAATATACATTTTATGGTAATTTTTGCATGGAATTTTATAACTATCATCGGACTCCAATTCGCTGGGAGAGTTTTTTATTAACATATTACCCACATTATTACGATTAGAAAACACTATATTAAAATCAAGTTTGTTTTGATAATCTTGGAAGGGGGTCCAATGACTCATAATATGACAAAATTATAGAATTTGACTATGAACGGGGTATTAGACTATCTCTGTTGAAGTATTAGGGAAAGTTTTTTTAGCACCCTTCAAAGCTAAATCGATATCAGGGGAGGGGTATTTTAATGAAAGGGGTATATATATACACACTTTTTCGTTGGAAATACGATCCAAAACGGACAAATATAGTTCAATATAGAAAAAGAAACATAGAGAAAGATTCTATAGATTAAGATTCTATGTGTATATATTTCTCTCTCAGATGAATCAAGTTGCATCTAATTTATTATGATATGTGCATTTTGCTGTCATTTGTTTCTCTATGTTTCTTTTTCTATATTGAACTATATATATATAATGAAGTCGAAACCACAATGAAAAGGAAAAAAAAATAAATAAATGCTCTGATGACATACAAAGAAAAACCTCGAGCGTTTATTACTTTTCTTTTTCCTTGTGATTTAGACTACATTGATTGCATCACGTGTTTAAATAGAGAGACAAATTTCTGATTTGTCTCTCTCTCTCTATCTATGTGTATATATTTCTCTCTCAGATTAATCAAGTTGTATCTAATTTATTATGACATCTGCATTTTGCTGTCATTTGTTTAGTGTTGTTATAGAGGTTTATAAAAGTTTAGTGTATTTAAGCTGCATACAACTTTAAAAGTTCTTTTATCACAACTAGAGTACGGTTTTTTAAACTTAGAAATAGACTGAAAACTTCTGGGTGCATCATATCCTACATAAATTAAATGCCAACTAAAAATCTAGAATCGTGGGAATATAAATCAAAATCTTTTAAACAAACTTTATCAAACCGAAAAATACCTAACTTTTTTCTGATATAAAAAAATCTAAAAATAAGTGAAATTGTTATATCAAGTTTCTTGTTCTATCTTAGAGGAGGCAGGAACATAAATATTAAATTGGGCGATTTTAGCTTTTTCGGTGTTTAAGTTATCCTCTACACACAGACAAATGCACAAGAGCTCTAACATACATATATAGACAGACCAATTGAAATATTATATTTACTCATGAAATCAGGGGACTTCTAACGTATATATCCGTTAAAAAATCGATTTCTAAATATTGTTCTGAATGTTATATTTTCCTTTTGCTATATTTGAAATTGAGACTAAATCAACAGAATATGTCCGTCTACCTCGTTCATTTTCTTCACAGGTTGAGTGGTTTGGGATATGGTTCATTACAAAGCAAACTGAATGTATTCTCTGCAATCATTTATTTATATTTACATTCAATGAATTCTTCCCTCTCTGGTTGATTTACCCTCGTAGATATCGCCTTATAGTAAAATAAAAATTTAAATAAATAGACTCTCGTCTCTCTCTTTGTTTTATCTTACATCTCAAAACATTACACTAATATATTGTCTGTGGGCTGGGTTTTTTCTGAGTCCTCTGTGCAGGAGGTATATACAGTTTCCTATTCCGTACAGATCTACAAATTCTATTCTTTCATGCCCATGGGTTTAAATAGTTTCCATAATTAGAATCCGTTTCAGTAAATTTATAATTGTAAGGATAAAAGACTTTACAAACTAGTTATTAAAAACAAAACAATAAGACCGTAGATGTCTTATTGACACGACGGATTTATTTTAATGTAGGAAATGGATGAAGATAAAGAACAAACTACAAATGAAATTAGATATAAAAAATAACAATAAATCCAATCAAATTGAGAAGTAAATACAAATTTAAGTAAATAACAATGATTTCGTTGGATAGAAAAATTAGAACACAATCGAATCAAGATGAGGTATAACACAAAATACAACCAGTTACTTCTTGATAATGGAGGAGTTTAAAAACTGTTCTAGATACGAAGGCAACGCGCGCAGTAAGAGGCATTTAACAATACTTGAAGTACTCAGTGTTGTATGTATGATAAGACAGTTTTACTTGCACTAGCATTATTCCGAATGAGTTTGAAGGCCTCAGGGCTCCTGTATAGGTCAGACTCTCATAGTCCCCTGTCTTTCATGATCAATAGTAACTAACGTCACAGAAAAGCAACACACTATTTTCACAGGCGGGAGTCCGTAGTCACCTATCTCTTACATTCACTGACCAAATTTTCACCCATAAGTCCAAATTTGAATCCTTAATTTAAAAATTTACCCCATTTATTTTATTTGTGAATTAAGTAACAACTTATTTCTATTATTCAATTATTTCAATGCTTTATTTGTTATATTATAATGATTAAATTAAATTAAAGAATTAAATTCAAATTATAATAATCAATAAATCATTTTTAAAAATATATTATTCGCAACTTTGTATCATATAATTATATTTAATGTTAGAATTCAATTTCCGAGTCAATCCCATCGTTGAATAAACAATGTTATGGAATTGACCTTGAATAAATCATTAACATTGCTTCAGTGGAATGAATAGATTTCGGATTATTTTAAATTAATGAAATATTTATCATCCCAAGAGATATTACACTGCAATAAGTATCAATTATTAGAACTCAATAACTATATCCATTCATGTCATGAATTTCAATTCATGTTTATTTGACGGGTTAATTCCAATTAATTCAGGTTCACGAGATTTGGTATTCATAGTGTAGAATATAGGAATAACAAAGTAGGTATAGTAGTATTCTACATAAAAATCCTGCAAAAATTAAATATTGATATTAGTAGGCCTAGATCGATGTAATGTGTCAAACAGTTCCAGCATGGCGCTGGTGCAGGGGGGGGGGGGGGGGGACCAGCACATCCTGCGTAAATGCATTTCATCTCCTCTCCAAAATTAAAGAAATTATTATTCCTTCACTAGAGGGAAGTCAGGTCGGGTAACTAGTATCTAATAGGGTATATATAATAAGCCTTGAAACTTTTTACAAATTTACTTGTCAAAAGTATGCTATTGATTATGCCTACTAAATACGTATATACGGGTACGAGGGCTCTATCAAAACTATTTTAACATTCCACGAGTCGATCTGTTAGACAAATTTTATTTTTTACGATCTCATGAACATTATTTTATATAGTCCTTAGTAAGGTAAACTTCCTGATTATTTGTTTGAAACACTGGAACATGGGAAAGATTACTCACGGGAACATTGAACTCCTTGCCAAAAGTGGGTATTATTTTCGACCTAACCTAAAAAACATTTCAGAAATATTAAATATTCTGGTAAATTTAGTCTTTATATGGATTGGGATCATACTAATTTCGGAAAATTGTAATACTGGGAAGGTTAAAAGTCCATCTGCAATCATTACAACAATCATTACAACACGTTCGTTGCTCATAGATACATCCACATTAAAATAAATCATATAATTAAATTTAAATTCAATTCGTCTGATAAAGATTTACTTTTAGTAAAGTTGAGTGTAAACCGATCTTATTTGTGTCTTCTTTATTATGTACTATTTACACCTTATTGAAAATTATAGAACAGATATGGAAATAAAGTACTTTTATCTTTAATCTAAAGTACAAATCTAAACAACCTCCTTTGAACAAGTAGTGTTCCGTTTACTACCTAGTCACCATATTGGGATATATGTTCATACACGTTGTTCTTGTTTTCGCTAATAAAACTACTGTATGTGGAGAGTTGTTTTTACGATTTCCAATAATTAAGTGCATCATATATAAATGACATATTTATAGTCTCATGTTATAGTGAATTATTATTGAAAGCAGTTCACTATTTTAAAATAAATGTTTGCCTTTACCGTATCATTTATACTTTGTTCTTCATTATTATTGGAAAATATAGAACTATCTCCAAAGTACTTTTTTAAAACACGATAGCAACGAGCTTTGAAAAGGAAATGTTTTTTTCTTGAGTTTACCTGCTTATTGAAAGACGGTAAATATAGGAAACAGAAATGATTAGTAGAACACTATATGTTCGAAACGAAACATTATACGTTTTCAATCGTTTTGATTGCAATCTATAGATTTAGACTTATGCTATAATTTCCAATAATTATTATGCAGCGCACAGTAGCTGCTGCCCAAGTAAAGAATGTTGATCTTCGTAGTTGATACTACTAATAGTAGGATGTTCATAGTTTAGTATTTATAGTAGAACAACATTAAAAAAAAACTTAAAACTTCGTTCAAGTATTATATTTTAGCAATTCAAAGGACTCCATTGACAAAAACAATTAATTTATGGTTTGTAATTACGCATAGTGTTAAAGAAGTTAATTCGATGCACCAATTCTGGAGAATTGGGTCACCATTTCCATATTGGTCTACCGCCTATCTTGGTTCGGTCTTTTTTAAAAGTGATATAACTACTGGGGAACGCCTTGCCAAAACGTTCCTTCTTCATAAATTCATAATTTCCTCTTGTTTTACGACTTTTTATAAAATTATATACAGGAATGTTTTTATATGCGGATATCTGAGAAGGCAATTGGCTAAATTTACGTTTTTTGACATCAATAAATTCGGTAACTGAAACATCTTTACTAGAAATACTGATGCATCCATCATCGTTGTGCCTCTCTTTCTGATGCTGGCCATTCGTCGGAGTCCTTACTTTTCCATTTCCCGATCTTATTGTTGCCAGCCCACGATCAAATGACCTAACATTGGGGGTACTCACTCGAGTTGGCACAGATTCCAATCTTGCTGAACATTTAGTACTAGGACTTCCATGAATTAAATGCCCAGATCTAATGAGCTCATCAACTAGAAACCTTTTCGGGGTGGCATTTTCCTTTGATTTCTCCTCAAAAGTTGGCCGAATATTATTTAACGAACTTTTCTGACTTAGATATGTTGAAGGAAATGAAGTAATTGGAGTCCTTCTTTGCTGCTTGCTCCAAGGTATATCTCCTTTTTTAGAAGATCCGGCATTATTCAATAATGATTCAAGTTTTATTTCTGGTTTTGTAAACATATTTAAGTCTTGTTTTACTGTACTGGTAATATCATTATTCTTAATATTGGTATCGCAAAAAAATGATACTTTAAGGTTATAGTTTTTCCCCAAAAAGTCTATGACAGACACGCTTTCCAAGTTTTCCCCTTTTTCATTTTTTTCCACTTTTATATTATCACCTGATGATGATTTTCTGACTGGCTGAAATAAATTCCATAAGTTGCTTTCATTTTGTAAAAAGCTATTTCTATGTAACTCGCTTGTCTTTTCATAACCATTGGATTCATTTAAAACCGGCTGCTTTGCATCGTTCAAGCCAGTTGAAGAGAACTTCTTACGATTTTGAAGGTCGCCTATTTTACAACTCCCAAACTGTCTTAAGAAGTTAGATTGTGTATTAGAATCAGCAACAGCTTGATTTTTTGTTATACATTTTGCACAAATTGACAACTTTTTAAACAACTTATGAATATTATGTTTGTCAATGATTACATTTGGAATAGAGTTGCATACCTTCCTCCTAGAACGTACTCTCTCATTTGAATAACCCTCCAAGGAGTTATGTTTATGTCTCCTGAACACTTCCTGGTAGCTAAACTTACCACTGCTTTTTTTTCTTTCCTTTACAAACTGGTTTAATTTGATATTTGCATCTTTTAATGAAGTCGGTTCAATTCCAAATACTTGGACATCAGACAAAGACATGGTGGCCGGTTTAGAATAACTTTCACTGACTTCCACATCACGACGCCGTTCAGTAAAATCCACCTCAGAAATAGATTTTTCTTCAATTGGCGCTAATAGGGAACCCCTAGGGAGCCGGTGCCTAGAGCTACAAACTTTCATGTTGCTGAGGTCTTGACATCGACTGAAGTCATCAAACATCGACACGCAAATGACAATTCCCCACTAACATAACCAAAGATATGGTTATTTATAAAAAAAACTTTAGAATCATTTCACTAATAATTTAGATTTTTTTTTTGTTATATGTGTTAAACAGATGTTACTTGTTTATAAGAGTATAAACCTGCTATTTCAAAATCAAATTCTGAATTAAAAAAAAAAACTAGGATTTTAATACCACTTTGAAGTTGTTAGTATGCCAAAAGTTAAAAATGTATTAGAATATAAAATTGTTATTTCTACCATATTTTCTTTTCTGCTAGACCAGTTTCAGAATAAAGCACCCATCAAACAATATTACCAATTTCCGTAAATGTTTTTAAAGAAATGTGATTCTTGACACAGTATAGTATGCAGTCAAGAGGGTTATTCTATGAGACATAACTCTTGGACAATCTACAAGTGACCGTTAAATTGTGTTATATTCCAACTACAATGTTAGTATTGTAAAATTGGTCAGAGTCACAAATATTTTGTGGACTATAGTACACGATGCCCAAGACATACGAGTGCTGAAGACCATGCCCGTTCTCGTGCTCCTGATTGTGTTTGGAGCAAATTTGGTTTATCCCAATATAGGTTAAAAAGACTACACCAATGTCTACCTAATGCAATAACACCTAGCCGATCATTTTCTACTGAGGAACTTCTCTGTAAAATGACCCTGTACTATTGCACAGCGGCTCGGCTGTAATAGTGCAGCGGCACAAAGCAATTATGCGCTGGGAAAAAGGGTGTACCAACATTAATCAGGCTGTGACATGTGTTTACATAAAATGTTACATGACAGTGTCTGTCAATGCTGACAATTCAATTTTGCATTTGACTTTTGATCATTTAGCCACCTTGTCTATTTAGAAATGATTTTTTAATGTAAATAATGAGCTGGTCAGCTGTGTAGTTAATCTCTTTGCTATATCGCTCCGTATATATCTTCCTTCCCACAAATTTATTAAGTGCGCGTTATACACATATGTTTGACTCCTTCACCCTACGAGTACCATACATTTCAAATTCTTAGACATAAAAGTACACAGGAAGAACATCAAAACAAGGAAACCAACCACGAAACAACAAACCTTTTGCAAACGTTAAAACATTTCACCATCTATAAAGAGACAAACTTCACAAAAATAGAATACTGATTTGATATTCAAATAGTAAAAGAATTCTCTTAAAATGCTAAATTCGATTATTAAAACTTTGTTATTGTGTCAATATTTAATATGAAAAGATTTATAAAATAAATATTTCGCGTTAAACAACCTAAGGCCACAACCTTAACACAGCTAATTAGTTTTATGTTGGATGTTTACTTATTTTAGTTTAAGTCTGAGATGGTGACATGGATAACTGAAAAGTGTTTCTAGTGATATTGGTTTTTGATAAACTCAAGCTCCATTTTTTAATCCTTATAATTCTGCTAGCACACTGTTTCCAAGGCCCACACTTATATAACATTTTAGTTTCAGTTCTGTTCTAGAGGCAAAAAGTTGTTATTTGCCACCAATTTTCGTTATATGTAGAAATCTGATAGTGTTATCGGGAGTTTTCAATTCAGCTTACTCAAATTTATTTGAATAGATATGTTCAAGGAATAGATGTCACTAAACGAGTTGGGACCGGCAGCTTTACATACTCTACGACAGACAGTGTGCCAACATTCTATTTTCTTAATAGGTACAGGAATACTCAATATGTTTAAGGTATATTTGAGGTATATGTTTAAGTATAAGGTGTACTTAAACAAACTATTAGTACACAAAACATGACACACAGTTATAAACTACTCCTACAAGATTTGATTTTGTAATATATGGTAATAAATTCTTGTTTAGGTTTAGTTCAGCAGTTAGCACAGGTGACGGTGGTTTCAGGAGCTGGCAATCCTACTTATTAAGAGGTAAAGAACGACATACTTGTCTTGGTTTTATTTATTATTTTTATTTTTAAAATTTTTAATTTTTATTTCTATTATTTTATTTTTTATGTGAAATTGAGCAACTCTTAGACCAACGACCAACGATTCTTTCCACGCACTGTTGTGCACGTTGTATTAGCAGTTCCAGGTCACGGACCTACTAATGCTGAATTCAAAGTTTGTCCTGTCTATTGTCCTGCTGTGGTGGTGGGGTCAGTAAGTAAATGTCTGTACTTTTTTTTTTATTCTGTGGTTCGTCTGTTTACGTCATTTCGTGGTCGTTTGGTCTCATTGTGTCCAAACGACCACGAAATGACGTAAACAGACGAACCACAGAATAAAAAAAAAGTACAGACATTTACTTACTGACATTTACAAATCTGATACTATTGTTTAAAGGGACTATTGTGTGTTGAATACAGTGTTTTCCTAATAATGCTCTACAGGGAGGTCTACATTGGTGCTTAGCTCAAATGTACTAAGCATTAACACAAATGTATTAACAGGCGGCTTCACGTTCACTGCAAGGGACAATAGAGTCACCAATAAATTTCAGTAATGAAACAATTAGATATCAAGTGTAGTATTAGATATTTATAATAATTATATATTAAATGAGTAGTGTAGTCATGCAGTAAAAGAGACAGTGACAACGCAAAAATTGAGCAATACTTAGATAACATACATATAAAACGTGGAATACAAAATAACGAGTTGAACAAAGAAATTGAATCTGTATTTGTTCATATTTGAAACATTAAACATAAAAGGGAAACAAACATGAAAAAGTGCTAAACTTTTATCAGTAAAACAGTTTTGTTTTTAGATTTTTCTGTATGGGCCGTTCCAGACTTAACACTATTACACATGCAAATGAAACCCGTGTTATTATTAAAGCGAGTAAAAGAACTTTATAACCATTAAATACTAAGCTGAGAAGTAGCGTTATGAGAACTGCTAAAATCCCTCTTACCATCTTACAGTAAGATTCATGAATCTGGAATCCTGGCAATTTGTTTTCATAAAACTCTTGCATTTAATTAACCTTCTGCCATATCTTATAAAACACCGCCAGGATGTTTTCAGTGTATTTCTCTTTATCTACACATGCGACCAGAAATTAAACAATGTAGACGTTACATGGGCAATATAAACCGCATTACAAATTATATTTAATAATTATTACAAATTACAAAGTATATTGATCACATTATTAATGTATCAGGTAAAACACATTAAGAATCCTTTAACATAAACCAGTATGTTATGTTATAGTACATGTATGTATTATAGTATGTTATATATTATAATACACCGGTAAGACAGTGTATTATAATTCTAATATTAATAATACTAACCTTACTGGTAATAACGAATGCATGAATTCATTGTCTCTAATTGTCTAGACATTGCCTGCCTCTAAGTAATGGTACTGGAAGGTTTCATTCAGTTTTGCCCTTTTACTGAGTCCCATATCTTTTGACTAATTCTACATCCTTTTATAGGCAAACACATACCGTTATGGAATTTCTAAAATTATTCTAAAGAATTTCGTAAAAAAAAATATCAAAGGGATTACTTCCAACTTTATATCAAGAGCACTTTAAACTTGTATATTCTGTATGTTACGGCAAAGCATACGGTAAAGCAGCAGCGACTAATACATATTTAGCTATTAAGTTCATGTGAATAATACAATCACTTAAAAAGAAAAGTGACACACTGACTTATGCATCTTTTTAATCAAACGAAAAATAAGTTTCTGTATGGTTTGAAAAAAAGTGCTTGATCCATAATCATATTACTGTAATAATATGTTAATATTAATATCAACAATCTAAACTACCATTAACTAACTGACTATTAATTATTTCAACTAAATTTTCTATTGATCAAATAATTTGTCAACAAAAAAATCATAAATTAATTAATCAAACTACAGACTTATAAATAATAAAGTGAGAAATACAATAACTGTTCTTAATTCACTAAGCAATCAACTAATATATTATAGCTTACTAAGTTGGTTATCATTAATTAACGACTTGATCTAGAATCCTTGACGCAGGGTATATCCTTCTAAATATTTTACTAATGGTTGAGCTTCGATAGTAGATTATCAAAACTCATTCTCTTCACGGTTAAAGAACATTCTTCTTGATTTTACTGAATTATTTAATATTCGTTCTTCAGTAAGATATTCTTTATAATAATTGTTTTCGCAGTAATGTATGTGACTTGTGCCTGATATGTTTTCATTTTCTGAGTTGAAACTATAATGAAGTGATCATTTTGGAATAATGCCCAATTGATTCTTTAAGCATCATACATTATTAACAAAATTCTTGTTTATATATATATAAATTTCACATAAACACGTGAAATAACAATCAATGATCAAACCACAATAAGAAATGGGAAAACAAGACTAAGATCTTTCAACCGTAACAAGCGGTCTTCGTCAGGGTTGGGTTTTTGACTCTGACGAAGACCGCTTGTTACGGTTGAAAGATCATAGTCCTGTTTTCCCATTTCTTATTGTGGTTTGATCATTGATTGTTATTTCACGTGTTTATGAAATCTTTATATATATATACACTTCTACTCTCTTCCTGACGACGAACATCAGTTCGAAATATCGATCCAGTAAGTTTTCTAGTTTCTTCTATGTGTTGTCTTTTTCATTTATTTATCTGCCCAGTTTGGACTGTTTAGTATTTTCATATATATATATATATATAACAGTTCAAAATTGAAGATAGGTACCACACAAAGTAGAGAAACACACTTAAAACTCAAATTTTTCAAATTTTCGGGTAACCCGTCTTCAGGAGAAAAGAGAAAGGGAGACCAAGCACGTTGTAGACGCAACGGCTAGCAACCCGTTACAAATATATATATATTATGAAGCATACACTCCTCGCTTCTAGGTAAGTTGTTGTGATCTTGGTTTTCGATTTTCACATCAAGAAAGTTGTTTTGCTCTAAATTTACAAGCAAATAGTGCCTTGGTATTCTCATGTAAAGAGAACAGATTTCCATGAATTTTCTACCTGTGTAATTTTCGTATTCAGCAACTTTTGCTATTGCTCTGTTTTTAATTTTTTGCACGTGGGTTAACATTTTATAAAATAGTACTATCCTAAAATTGTAGCTTAGATGAAGGCCTTCTAAAAAGTATTTTCAGAACCTATCAGTTTGCCTCTGAACTGATAGGACCGGGGTTCGATGCCCACCTGGCCCTCGATTTATTCACGTGGGATGTGAATAAATCTGAGCACGTCGTCCCTCGGAGGAGGACATTAAACCATCGGTCTCTAGCCAGTACGATGTCAGATACTCGTTAAAGATCCCTACTCTAAATACATTTGAGTTAGGCAAAATTTAGGAATCCCACTGTAGAATCAACCTTCATTGTGTGGTATCACAAAGCGCATTTTGTTGTGTCACACAAGTTGTGTGTGAATAACTTGGCACACTTTTTTCGTGCTGCTCACGATAAGAGACTTCTTTCTACGTCAGATTTGCTGACATACATTACGTCATAAGAGGGACTTAATTAATTCAGCGACCAGCACCCAATAAAGAAAAAATAATCCTATCCCAACCGACTTACAAGCTACAGCACATCCATCGAGAGACAACATTTTTTAATACAACGTTATGTATTCTGTTTACATGATTTGACTTAAATCACTGGCCTAGAATCACCCGATCATAAACATACTAAAACTAGGAGACTACTATTAACAGATTTACTGATCTCTACTATTAAAGTTAGACACACTGACTAGGAGGCTTGACACTGCAGGGTATCCAACGTAAAACATGCATGGAAATTTTCTTTGAGTCTCAAAGTATCACAAGTTAATGATCTGTACTTTTACAAAACTATAACGCAACATTTAGAACCAAACCTGTAAAGTGGTTTATTCACAACTAAAATGCCTAACAATTAATAAGTAAGATGTTTTCTGATCCAGGACTGCATTTAAATCTGAAGCTTGAAAACTACAGATATTAAGTTATTGGAATATTTTCGTGTAAAGTTTTTTTTTTATTACAACTACCCAACAGCCAACAAGTAATATCGAGTAAATTAAAAACAAATTTCTACACAAGTGCATTTTGCAGATACCTGTTTGATTGTATACAAAATTACTATCGTCATTTTCCAGTTTAATACAAAGATCCATAAATCATAAGGTCGACATGGCAAGAAGTTCGAGCGCCGAGACAGTTGGTTCGGAACGGGACACTAATTCGAACAAACTATTTTCTTCAATGTGGGTATCGTCTAAGAAAAACTCACGCAGAAAGCAACTGCAGTCGGATGAAATGACTGACATGAAGACAGTCTCCAATTCGCAGGGTTATAACGACTTGCATACGCTGCTCACATCTATCGAAGGAGAACACTCGATGGACAGTTTAAGAGGTGTTGACTGTTCACAATCCGACTTCCAGTTGGAATGCTACATGGAAGGTACCGATATCCACTGTAAAAAAGATCTTCACACGAGAAGCGAGTTTCTTGGAATCAAAGCAAAAATACCTCCAGGTAGACTGATCGATTTACCAGATATTTCTCGATTAAACCATGATTTGAATGAACAACCTCTATGGCAGGAACGGCTTCCATCAGAAAGGAACACTTCGGACGACGAAAAAAGTTCAGAAAAGAGATTCAAACATAACTTTCCTGAAAAACCTTTCATGGAGAACACCATCAAACGATCAAGTTCTGGTGAGGTTTCAAAACAACACGATGAAAATCCGTCAATGAATTTAATCAAAACTACAAACAAGGAAAGTAAAATGTTTACTGTTGAATGTGAAACAATTGAAAAAGAAGAGTTTTTGAAGAGAGAATTCAACGATGACTGCTTGCACTCTGAAATTCCTTTCGGAAAACCTAAATTAGTATCAGAAATAGAAGTAGGTTCATTTTTAGTACCAAATGAAGAAGGTAAACAGTGCCCCATGAAACTGAAGTTAATATGGGATGTGAATGTTGATAACATTGGACCTATCAGCAATCCGAAGTGTTTGCCAAATCCACTTACAGAAGATAATATATCCAATCTGCTAAGTAAAGCAAAAGAGTTATGTGAGACTTCAGAGCCCAAGTTTGAAACAAAAAGAATAGAGTATACTAAGGGAAGGAAAATATTCCCAAGCCCTAAACCACCTTCTGGGATTCTAGGGCCCTTGCCTGTAAGATGTGAAGAAGCAAAAGTTATTGCTTTAAAAGACGGGAATGAAGCTACAAAAGAGGATGAAAAACAACCGACTGCATTCGCAAATAACGGAGAAAGCATGGCAAAACCGATTTCGGATATTCGGTACGGAAATATGAATGATAAAATCCCGGTCTATCAACGTGGCATAAAGTCCACACCGACCACTTCAGTGTTCAAGAACGAGAAGAACGTAAATAATGCTTACAGCAAGGACAAGGACACGAAGGTACCTGTTGCAATGCGTTTGAGACAGGACACTTTCAAGAGTACTCTAAGCGGAAAAAGAACAATTGATGCGCCCTTCAAAAGCCGGTCTCCCTTGAACAGGGACCCCTCTTTGAGAGCGAAGCTAGGAAGGAATGCCAACCCTCCTCCGACGTGCCAGTTCAGGCAGAAGTTGGCTCAGAAGCAAACCGAACTCAGCCAACCATCTCCCCAGTCGCCAACCAAACCCAAATGGCGATAACGAAGTCAAATCAACTCTTGTCTCTTTCAGGTCCTTGTGTCACATTAAATTTTTAGCATTATAAAACGATTTGGTGTACAAAAAATTGCAATTTTCTTATTACCTGTATAAACATATATAGAAAAAAATATGTCAGTTTTCCTGGTTCAAATCAAAACTTTAAAGCCAAAGTTTCAGTTTTATTAAAAAAACTTGTTATAGACGAAAGTACTAGATTTGAACAATGGAAATCTATTATTCGAGCTTTAAACATTTTAGGAATGAAAACATTAAAACAACTGTCAGGATAAACAAGATCTGTGTTTATTTTCATGTCTATTAACACTTTGTTTATGCTGACAGTTTCCAGTGCTCCATTCATTCATTCTAACCCTCAATAGCAAAACTGATTCATTAGGTTTCACCACGTACAATTTTTGCCTAACAAGAAGGTTTAAAATAAAATAGAAACTGCGGTTTTGAAATTTCTTTTGAACCTGGCAAACCCACTGGTTTATGACAAATATTTTTCTTCTGCAGTCATTACTTTTATCTAGTTTTTTTTTTTTTGTATAAAACAAGATTCGAAAATAAACACGCCAAAAAGGTATCTACGTCTAAGCCGTAGACTTAGACGGTAATAATGAAAACTTATGAAATGGAATTAAGATTTTTCAACCAAAACAGCACGTCAGTTCAAGTGTCTTAATGACGAAGAATGTTTTTTTTTTTTGTTGACCCTAGTTCCATTTCTGGATTTCTCACTTTGGTTTGGACAATGTTATATACAGGGTGTCCCAGTAGATTTTGATAAAAATAGATATAAATATTAATATTATTGATAATGAAATCAATATTCATTATTTAGAATGTTAATAAGAATTTGATGATTTCTACTTAATTTTTAAAATACAGATGTTTTCCCCTTCTGCATTGACACATGCATCAATCAATGCATGGTTAGAGGCGTTAGAGCTCGTTTATTCTTTACCATCAATTCAATTCAATGATTCTTATTCAATCAATTCAATCACTGAAGGTTTATTTGTCATTCAATTGATGAATGTGTTAATGCTGAGGGTGAACAATTTGAATATCTGTTATCATTATGATCAATAAAATTAATACTCATATATTTTTATAAAAATCTACATGGTGCGCGACTTCTGGGACACCTTGTATATTGAAATATTACATGTTATTTCATGTTGACACTGAATATATATTTTGGGTACGAGATATAGATCAAAATATTTTGTTGCCTTTACTTGCTATTCGTATAAAGTTGATGTCAGTCAATCAATGTTTTCAACAGAAATTAATATTAATAAATTAGTTAATAATGAAAATAATATTAATAAATCCATTTTATTTAAATGATGCATGATTGCATTGTATTAGTTAAATGTTGCAAACCTGCATAAATTGATGTAATGAACTTTAAACGTACATAAAAGAAAGCTAATGGAAAACTCGCCTCTGTTTCTATATTGTTTTTTTTTTTTTTTTTTTTTAAAAAAAAGACATTTACATTGGAACTCTGAAGCTAAACAATTGGCCCTTTGTGATGCCACAGAATGAAGATGGATTCTACATCGGGAGCCCTAAATTTTGCCTAATTCAAGTGTATTTAGAGTGGGGATCTCTAAAGAGTACCTGGCATAGTATAGGCTTATATTTACAATGCAAACGACTCACCAAAGGCTGATGTCGCGAATAATAATCCTGAAGCTAGTAAATTCTATTAATGGGATAATTTATATTGGGCAGCTCGCCGTCTAATGGCCAATCGCCAATAAGACTCTCCGCGTGAATGAATCGAGGACCCGAGTGGTATTGAACCCCCGACCAAGGGCATGCACTTTCACATTGGACCAACCTGGCCCTCCCGTTATTTATCTAACATTTCTTCATAATGTAACATTTTGTAGCACTGATTTAAACTTTCTTGGCAAATAAAACTTGACAAAATTCAAAATCACATTAAAATAAATGAAATAATTAAATTGACTGTGAATGATATTGCTATAAGATTAATTGCAATAAACTGAGTGTGGACCACTCGAGATTACACTGGTTTCAGCCCATTGTGCAGATTGAACTGACCCCTATGAACCTGACAACTAATTAAGGCCACTCAGTCACAGAATAATGCCTCAGCAGGAAGCTCTAACACGTATTTTTTATTCCAATATTATTTTTTAAAAATATTAGTAATTACTCACAGACGACAATATTTATGTTTTCAAACAATAAATCAATCCCCAAATGTCGATTAGCTTAGCTTTAATCAACGTTAAACCGGTTAAAAATGATTTGTTTATACTAATCCTAATTGTAATAAGCTAAACAAACAAATGTTAATCGAATAAATACCATCTCTCAATTATCCATCACATTTATTCAAAACTTATTTTTTCATATTTTTTCAATATTATTAGTTACTTTCGTTTTTAAATCCTTAACATATTAATAATTCTATAACATTACCTGACTCGGCAAACTTCGACTAAGACATCTGATAGTTGAGTTAACTTGAGCTAAACTTAATGTATTATTTGTTTATAAACATAATAACTGGCCCTGTCCTCACATATAAGTACTCAATTTCAACAAGAATAAACACTAATTTAAAAAAAAATACATTAGGTTAGGTTGCAGTGGCTATCCCACAAGAGAGCACACATACAACAAAGACTGTCTCTTTTCAAACCAAACCATGAACATTCTTCATTGGAAGACGAAATTTTACCTAAATCAAGTGTATTTAGAGTAGGGATCTTTAACTAGTACCTGACATAGTACAGGCTGGGGACCGACTGTTTAATATCCTCTCCAAGGGATGACACGCTTAGATTTGTTTTAAACTCTCAAATAAATAAATCGGGCCACAGTGGGAATCGAACCCGGGATCTACCAATATTAAAGCGAGCACGTAAAATACTAGGCTTCCCAACACTAGTTTAAATAATAAAATAAAACAAAAATTATTTCTCAAATTTTATTTTGGTTTTTATTTGAGAAAGATATGAAAATATAATGCAAAAATAGTTAACTTAATAACAAACAACCTACATTTATGTAATTATTTCGATTAATTCATTTTTGTTAAACTCAAATACAATAACAAATTAATGAAATTTATCAAATACAATACAAATTACATAATTAATTATGCATATTATACTAACGTAGGAAAGAAATTTATTCAAAAGAGACAACAGAGGGAACTGAATAGTTGATCTTGGGGCTATAATACCTTTTGAAATAAACCAAAAAGTACTTTTATTTAATATGAAAAACCCATATTATGGCTACACGAAATATGAGATCCAGATTTTCTAGAAGCGTTAGAAGAAAATGAAAGAATACCCATTTTGATATAAAGTATGATAATGACATTTCCATTTTTTAATATTGGCTAAAAATAGCAGGTTTTTTTTATAGATCAAACAACATCCTTATGTTCTACTATCATTTGTCTTGCAATAGTATGGAGTATATTTATAAATGGACAAACATGATTTGAAATTACAAAAATTGATTCAGGGAAGTTGAAAACGTGGAAACCCTTGAAATCTAAAAATCGGTTTTATTATGATTAGTGTATATTACTTACAGTAAAACAACATAAATTAGAAAAGAACTGAAAATCTTTGCTAACCTACTAGATAAGGCAAAGCGCTCACTTAGGCCAGACTATTGTGAGTTGAGTCTTTTAAGTTTTGATTTTTGTGTTTCCTGTTTTTAGCTTATTAAAAAAAAAAAATGAAGGAGCACGGAAGAATGGTAAGTAAGAATCATTTTTGTAAACACACCTAAAACTGTTATCTGCACTACATATTAACCAACAATGAAGCAGCATAATGCCCAGATGGGATTTTAAAGGCAACAACTGATTCTGTAGACGAGCATTCAGAAAAAACAGAATGTGGGAGGCAACAAAAATTTATAATTAAAAAACTGATGAAAGCAATCAATTAGAGTAATGTTGATTTCTGCAGATTGTATTTACAAATATTTATTTATTTGTATTAATATTATGTCGGATATATTCTGTGAACTTTCTGGTACTGTCATGTTATTTAAAGTTAATTTGTGTAGTTTAATTTTTAACTTCAAATTTATGATATAAGTTATAACTTTTCATTAACATTTTAAATTGGCACTAATTTATTTTGATAGCTCTCCACAATATATAGTATAAAAAGGGATGCTAAATTATTTCATGATACACACCATTATTTCTTTCAAGAGCATCTGAAAAGCTCTTCTAAAGCAAACATTTCCTTATTTTATCGAATTGAACAAAGAATTTATTTTATCTCGTAATGGACATTTATTAAAAAAAAAAGATATACAAAGAAAAGTTAATATAAAGGGTTAAGAAGTTGATTTGTTTAGGGGTACTGACTCTAAACTCTCCACTCTCGGGGTCCATGTCGAGCAGGGAGTAGTCCGTAATCCTGTCCCCGTTACCGTTTATGTTCACGTCTCCGGTGATGCCTGCAATATACCAACACAACATCAATCTCTGACAAATACCGAGCTCTTCCTCTTCGTCGACTATTTCGTCGCTGTATAAACCAGTCAAATACAGCAGGACAAACCTCAAGAATGATCAAAACAATTTAATGCAACTTTATATGTTTTGTATAAATTACAAAAAAAATATAATTAATTGTATAAAGGAATGTTATCGCATAGGGAATAAATGAGTCGTCAGAACAAGTATTCTGTTTTTCTATTTATTTCTTTTGTAGAAATGTCAGTAAGTTGGTTCGTTAACGTGACATTTAATCGCTGTTACCAACCGTCACAGTTTCGATCTTTCTATAAGTGGGACGAAAGGTAAAGCTCAAAGTTTAACAAAGTGTCCGAAAATACTTCACCGGCTTGGTATGTATGCATTATTAAGAGCCAACAGAAATTGTATGCATTCTACTACTATAAATAAATTAAATAAAATTAGAAATTTAAAGTTAAAATATCCTCAAATTTAAGTATTCAATATATATTTTAAAAATTTAAAAAAAAATCAGTTTTGGAATATGGGCTGCCAACATATAGCCTAAAACACTTTTCTGAGAGATATACCTTTTACCAGTGGAATATTTTTACTCATCCATAAATTGGTGAACAAAAATGTAATTTTCATTTAGATTTCATTTTTTTTAAACTAGGCTTCATTACATTATTTGGCTATTTTTACTTTTTCCAAAACTTTAATTAAGGCAAGTGTTTTAATGCTAAATTTAAAAATACAATATATTATAAATGATTAACAGCAAACTGTTTATTGAATAAATTCAGCAATATCCTATGTGAAAAACTGGAGTCGGTTGGAGGTAAATAATAATACAGTATTAGTTATGAAGTTTTGAGATTTAGAAGGTACTCGAAGGTGTAGTGACACAGCAGCAGTTAACCACCGAACTACGAGGTGTCATTGGTGACTTTTTGATTTTCACGCGTTCTGTACATTCTAATTTCAAATATTTTTGTTGTTATCTTGGTAGACCGGTCAAGATTATATGTTCACAGTTTTGACAATGTAGTATTTCTTGTTTTTATGTCCGAGGCTATACAAGGTTAACGAGTTTAGACGCATGTTTGTGATCTCTGCGATTTATGACTATTGAAAATAATTGAGGAGAGTTTGTTATTAATTTTGGGGTAAAAAATGGTATTAAGTGGTCAAAAACTCTCGAAATGTTAACAATAGAGTACAGTGAGTCAACTTCAGCAAGAAATGTTCATAAGTGGTATAAGTTAATAGGTAATAATGTTTTCAACAGCAAAAAATCTCCAAAATCGTCAAGACGATTCTAACCCATTATGTCACTCACACAAAACAACACATCCTATATATTCAAAACTATAAACATATGATCATGCCTGGGCTAAACCGGCTGGTATGCTGATGAGGCGTATTTACGCATATCAGCATAAAACCCTCCGGATTATCCTAGATGCACCCCGTTACGCCCCGAACGAGTTCCTCCACCACGAGGTCAAACTGGAGCGCCTGTCCAGGTTTATTCGAAATTTGGGAATTAAGGAAGATTGTAGCAACGCGGACTCCACTAACCCGCTGGTAACGAGCATCAAGACACTCCTCACTGAAGATGTTCAGAATGAACAAGATCAGCTGCCGAGGAGAGCGGTGGCTTCGGCTGAGGTAGAGGAAGACTCAGAAGATTTGACACGGATTCTTCAACAACATTACTAACCTTGTTAAATTTTACACGAATAATGTGTTTTTAATAGTACATTACCACTATATTTATATTTTATACTACTATCATAATTAATATAGTTATTATAGTTATTATTAAAATAAGTTAATATATTATTATTGTTGTTATAGTTATTAATATAGTTAATAATTTATATTATTATTATTATTGTTGTTATTATTTAAACTACTATTAGTGATATTATTCTTATTAGTAGTCTCACCATTTATTATTATACATAACTATTATTACTGTTATTATTATACTATCATTATAATTATAATTATTATTCCTATTATTAATACTATTATTATTATTAATAAGCATAAGACTTAGGATTAAGTTATTAGTTTGTAAGATAGATTGTACAATAGGGGAAAAAGCCCGGTGGGCGACACTTAGTGTCCCCCGTACGGCAACCCCTGAAATCTGTAAATTGGGAGTAATCCCCAATAAAGAATTTTCATTCATTCATTCATTCATATGATCATAATGAGTGTACCAATACAACAAAAAATTTTGAAATTACAAGTATAGAGCGTGCGAAATTTAAAAGTGTTCTTACTTGTTGATAACTTTTACTGTTGATAAAATTAGGATTCTAATTTTCATTCGTGTTACCAACTTTTCAACACTTCTTACTCCAGTTATTACGGTATAATTTATTTCAAAAATATTAATGGCTTATAAGTAAAATACTTTAAGAACATTGATTGATTATAGATTGATTGATAGATTGATTATTCATATTTCTCAATTGTGACTTATTACGATTTAAGTAAAAGATTTAACTAGTCAAGTTAAGTGGTTGTGGACACGGAGAGATTTCTTTCTGCACCGTCGTTAAGGCTGTAGGTTGTGTGTTTGTACCTTTGAAGGTCCGGTTCCACATGCGGTTGGTGATGGTTGTCCCGTCAGACTGATTTCCGCCCATTTGAAGAGTTTCATTCAGAGCTAGCGCATAGAGCAACACGGCATCGTAGAAGGCCGTGACGAATGTAGACACGGGATCCGGCCCAAACACGTTGGTCGTGTTCGAATCTTTCTTCCACAACTCCTTCACCTGAAAGAAAACACAATAAGAAAATGTAATAGCAATGCAGAAAAAATACTTTTGATAGAATTATTTCCACAGTTACTTGAATTTGCATCAGAACTAGTACTATTCATTGCAACTTTTCAATCAAATATTAAATGATTTATTTGTAATATGCATTCAAATATAACCACAACTTCTATCATGCGGATAACTTTTAACGTAATTATCACCTTTTTTTTTTATCTGTAATGGCCAATCACAGGAACAGAATTGGGAGCGCTGGAAAAGAGTGTTGTTTTCTTAATAGTTAGGATGCGTTGCAGGAAAGTTGTCTCTATTTATATTTTACCAAATCACCATTAATAATCCGATGGAGCCAACCATATTCTGCACAATTTAGTTAGGAAAATTTAATTTAGTATGATAAGTAAATTAATATACCACAGCGCAAGTTCATAAATTCGACAGTATAAACTTAAGTTCTCTGTAAGCATTCTTGTACTGCTTTTGCCATAGCACTAAGCTAACCACATGTTGAACCCTCTATTACCATTACTGTGTCTGCCTTTGGTTAACTGTTGAGTAGAAACTGCCACAAATCCTTTCCGATCATATATTAGGAAATTTCACCAGTATATGTACACTGATACAGATTTGAAGCGAGAGGGACTTCTAGGAACCAAGATAAAGATATTCCCAGGTATTTCGGGTCGCCGCGCCGCTTTAGGATGTTTGTCTCCGCAGAAACATGTAGTAGATATATTTATCCATCTTAGTTAGAAAGAAGAGAACATTTCAAGACACACTTAAGCACTTGTTTTACGAGTTGCTCAGCGATACTATTTTCTCTTATCTATGTTTAATGCTATTGAATCGGAAACATACATGAAAAGTATAAACAGTTATCAGGGATTCTAGCTTATTCCTTGTACTGAAGTAACCTGCCAGTTAGCATATCCTTGCATGTAACTGCACTTGTAGCTGTTGCTTCAGTTGAGTGACCCACAGAGTGGTTGCAGAGGTGGCCTTGATGATTTATCAAAGAGGCGTATCTAAATGCAAGGATGTAATCGCATTAGTAAATGATACCGTCTTACTTTGTAGACTGCTGTAAGAGTTGTTAAACCTGTTCTGGACGTTAAAGAAGTAGAATTAGTCAGAGTCAGGTAGAACTAATCACGTTCAACCATCTTCAAGTAGAACTAATCAGAGTTGCTGCATCATGGGACTATATATTATCAAACATGAGTGCCTACACCCATGGTCGCTAGATTTTATTTCATGTTATTAATATAATAAAATGTATTGATTCTGATTACTTATACTTGAATGTGGACGGCGCCCAATTCCCACTCTAGTCTACGAGGTAAGATGGTACCACACAAATGCGATACAACAAAGCCCTGAGTTATGCCAGTGTGGATGCAGTTAACAAAAATTGTAATATGACAACTTAAAAAATTCATCACTTTAAAATTGAAATCTTGACAGAAACCTTGAGAAACTGCTGTCAAGCATTTATATTACTCCTATATGTTGTCATAGAAGGAACCTGCTGAAGAAAATAATTTAATACCGTTCATTAATTCATAATAATGCCAAAGAAAGAGTTCATGTCATTTGATACATCTGTATCTTTTTACATTTTAGAGTACTTTGAACCTTAAATGACTTAAGTTTTAGATGGAGATGAAACACGATTTGCAGGTTGAGGGCCAACAAGAAAACAGTCTTTGAGACCAAAAAAAGGTTACCTTAAGAGAGAAAAAATTCTCCACACCCAATGGACTTAAGCTGGTAATATGTACAGTTTAGAACAAACAGAATGGGTGTTTTTTTTGTACAATACATACACAATAAAATGATATTTTTATTAAATAAACTGTATAGTTGTTTTATTCCGTAAAACAATAATGATCAATTTCAAAATATAAACATCTTTTATGAGATATATTTTAACATTATTGCTAAAGAAATTTACATTGCCAACATGGGTATTAAAGTTTTACAGTAAAACCTTATGTAATTATGTGTGAAATGTTTTACAGTAACTTTGTTTTAGAAAAATCTGATTATGTTTTATTATGTCTGTTGACAATGTTTTATTATGTTTATAATGCCTTTACAAATCGAAATAAAGAAATAGAAAGAACAATTAAATAGGAAATATGTTGATACCAGTTTACTCTTTGCTGCCGCGAATACCACGAACTCTTTGCTGCCGCGAATACCACGAACTCTTTGCTGCCGCGAATACCACGAACTCTTTGCTGCCGCGAATACCACGAACTCTTTGCTGCCACGAATACCACGAACTCTTTGCTGTACCATATATTCTACTATCATACATGATATCACGATGTACATTGTGTTTGCTTCTTTATAACAAACTCTTTTTAAAGTTCCAACTAAAATTCCAGACTAATTATTTAATTTGTTCTATTTCAAATTATTAGGTATCATACATGGAACTATACCATCTAAATACAGTTAAGTTCAGTCATATCACATGTTCAGGAATAGAATTCACAACTAGGAATGGACCTTAAAGATAAATTAAAGTACTATAAATCATCCTCTTAAAAATTTAAGGTTTCATGCAAATATTTTAGAGCACTGACTACAATGAAACCACTCGCATGGCTATCACGGTATATCAAAGTGATTGGAAATTTATTTAAACATAGCTTTCTATTTCCCTTGCTGGATTCAAAATGTCATGCAAATATGAGATAAAAGGGTTATCCAGTCGATAGCTCAGTGATGTTTAATTTTAATAATCGTAGCTTTTTTATATTTTTTTAAAACAAATGTTAAGTTTAATAACTAATATTAATAAACTAACAGTACATAAAATCATTAATTGAATAAAGTACAAACTAATTAAATTAATTGCTAATAAAAAATATTCCCTTTGAGAAGTATATTGTAATAATATTTCATTTCATTACAAGTTTTGTAAAAAAAAAAGTTCTTAAAATTAGAAATTTTGCAGAACAATCCAAAAAATATAAAACAGTTAACATAATAAATGATCTATTATTTTTAATATCGAACCTAAAAGTGGTATTTGTGTTAACTAAATTAATTTATACCATAATATAAATATGTATGTGAACAAAAAAGAATATTGTCTAGGATGAAACGCATTAAATTACAGAAAGAATACTCAGATGAAAACCGAAAGGGGAAACAACTAGCGCAACTCACGTCAATATTTCGACAACCATCATCAGTAGGAGAGAATTGGTTGACTATGTACCGACTGACAATCAACTGGTTTGTTAGACCCATCGCGCGATGAATAAATCTGAGCAACACGTCGTCCCTCACAAGGACGTTAAACCATCGATCCCGAGCCTGTACGATGTCAAGTACTCGTTAAAGATCCCTAATCTAAATACACAGTGTGTTCCCTTGTGGGACTACCACTGCAACCTAACCTAACCTAGACTCTTCGAGAAGGTGCCTTACAATCCTCTTCATGGGATGGAACGGAATGATGTGGATGTTGCAACTGTTAAACTTCTTCTAACTCTATCCATTTTTGCACTTTCATTTTCAATTATGATTCCTCTTCATACTTGTTAATGCTTGCTGTAGTTCCATCTTCCATCTAATAGCCTTGTAATCTCTTCAGCGACTTCCTTATAAGAGGAGCTATTATTGATGAGTACTTGAGTATATCGTTCAAGCCCTTCTGACTGTGCACTCACCTTGACAATTGAGTCAACAGTCCGTGGAAGTGAGCATCCTGTAGACAGAAGTACTAAACCCTTCCACGATGTTTTTAATAAGAACATCTAGGAAAAGTAAGTTTCCGTTACTGCTGATTTCAGTTGTGAAAACATGTCCTGATGCTACTTGAAAATGATAATGAAGTCGGCAGATTTCCTCATTTCCTCTAGCAAGGACGAAAATATTATATATGTGTCGAACATAGATGCAAAATTTCAAAGATGTGGAAAAGACGTCTTCAATTTTTTTCATATAAAAATTAGCAAAAAGTAATTCTAAAGACAATCCCATGGAACCGCCATCAACGTGATTGAACGTGCGACCATCAGGAGACACAAAACAGAATTCCATTGTGCACAACTTCAGAAATGTTGTATTCGTTTTGTAGCCCTGCAGATGGCCAGGTAAGTCGAAAGCTTGTTTTAGTATAATTAATGTGTTTTACAATTATGAGTGTTCAATTTCTCCCTGGGGGACATAATCTATCAAATGACAAAGGAGACAAGTAATGTGTTTAGGAAAAAAAGAACAGTTACTTAAAAGGATAGTCAATGCAGAAGCTGCCCTGTTAGTTGATAATTCTGGTATTGAAGAGGATTTACTGCTTATTTATACAAACATAAGTATTAATGATCAAACCTTAATAAGAATGGGAAAAAAAGACTAAGATCTTTCAACTGCAACAAGAGGTCCTCGTCAGAGTCAAAAACCCAACTCTGACGACGACCGCTTGTTGCGGTTGAAAGATCTTAGTCTTGTTTTCCCATTCTTATTGTGGTTTGATCATTGATTGTTATTTCACGTGTTTACGTGAAATCATTTTATCGATAAACATATGTATATATTCTGAAATAAATTTCAGGAAAAAATAATTGAAAGTCACCAACTTCCAGTCTCTAATTGTTGAAAGTGAAAGGTGGGCAAGACTAAGCACACATGGTAGTCTTGAATCGGACCCACTTACTCGTATAATCGTTTTATCAAACACAAGTTTATATACATATACAATTTTTTTTTAATTTTTCTTTTAACTGTTATTAATATAATTAGCGTTTATAATTTTACGAATTGAATAAAGTCACGATAATTGTCAGGCCTATTCCACCAAATAAATTAATTGAAGTAGATGAGAAAAGTTAATTAATGAAATAAATGATTTATCATAAATCTAATCAGAGTTATCTAAAATCTAATTTAATGCCTTAATTATTTAAATTCGCCTGGAAACCTTGATCACTTCATCAGAAACTCTTGTAGTATTCACTTGTAATATTTAAACACAACTACAACCATGAAGAAAAATCTATCTAGATTATTTTAATGCAACAGAAGTGATGTTTGGAGTAAGGAAAAGTGAAAACATTTGTCTCTAACATCCCTTAATCAGTGAGAGTTGGATTTAAAAATGATAAGTAGCCAGTAAGTGTACCAAAGATACCTAGAAAAATACTATGACTTAACTTAAAATAGTATGTCTAGAATATGTCGATATTTCAACATACGTTGCCATGAGGAAGCCAACAAAGCCACGAGAAAGACAAAAAAAGACTGAAAATGAGCCTAACACTACTGATGTATTACAACGGAAGGAAATTACATATGACTCCATCAGTTAAATCCGAACAGATTCAATAGGTCTTATGGCAAACTCTGGCAGACTTAGTTCAAGTAATTCGAATACCGTTGACCCATTTCTGCATTTCAACCGAATTTGAGACGTTTATTTTTACTGCATGTGTTTTCTGCTAAATACTATATATATATATATATATATATATATATATATATAACAAACACTTTTTCTTTTTCTCGGAGTTTGGTCAGGGGGGTAAATATATGGAATCACCTTTCTGCCAACGTTTCGTCTTTATTTCAAGACATCCTCAGGGCTATAAATGAAGGCTGGGTTCTGTTACATTACAACAACCATTAACAGTTGTTAACATTAACGGTTGTTGCAATGTAACAGAACCCAGCCTTCATTTATAGCCCTGAGGATGTCTTGAAATAAAGACGAAACGTTGGCAAAAAGGTGATTCCATATATTTACCCTGACCAAACTCCGAGAAAAAGAAAAAGTGTTTGTTAATATTTTCTGGTCAAGAAAACAGTACCGTATATATATATGATCAAACCACAATATGAAATCGGAAAACAAGACTAAGATCTTTCAACCGTAACAAGCAGTCTTCGTCAAAGTGAAAAACTCAACTGATGGGTTGACAATTGAGATGTTATATATTAAAAAGGATCTAAGTTCGATTAATCATGAAAGTGATATTACTAATTTAAGTAATATTTATTCTCTGTTATGCTGAGTTTTAGTGCAATTTGATTTGTTTAGTTCCCTTGAGTGAACAGTGTTGAGATTATTTGTAATGTTATCTTAGTATTAGTCTAGTCAAAGGTTTTTTCCGGCTATCATTGTTGCTCCTTTAAATAATGTAAATTTCATTTTCATGGTTAAAAAATTCTTACTTCTGTAAGTAAATTGTTTTACGTAACTCTGAAATATTTCTGCTTGTAATATTCATAAGTTATAACAATCCATTTTCATATTGTGTATATGTTTGATGTTGATATGTGATTTCTTGTCATCCTTTGTTTGTAGGCCTATAAAAAAGGTTTTAAATAGAACCGAAACGTCGGCATTGAGAGTTTGATTTTGATCCTGGAAAATTGACCGAATCCCGATTACATTATACACCTATATATATATATATTTAGTATAAATAGGGAGCAGACCTTCTTTTATACAAACTGTGTTGAACTGAATTGCCTTAATCAAACTGCTCAAAAGAAAAGTATGTTTGATTAAGGCAATTCAGTTCAACACAATATATATATATATAAAATCGATAAAAAGATTTCACATAAACACGTGAAATAACAATCAATGATCAAACCGCAATAAGAAAATGTGAAAACAGGACTAAGATCTTTCAACCGTAACAAGCGGTCTTCGTCAGAGTCAAAAACACAACTGAAACACTAGATACAGAGAACATCTGGTGTTCTCTGCATCTAGTGTTTCAGTTGTGTTTTTGACTCTGACGAAGACAGCTTATTACGGTTGAAAGATCTTAGTCTTGTTTTCACATTTTCTTATTGTGGTTTTATCATATATATATATATATATATATATACAAATATATATGAAATCACTTACACAACAGTTGCAACTCCCTTCTGTCTATTTTGTTGGACCAACAAAATATTTAGATATTTAGGGAAACAGAATAATTTATGCATTATTTCTTAAAATAATAATGCGATTATTCCAATTACGTCTGTAACTAAGTATAAAATAAGCAAGTCTTTAAAATTAAGTTGTTAGAGATAAAAAAATATTAATCTAAGAAAATCATTAATTTTGTTTCGGGATTCGGGTCAGGGATTGACGCTGACTTGTATATCTTGAAAAGGGAGTTGATGACAAATGTAACGTTTCATTGTCTAACGCACAGTTTTCAGTAATAGAATGATTCTGAGCTTGTTATAAAGAATGAGTGAGCATGATTCACTGAAATTGATTTTGTCTTGTAATGTAAGGAAATTCAAAACTCCTTCCCTATTTCGTTTTCTTTTATAATATTCAACAAGATCGGAAATTAATTTGTTTATTTGAAGGAAATTTAGGCATTCCTTTCATTTTAGTGGTAGATTTATTGAAATAGGAAAGTCAGGCTTTAGGGTGGGCTTTAATTTGCAAACAGATTTATTCGTATTTTAACTAATGACTATGCAGATTATTCGGAGTAAAACTTGTACGAACAAACAATTATTATCAAGTTATTACCAACAAACATTTTACATACATACAGCAAGAATGCGATAAACCAGGAAAACTAATCTCTCAATTTCATTCTGTTTTACCTCAATGTCTATGTTAATACAAGAATACAACTGAACATTAGTATGATGTATGAGGAATAGGTTAGTCTCAGACTGAATTAAAACTATTAAAGTCAACGTTCTTTTTTTATCATACAACTACAATTGAAATATAAGATATCATTATTAACCGTCATACCTCGTCTATCGCTGGTGAAGTCGCCCGACCGCTTTCGCAATGGCTGCATCATCAATGGGACTAATATTACTTTCCAAAATCAAGGATATAAATACCTATTTTAACTCAATGGTGCCAATATATTCCGAAATTTCCTACCTAATAGTTTTTTTTTAAATTTATTTTGTTTAATCTGTTTTTTGTCTTTTACAATTTAAGTCGTCTCTGTCCTGTCGTCCTAACTTCTTTTCATGTTTTTTATTGGTTTAAATATTACGTCTGCCTGGTGCTTGATTTGTTCGTTTATTAGGTTATCAGTATTTTTGTGTTTATATGTTTCCATTTCTTTTATTACATTTAATCTTTTACTTATTTTTTCTTTTTTAATTAATTTCATTCATTGTTCAATACTGCCGGGTTAATATGCGTGTTTTTTTAAATGATTAGCAAAATTTGATTTATTCGTGTTATTTACATAATCATTAATATGTTCCTTAAATTTTTGTTTTAATGTTCTTCCAGTTTTCCCTATGTATATCTGTTTACACTCTTTACGCTTTAATTTATATACACTGCTTTTATCATATATATTATTTTTACAATCTATTCCTCTATTTATTTTTTGTTTTATTGTACTATTAGTTTTGAAACCTACCTTAGATTATATTGGTTTATTAACTTAGCAATTTTATGACTGACTTCCCTTAAATATGTTAAAGATGTATATTTATTATTATTATTGTTGTGGCTATTATTCGGTTTTTTATTTTTTCTATTTTTTAGCATTTTATTTACTAAGGTTAAATTATATCAGTTGTTAATAGCTATTGCTTTTATTATATTAAGTTCTTTATTGAAGTTATTTTCGTTCATGGGTATTGATAGTAGTCTATCTATCATAAAACGGAATGCTGAAAGTTTTTGCTGCGGAGGATGCATGGAAGCTTTATGTATAGTTATATCTATCGAAGTTGGTTTCCTATATATTTTAAATTTTATACTGTTTCTAACTTTTTCCATTGTTATGTCCAAGAAATTTAACTTATTGCCTATTTCTATTTCGTACTTGAATTTTATTTTATATCCGTGATTTTGGAAGATAACATTAGTCCCATTGATGATGCAGTCATTGCGAAACCGGTCGAGCGACTTCACTAGCGATAGACGAGGTATGACGGTTAATAATGATATCTTATTTACTAACCTCTGTGGCACTAACAATATGAATGTATTTAATTGTAATATACACAATTGTAATATATAAAATGTTACAATTGTAAATATTACATAAGAAAGTAATAAAACGTACTGAATAATACACTTTAGAAAAGTAAAACTACGAGGGTTGGCATTTAGGGGTTCAAAGTAGGTATGCGTTGTAACATCGCACTAAAGCAGGCAATAAACACTCCATGTTTCTCGTAATCCGATCTAAATAGGATTCTATGTTATGGTCTCAAATCATGCGGAGACATTCGTTCGACATCACCCACACCTGATGATTATCTCGCTATTTCCACAGTGCAGGGTCACTGACCTTTGACGGTACCACATATATTTCATACATGTCCAGTTTTTGTGAAAAACAGATCATTCTGTTCACTGAAGTAAAACCTTAGCAATTGTGACATCGTAAGGAAATTCATGTAACACGTTGAAACAATTCAGAAGTTTCCTTTATTGTCTTCATAAAACATATAAGTGCGTTCATAAGCGAAATCATTTTTCACTTGAAAGATAATGTTGGACCACGATTCTCAACATCATGTGCACTTTTTAACACCACAGAAAATGTAAAATAAGTTAATAAATTAATTAATTGAATGAACTTAACAATCTCAGCTGATTAATAGTTACTGTTGTCATTTCCAACGCCCACACTTAAAGACCTTCGTCCTTACCGTTGTTTTAGGGAAGAAATTGTGGCCCATTATATTTACCCATTTTTATTATGGGTGAAGCTATATAATCTATATCGGGAGTCCTAAATTTTACTTCAGTCCAGTATTGATGTTTAGGTTAGGTTGGGTTGCAGTGGCAGTCCCGCAAGGGAACACATATAGACCGACCATTGACCATTTCTGATACCACACCATGTAGATTGATTCTACTTAGGGATTTTTAAATTTTGCCTAACTCAGGTGAGTTTAGAGTCGTGATCTTTAACAAGTACTTGACATCGTAAAGGCTCGGGACCGACGGCTTACCATCCGTGGGGCAACGTGCTTAGATTCATTCACCTCCCACGAGAATAAATCGAGGGTCAGGGTGGTATTGAACCCAGGACCTAACAGCCAGAGGAGAGCACGTTGCTATTGGGCTAACCTAGCCCGCTAGTGTTAATGGTTAAAGTGTAGCTGGAATCGTCCAGGCTGAGAACCATCAGCTTTACGTCCTCGCTGAAAGACGACGTTCATCTTGCGCATGAAAAATGTAGGGTCATGCTGAAGAACAGGAGGCGAGCCTTCTGTTAGATATCAGTTGATGTCTAACAAAAAGTCTGTACCCAGACTTAGCATTAGGATTAGCAGAGACACATTCAATAATTGACGAGTACTCATTAACTTCTATACGCCGAATAAAAAACAATCTTTAATCTACTCCTATTTCAGAACAAACAAACAGAAAAAAGCTTTCTATAAACACTTATATAATAATTATTTAATCATTATTATAAAAGAAACATTTGTAATCATATTTATTAAATAAAGTAAAAGATAGCACTAACTTTCTAAGCCACCAGTGAGGATAATTCTCTGAAAAAAAGGTAAGTTCCCTGTCGAAGTAATAAAACAGTGAATTGTGTTTTATCTGTTTTTTATTGCACTCCCCCTGTTGTAGACGACAGCACTACCTTTTTAACTTTATTAAAAACTGGTATCAAATAAATATTGATTTTATCTAGAAATATTCATTTTTAACTCTCTCTAAAAAATTAGGTTTAAATAAATATGCCAACAGTTTAATAACGGTCTACAAAATGAAAACTAGAAATAATACAAGTTGCTAATCCATTTAATGAAGTACTAATGGGTAAAGTAGAGTTTAAGTAGTTAAGTTTCACTGAATTTATTATATTTATACTTCTAAGTCGAAGCCACAGTAAAAAAATCAGAAATGGGAATAAGATCTGTTAACCAAAACACCTGGTCTTTATTAAAACCTCTGGTAATGACCAATTGTTTTGGTTGAATGACCTTTGTTCCACTTTTGAATTTCATACTGTTGTTTGGACGTTGATTTCTATTTCACGTGTTTGTTCTGTTATTAAGACATATCGTTTATATATAGCATGTACAAGGTACGAAGATAGAAATGCTATCTAATAAACCATTGTATTTGTAGACATTTAAACCAAATAAATAAGTATATCTGCTTTAAAATATATATGAAGAAGTGCTGGTTTCAACAGGATTTTCAGTAGAACGTAGAAAACAGGATTTTCGTAGAATACCGAAGCTGGAATCGACTGATAACAGAATTGACTGAAAAGAGCACCGCAGGAACGAAAACCCTGAAGGTATGGAATATAAATCCTTGACGAAGAATATCCATTGGTTCAAGCAAATCGAATGGATTACTCGATGTGTTCTTTCAGCTACACATCGACAGCCAATTCTAAAAGATTCGCATATGTGTATTTCTCATAAATCTGCTTATTACAAAAAAAAAAATTTCTTTGAAATCCTGACTATTTATATTCGTGTAGCAAACTACATGACGATACTTTACAGACTTTTCCAATCTGCAGCATTGTTAGTTTTTATTTGTGTTTTTTTTTTAATACTTCCATTCTAATATTGTAAACCTATGAAAACTGCCGGAAATTCCTTGCTCATATGTTACACTTGTGGTTTATTTCTAAAGCATATTAAACTGATTATTTTAATTTGTGAAAAAAGTTAGGAATAAATAGAAGTAATTACCTAAAGGAGAGGAAACAGTAGTAAGTAGGTGTATATAATGTTTTCTGAACACTGAGTTCAAAGTTACTATTTGCTTATAAATAATATTACTATTTATGTATAAATGAATTGTAAATGCAAGAAAAGTAACCAGAATTAATTTTGAAAAACCTTGTGGAATTAATGGCCAAGCTCAGGTAAACTGCTTCTATAACAATTATTTATACCTAAGAAGAAGAAATGAAACCTTGTGACACAACTTGTGGCCAGTATGTAAATATAACAGAAAATCAAGGTCAAACGTTAAACAAATGCCAGTTAAAAACGTTGTTCTGACAACACTCGAGAGTTATTGAAAGAACAAAGTTATATATGAAAGTGATAAATCAGGTCACACAGTCAAACTCATATTTGAAACAACAACAGGGAAAAATAAGCCTCTACAGAAAAGGATTTGTTAGAAAACTACGTGTTTCAAACGCCTCGTGTTTATACCCAGGTTACTCTAAAATACAAAACAAAAGAAAATCTGGAGTGACCTAAACTCAACTTTACTAAAAGTAAACTTAATATCAAACTTTTGGTTTATGTAATATATAATGTTCCATTTAGGCATAATATAAACGTCAAAATGAGTTTATTAGTTTTATTCCTTGAGATAGTCCAGATAGCGATTGATTCACTTATCAATATATATACTTATTTTGATATATCACACCACTAATGCATATAACATCATTAGTATAACTACAGCAGTAATAATATTTTTGAATAGCGAAAGTGTAGATTTCGTGTTACGAAATAATCTCTTACAGGAGCACACGGCTTTTGTTCTCTTACATAATTTATCTGACCTCCTTCTATATTGACAACTTAAGACAAAATTTCCAATTTAAAACTTGAAAATATACCTATTTACCTGAAAAATGTCAGAAACTTGTAAGAAAGAATGTTGTTTTAAGATATTTTTTAATTTAAGATGTGGGATAATTTTATTTATTATTTTCTAAAGAATGTTTTCAATTTTGAATTGTTTTACATTTTAGTCTTTTATAAAATTATAGTACTGACATTTTAACATGCTGGTGTTTTTTTAAAAATCACTTTTCTTTCCCTTCGTAAAAAACCATAAAAATCCACTTTACTCTCAGCGTTATCTTTTCTCTGCGAGCTGTATTCTGTTATGGGGTTGCTCAAAATGCATACAGAGCAAAAATATTTTAGTAATTAGCCATTACTCATATCAAATTCAAAGTTGGCTTTTCAGTATAATTTAAGACTGAAAGTTTGAAATTTGTGCAATTTATTGATATTAACTATTAGACCAGAATAATAAAAAACTGGATATTTATCTCAACATAACAGGAAAGAGTCATTCCTCACATTTCAGTATCACCCAAAGTTAATATTATTCAAAAACACAAACGAATCAACATCTGATGTTACGTTTATAGATTGATTAGAGTATTTTGTGAGACAAATTCATCATACCATGGAAAGCATCAGAAATTAGATTTTTGATTGTGTTGATTGTATATATGTGAGAATCAGTGTTGCCAACTAGTAATAAGTTAAGTTGTAAAATTTCTTGTCATTCAAATCATTGATTGTTATACAGGATTGAATACAAAACATTAAAGTTTTCAATACTTTTGATATACTCAATACATTTAATACTTCGATCGGTGATGGAAGCTTTCACGTTTCCACCTCTCTTTTTTCTTCTTTTTCTACATTTTCTTCCTGAAAATGGCAAGAAATCCAAAAAGAACATGATAATTTGACTAGCGTTTAAATTTTATGAACTTTAAAAATGTATTTAAGATCCTTCCCTCAAAATCAATAATACCCACCTACATGACACTGAACGTCATTTAATTACTGATTAATGTAATTATTTCATTAGATTTCTACCCACAAAAACCAAGTTACTTATTTCAATAAAAATCAAGAATCTTGCATCGTTTATCAGATAGTAAGTCCTCCGCTTCTGAGAACTCACACTCTCTCATCTATACCACAACTCCAGACCTTATGCAATAATAACATATTCATATTCAACAATTTAATAATCAATCTAAATCTGATATTGAATTTTGTTGAACTGTGCAAAATATAGATTGATTAGAGTACTTTTGTTAGACAAATGCATCTAATGTGTGATCATTGTAACTGATTTTTTACATGTAGAATTACGAGTATATTCTTTTACGTATCACATTAAGTTATTAAATTATTTAAACATTTTTCATCAAACCACTACACAACAATTTAATTTTAGATAACTTGCTCAAAAAATTTCTAAGTTAATGTAAAAAAAGTAAATATATATAAACAAATAAGATAAGTGTAGCAAGTAAACCATTGGTACAGAATCAATATTCAGTCATAGCATTATTGCTCTTTGCGCTAATTACAATTTCATGAATTTTTCCTTTTATTGTTATTTTTCTTTTCAATTTTTTTGGAAAAGTAGTATGGAAAAACTTATTCTAGAGGAAATCCAGTTCTTTGAACACTAAAATAAATGATGTTGTTGAAAGGGTCAATAATAGAAACTGGGAAGATGTTCGTCAGGTGTCATTAGTGAAATGACGTGCAGTGAACGTACCATATGCGTTTCAAATTACATAAGCCAAACTAACGGCTTTGTTCCATTATGTTGTCCATAGGTTCATGAACTTATCAACTTTCCAAATAACAGGAAAATATTTGGTTAATACTGTATACAACAATGAATTAATCGTAAACAAATTATTTTAATTTGAAGATGCCAGAACTAATGAAATACTATGTAAAAACGTAATAATAGTTTTACAAGATATTCAATCACCTTTTACTAAGGTACTATTAGAATAAGCATTTTAATTGAATTGTAAATCATAATTGTGATCTCAAACACAATGACAATAGCACTATTTCTTTTTTTGTCTATTGACATCACATACAAGAAATCAGTTTCGGTATAGAAACAGACATTACAGAATGATTCTATAAATTTTGTTCTCGTGATTTGATCTAAATGTGTCTCACACGTTACCCTTCTTTCCGTTCAACCTGATCAGATAACGTCAAATCCCTTCTCTAGCACTATCTCAGCAAAAAAACCCAGGCAACGCTTCCTTCCTGAACCTCCTTCATCATTCCAGCTTCTTTCTGCTCATTACTAATAGCTGACGCTAGACCCTGGTAATGATGAGCAAAGCGACACATTCGATAATTACAAATTCCTCTATTGTAACTTACATACAACAATTTTGCTTGCATTTTCTATTGTTACTTCTTACATGTGGGTCAGGCTAGCTCAGTGGTTAACGTACTCGCCTTAGAACTGATAGGACCGGGGTTCGATCCCCACCTGGCCCTCCATTTATTCACGCGGGAGGTGAATAAATCTGAGCACGTAGTCCCTCGGAGAAGGACGTTAAACTGTCGGTCCCGAGCCTCTACGATGTCAGGTACTCGTTAAAGATCCCTACTCTAAATACACTTGAGTTAGGCAAAATTTAGGACTCCTACTGTAGAATCAATCTTCATTGTGTGGTATCACAAAGGGCCAATGCTCGACCTAAGTGTGTTCCCTTGTGGGACTGCCACTGCAACCTAACCTACTTCTTACATAATCTTTGTTCTGCAACAGAAATTCTATCCATATTTTTTCAAATCTATTGGTGTAGCCAATATTCTTTCAGGTGGTGTTAACACAGCCAAATCTACATGATACAAAAGATTTCTTAAATCATCAAGCGCAGTCCTGATGGATGTTTATGAATATCTTTATCTTCAGCGTGATAGTCACTAATTTATCTTTGCATCACTTTATTTTTCAATTTCATCTACACTAAACATGGAATGTAGTAAATACGGAATAAAACATCTAGTATAGTTACCCACTATTATGCTACAGTTTGCTAATCTCCTACTGAGTCTATCTTATTTGTATGAATTAATGTTATATAATAAAACGAAATCTTTTATTCCAAACAAATGTTGATCTTCGTGCAAATAAATAAATGGTAAATTAAATAAAGCATTATAATGGCCTTTTCTGTTATATTCTACACTTAGTATGCCGTGAGCCCTTCATGTACTTTTTTCATTAATTTCATAGTCATTTATAATTCTTAATAGTTAATTATTAGTATTGATTGTTATAATTGGAATTAATAATTTATGCTCAAAACTATGGTGAATATTTTTGATAGAAGGAAATGTTTACGATTAACAATGCCTAGGACAGCACCATCCCAAGAAAGGATATATCAGCTGAAGGATTGCAAAGACTAAGAAAAGAATTTCAACTTCAGAACAAGGATTAGGGAAGAAGTCACTAAATCACTAGAAGTGACAGTTTTAAATTATAGTTATACTATGTATATAAATAAATTAAATATTCAAAAATAAGCATTCTTTCTTGAATGAATTTAGTTTCTGGCAAAAGAGTATATTTATAAAGAGAGGAATGGAACCCTTGTGGTATCACAATATTTTTGCTGACTTTATTCTTCATAAAAATAGTATCCTTATGTCAATTGATTTGTTTCTTTTGAGAACACCTTCTTCTTCGTTTCACAGGTTTCTGCTTTATGTTTTGGTCTACTGCTTTAACAATCTTGACCCCTCATAGCTTTGAATCAGTTTCGTTAATTTTTTTTCTGACTAAGACTATTTTCATTTTCAAGTGCATTTCTATAATTAACAAAATTCAATGTTTTATTTGCCTTGTTTGAGAGGCATCTATGTTTAACTAGAAGATATTTTCTTTTTTATTCCTTTGAATAGTAATGATGTTTTTAAATATTATTTTACAAATCGCTTAGTTTTATTTTGTACAACAATTTCAGTATAAAGTATTCCTTGTATCAGGAAATATATTAGAAATGGTTTTTATCTTGAACACTGAGTATGATCAATTATCTCTCTGCTGACAGCGTAATTTGACGAGATGGCTTTAAGGCTGAAAAGTAACTGCAAGGGTCTTTAAAGGGATAAGATGGCCTAATGATGTGTGAGAGAGAGAGAGAGAGAGAGAGAGAGAGCGAGATAGAGAGAGCGAGAGAGAGAGAGGAGAGAGAGAGAGAGAGAGTTTAGGCAAATCGGAGAAGGCATTTCTGCTTGCCAGTTTAGAATGAGGATTAGATGATTCCGCACTTTTAGACTAGAAATCATTTCAGCTTACTGAAACTCATGTTCTGTTTTGATCTAAATTAGTTTTGGTCATCGCAACTCATGTGAAATATTAGTAGGACTTGTTAAAATGTAAGTCATACATTTGTCAGAGATCGGGGGTGTGGAAATAACTGAAAGGCTTCTCTGCTCTCAGGTTTGAAGTGGAGATCAAGTAATTCCGCAACCTTGGACTAGTAATTACTAGGTAAAGAGGATTCAAGCAAAAAAAAAAATCAGTGGCCCAAATTCTTGTAGATACTTTATAGAAGAGTAGAAGGATGTATCGATCTGTTAGGGACAGGAGGATAGAAGAGACTGAACATTTTTCTCTGATCTATTATTCAAAGAAGATTCCTTAGTTATACGCTAGTAATACGAGAGTCATGCGAGTAAACTGCCAGAAAGAAGTTTCTAATGATGCAAAACATCAAAAGAAACAGATGACCTTTGGCTCATGTATTAGGATAGAGTGAATAAAAGGAAAATACTACATCGCATTCATCTCTCTAACGAATACACATCTAATAAAATATAAGGTTAAACGACGGCCAGAAAGGTGTACTTTAAATATAACAGTCTCAATTACTGTATTCCAATACAACATTTTAAATGTATAGATATAAACATACATTAAAAGAGTAGAAAATCTGTCCAGAATATGACAAAAATCAAAAAGAATAAAGAGAAATTTTAAAATTATATAATGTTTTACTTATTATATAATTTTGATTGGCAAAATTATGTGTTTTAATGAAATTTAGCCAGGGGGTCCAAACAGAAGCTCCAAAGGCCAATTTTTTATGGAAAATTTTTAAAATATATAATACTGTAATCTGTAATATTACTAAATATATTATTTTTAAATTTTGCTAAATATTTCATCTCAGTATTATTGTTTTATTATATATATGTGTAAATCAAGTGGATAGTTTTCACAATGATTTGATTGTAAAAACGAAAAATACAAATTATGAGAAAAATTGTAATAATGAGAATTAAATATTTTTAGCTTCAAGACTTCAGGCCAGAGGAGCACCTAAGATGAATGAGCGTGGACAGTGATGGAATACACAATCAATGGTTAACATACGAGTGGTTCATGCCTCATCAATTGGGGCCTCACTGAGACACGACACACGTGTCATTTTGATAGCTGTGAAACTGCTTTTATAATAGTGTATATAATGGAAGATTACACGTATTTATTTAATAGAGCTGAACATTCAAAGGGTATATAGTCTAACACGGCAATGTTTTTATCCCAGTTGTCATATAGTTAAATGGAGTAATATCTTCCACCAGGAGAGTGACTATCCACATACATGAATGATGAAACAGCAGTAGTCAAACAAATAGTGATCACAAGATATTTCACGGCATGTCTTGGTAATTAACAATCATAACACTGTTAATGATAATTGTTAATTAACAAGACATACTGCGAATATCTCAATTGAGGAAGGTAAATCCAAGCAGTTAAATACACATATTATAAATAAGTAATTATTTGTGATAAATGTACCGGCATAAGGCCTGACTCAGTAGCAGTACCCGCTCAGCGATGTATCATCATTGTATTCTAGATCTGCGCATGTGCTGTTCTGAACTACCTGCTTCTTTTACTAATAGCAGTAATGACTAATCATTTACATAATTTTAAGTTTTAATCTTAAGTATACCATCTACCCAATATAACACCCACAAGACACTCTAGTACTCTAAAAGCAATTGTTTATTTGTATATATTGATGCAATATTAATTAGATAATACTCGTATTTATTAAATTATTAGTTATAATAAACTGACAACAGTCCGCTATAATGTATTACTATTACTCAAAAGCTCTACATATATATAGCGACGGTTATGTATATATGTAGCGAATTACTACAGTTATGACTGTTTTATTGTACAGTAATTATGTCCTATATATATATATATATATAGGACATAAATAAATAAATATATATATGATCAAACCACAATAAGAAATGGGAAAACAAGACTAAGATCTTTCAACCGTAACAAGCGGTCTTCGTCGGAGTCAAAAAGACGAAGATGGGTTTTTGACTCTGACGAAGACCGCTTGTTACGGTTGAAAGATCTTAGTCTTGTTTTCCCATTTCTTATTGTGGTTTGATCATTGATTGTTATTTCACGTCTTTATGTGAAATCTTTATATATATATATATATATATATATATATATAAATTTTAATATTTACTATTTTGTCATATATTTTATAACTATAGAACAGATTTAACCTTCTTAGAGTTGTAAACCTATATGTTTTATGGTTTTTCCAATTCATTAGTGATATGTTACATTCATCATTATTTATACGTTATAAAAAAAAATTAATAGGAGATCAAAATAAAGAAGAAATAACTGGCATTATAAATATTAAAAAAGAGACCTATACTGACAGCAATACTTCGAGGAATTCAAACCACTACTAGAAGCATAAGATGACGGTCATAATAGTTTAATAACATTGTTTGTGTTATTTCCATTGTTAATTACAACTGGAAATTAGTATGTGGATTGGGGGAAATTAGAAACCTCATTCAAGGAAAAAAAGGAAACGAATGAGTTGAAAACAGTGATCAATCTTGAGGAAAGTTCTGAACAAAGAAGGAAACCTAAGTAAGATTCAACTGTGCTGAGAAAAGTAGGAAATAATGTGTCGTTAGATATGAAGAATTCTATTTATAAACTCTTGTTGAATTGTTGAGCTCTTGTAGATAGCTTGATAGATATTAATAAGGAAAATAATACGCAAATAGGGCGATGGAATTCTGAATATATATATATATTTATTCTTTTTGTAAAAAATACTTGTGAGTGATAAAAAAAAGAGCAACAAATTAAAAGGAGAATAAGGCATTTAAGAGCTGCCAATAAAATATGAAGAAAAAACTTAATGAAAATAAAAAATAGACGAGTTTAACTTATGAACTCGTCTTTGGGGAAGCATACAGTATAGGAATAAATGGAGCACGAAGGTCAGAAACTGTCATTCATTCATGTTCTAACTACCGCTATTGTTGATTTACTGTGATGATCTAACTCAAGATAGGTGTGAATATAAGAGAAGAGAAAGAATTAGTGAAGAAGGAAAAGTCATACATGAGGGTGGGTAATTCTGAACAACATGGAGATGACCTGATCACTTCAATGTCAAATGGATGGAAGGATGTAGCAACTCCACCGATTTTGTGCGAACTAATTGATTACAGTAAGTAATTTAGTAAATCAATGCAATGAGGGGCAAACTGGATTGGTATCAGGAGTTTTCTGCTTGATTGATGTCAGTTAGTGACAGGTTACAGTGCACATGGTGTTCAGATTCTTTAGTACTAGTACAAATATTATACAAATAGTACACACTCCAAATATTATAAAAGTTACACAGCAAGGCTTTAAAACCTCAACATCCTAATTCATCAGCACAATCATTTATGTGACTAGTCCACCCATTACCTGAAACGCTCTTCCCTCTGGTTGGTCTAAGACACCTTAATAACATGTCAATTATTAATGTCTATTGCTTGAAGATATATAAACAAATGACTGTAATACAACGTTAATTATATTAGATTGTTTTGATGTCTTGTTTATTATACAGTATATTTAAAAAATAAAATCGTTTTATTTCTACAACCCTCAGCCATATACTTTATTTTTAGTATAGTTCTACAGAGAGTAGAGGGTGTGTCATTTGTCAATTGACACCCATTTGTGATATGTGATTCACATGATCAAGTCGACTCCACATCGGAGTTATAAACGAGGCAACTCCTTTAAGTTTCTTTGAGTATGAATCTTTAACGAGACCCAGATATGCACAGGCCTGAGACAGCTTAACATCGTCCTCAGGGGTCGTCGTGCTGAAAGCATAACATCTCCCACATGAGGAATCAAGGATCATGGCAAATATTTGAACCTGCAACCTTCAATCCTAAGGACAACATGTTAGGCTACGCCTGATCCCAAGTGTAAATTAACTGACCCCACAGTTTAGAAATTAATGTAGTTCACAATTCTTGATCAAGCTGTATATTGAGTTTCTACAGAAGAAATTGAGAGGAATTGAATTAGTAATTCATAATTTTGATAATTTTTAACATCACTATTATTAAATAAAGTACACATAAATTAAAAAAATCTCGACTTTGCAGATTAAATCAGATGACAAACATCGTAAATCATATTAATGGCTTAATTACCATGCATCGTTTCTGCTGAAAGACCAAATAACGGAGCTCGGCTACTTCATAACAACATCGTAAATCGTATTAATTCCTTGAAATATTTAGAACATTGATAAAATGAACCTCGGTAGCAATTTCTATTCAATAAGACAACAAAGAACCTAGGACGAGATATCTTTATAAATAAAATAATGATTTTGTCTGTACATTGCTTAGAATTGACTCATTTCAAGTTTTCTTTACGATTCATACATTGGAGAAACCGAATCCACCCTTAGAAAAATTTCTGTCGGTTTGTCGGTTTATCTGTTTGTCCGCAAAACTTTGTCACAGGTAAACTCAGCTACCATGAGACATATAAAGCTGAAACTTTTACAGTAGATTTGTGTAGGTCTAACTTAAAATATAGGCTATGAATTGATTGGAAATTCAACGTAGAAGTGAAGTTATGGACGTTTAACGCAAAAATGTTTGTCACAAGTAAACTCAGCCACCATAAGACATAGCGAGCTGAAACATTGACACTGGATTTGTGTGTGCCTAACTTAAAATATGGGCTCTAAATAGATTATTAATTCAGTACAGAAGCGAAGTTATGGGGCTTTTAGCTGTATTTTCCTAACTTCACAGACAAGTTTGTTTTGAAAATACACAGGTGTGGCAAGTAGGTATTGTTAGTTGATTTTAATTTCAATTGAGCACATGAATATATTGCGTATTTGACATCATTGAAATGGTGTTTCACAGAGTTAAGGATGTACTATCTATTGAGAATAAATGTTTTGTAAACGAGCAATTCTCAGCCCTTAATATGAACAGGCATGAGAAATCAACAAACAAGTTATTACGCTATATGAAGCCGAGGAAGAACTTACAAGTCAGTAAAGAGATTGGATTAGTGATGAAGAAGCAGTTCATTATCTAATTGAATTTCTTGACTCTGAATTTATTTCTCCTGGACTGCCTGCTCATGAGTAAAAACTTAAAGTAGGAGCACCAATGATGCTGCAATTTATAGCAGTAACAAATTTGATGTTACGAAACATGAGTGACCCAAAAACTGTGCAACGGGACACGACTCTGAGTTCGTGCTCTACACAGATATGCCATAGAGGCGGACATAATGACTGGATGTGGTATTGGGGAGTCTGTGTGTATACCACGCATACCATTGATTCCGAGCCACTGTCTGTTTCCATTCAAATGATTGCAAGGTCCCCTCAGAGTCTATTTCGCAATGACGTTATCTAAGTCGCAAAGGGAGACTTTATCTAACGCAGGAATTCAAGTTAGCGAAACCAAGTTTTTCTCACATGGTCAACTGTAGTTTACTTGCTCAATAGTCAGAGGTTTCAACTGATTGTTCTTCCATGAACCTGAAGGGCAGACAGCTAATGTAGTGTATACAGAGGCATTTGTTTAACACTGTACTAATAATGGTATTTTCTACTATTCTATAATTTCTAATTATAGTATTAGTATAATACTATAATTGATATTTTGGAATACCAAGAATAATAGAATTTTTGATTCCGTCAAAGACGGGTACATTTGCTAGTATTATCATAAAAGGTTTTTCACAAACAGTACCGATAGTCAACTCAGGTGAATTCAAAATACAAACACAGTAGTAATCAGCTGCTGTATAACTTTCTTTACCTTAATATATATATATTTATATTTAAAATTTAAATGTCTGATTTTATGTTATTTAGTTAAGCAGAAAATTTGTCTAATCTTCCTAAAACACTTTTTCAATCCAGGTTGTGTAACTCATAAATGAATTCACTATATTTCTTTATATTCACCATAAAAATTATTGAGTAAAATTATTTAGTAAATAAAAAGAAATACGGTAAATAAATTATTGAAAAAATGTTTTAGAAAATTTGAAAAATGTTCTACCCAACTAAATAACTTAAAATCAGACACTTACTTTTTAAATGTATGCATTAAAAAAGTGCCACTCTCAACCTTTACGAATATATATAAAAACAAGATTTTACAAGAAAGAATCAATGATGAAATAACAACCAATGTCCAAACCACAATAAGAAATTAGAAAAAAGACTATCAGTGTTAAACTAGTCACCTGCTTATTTAGTATTTTTTCTCATCTTATTATGGTTTGAATATTTATACATTTGTTTTTTTAGGGCTAGGTCTTTAAATTGAAATAGTACTTTTTGCTCAAGTTTCGATGTATTTTAAAATCATTCTGAGAGCAACAAAAACAAGAATAGGCCACAGTATTGTCAAAATCAATATAGAGATCAAAATAATAATGATTACAAAGTTGTGTTCTGATTAAGTTGTAAGCAGATTTTGAAAATATTTTAGCCTAATCCTGTTTCTGTAGACCTGAGAATGATGCAAAAATACTTTGAAGTTGGCAAGGAGGATTATTTCAATTTAAAGACTTAGTCATCAAAACAAGAACCAACTAAATACTGTATATATATTGAATTAAAATGTACATCAGCTTCTGCATTTACGACTTTTCTGTTGATTGCCTCGAATTTTCTCGCAGAAGGTGATTTAATAGTTTCACTATTTTAATATTGTGTTCAATGAAATTTTTGTAAGTCCGTTTGACCCCCATAATCACATTTCAAATAAGTGAATTTGTTTACAATCGTACATTGACCAAGGATGAATGGAATAAACGAATGCGCTGTTCCAGTTACTATGCCAAACTTGAGATGTTGCGTCTGTTGCCGTATGGTTGACCAGGATGGATTTTTAACTTATGATGTAAAAGCGTATTGAAGCATGGATAATCATCATCAAGCATCTTTTACAATTCTATTTTGATATCTTTCAATGATTTGTACATTATTTCTGGGGCTTCAATATTTCTTAACGTACAATCAACATATACTAGTTTAACTACTGTAATGTTGCAACCATTATTCATTAGCTTTAAATAATTCAGCTTGGTTTTACATTATTATTTTATTTCCATTGTATGTTTACGTGATATATCTAAACCCCGTCATTACAAGGCACTCCTTTATTGTATCAGCTCACATTCATTACTGCCACTAATTCCAATAGAAACGTGTTGGTCTGATTTGATTTATTTAAATGTAATTAGTACAGTCATGATGACTACAAAAGCAATGAAACATATTTATTAATTGAATCAAAACAATTTTGCGATAGAATCCAACTTGATTAGAATTATTAAAGAAATCACCATTGCAGTCCTCAGTGATGTAAGAGGAAATCCTTTGTAATAACTACAATTAGTAAGTAGTTTAATTCGAGTGTCCCTATTCTAAGACTTATAGAATAGGACTCATCCTCAACAAACTAATATAATTACTGACATATTTCAGCATTCATCAGACTATCTTCAACATCCACTTCAATCACTCTACACAAAGTTTAAATACACTTCTGTTTAATAAATATCCACACTATGTATTTATTAGTATAAGTATGCAGCATATTTTCTCATAGACAAATAGTATTAATTTTTGCAGGAGCTTCTGTATTAACTAACTTTCGGCTGCTTCCCTCCTATTGCCATAATAATTACGTTGGATTGGATAAAATATTTATTTCAAATAGGCCAGAGGCATTCAATGAACGATCACTGAACAGAAACGTTTGTGTTCAGTTATTGATTTGTTTGCATGTCTGTAATGTTTTGTGTGTGTGCGTGCGAGTGTATGTATCTGTGTGCATGTGGGCACGTGCATTTACGTGTGTGTTTGTCGACCAACGACCAACGAGAGTTTCCGTGCAATGCTGCACGTTGGAGTCAGGCAGTTCCAAGCCAGAGGCTTTCACCTGCTTGTCTATTAGTACTGCTTTAACTGTGCAGGTCTGTCAGGTAAGTCGGTATGTTAGTTTCTGTCCTGTCTAGGGTGAGTATGTTTCGTGGTCGGATGGTCTTTACAGTCCTAGAGTCTGTTGTGAGTTTGGTGATCCAATTATTCAGAGGAGGATGGGTTCAAGGAAGTTGAGGTAAGAGTGCTCTTACTAGCAGGTTTGGGTGTACGGGAAGTTTTCTGTCTTCATTGATAGTCAGACGCCTAATATAATCTTGTATTGGTTCCATCCTTAGATCACGCTGGATATCAACATTTCTCGCATAAAAAGGAGCATTGGCTATAAGGCGAGCACACTTGTTCTGGACAATCTGGAGTCGTTTTTTATTCGTTATCGCAGAGTTGTACCAGACGGAACACCCATAGGTCATGGTAGTTCTTATAACCGCCTTATAGACGACCTCCTTTACCGCATGAGGAGTATCCCTTGATTTAAGGATGGGATACAGATGACACAACAACGCTGTGCCCAGCTTGTGTTTGGCTGTTAGATGAGATTTGAAGGTTAGTCCGCTGTCCAGAATAACTCCCAGATAGCGGACTTCCCTTGTAAATGGAATGCTGATTCCATCAATGAAGACAGGGGCAGGATGACGGGTCGAACCTTTACTGAATCGGATATATCGGCTTTTACCCGGGTTGATCCGCAGTCGCCAGTCAGAATACCACTCAGTCAACCTATCTATGTAACTTTGCAGCTTCACGATAGTGTGACCGAGGCATGCCGACTTAAAGGCAACCGCAGTATCATCCGCATAAAAGCCAACAAAGGTCAGGATTTTTCTGGATGAGTTGGGATGTAGAACTGGAGGAGGTTTAGGCAGGTCAAAGGTGTAAAGGTTGTATAATAGGGGACCAAGAACGCTTCCCTGAGGTACACCTCTGCACATCTGTCCTGTTGGGGAGTTCCTACTGTTAACTGTTACAAAAAACTGGCGGTATGAGAGGAACGAGCGAATTATTTCGATAAACCAAGGGGGTAAGCTGAAGCAGTGAAGCTTGTGAAGGAGACCCTCATGCCAGACGGAGTCGAAAGCTCTCTCCAGGTCCAGGAACACAGCAACAACTTTTTTTGGGAACTGACCCACAGCAGGTGAGAGCCCTGACTTTATGAACTGAACCATCCTTCTCAACTGGAGAGTCGTTCCATGCTCTGAACGGAACCCGAATTGTTCCGGTTGGGAAGGAAGGTGGGACTTTACTTTCAGCAATATTAACCTCTCATAGATCTTTCCTAGACAGGACAGGAGACTAATTGGTCGGTAATCGCTTGGGTGATGGCCAGATTTGTGCCCCTTACGAATCATTACAACTCTGGCCATCTTCCAGGCTACTGGGAAGTACCGAAGCCGGAGACAGGAGTTATACAGAGCAAGTAAGACTGCTAGGATTTTCGGAGGCAATTTAGATATTAATCTGTTAGTCATCCCGTCGTGACCTGGGGCACTTGTGTGTTTGTGAGTAGGTGCCTGTATATATATATATTGGTGGCTGGGATGGCCAGATCTGCGGCTGCTACAGCCAAGGATCCAGTAGGGGAACCGGCAGTGGGCGTATGTTGATGACATCCTACAAGAGAGCCGGGAGAGAAGGAAAGAAACGCCATCACTAACACCTTAGCACTATTATTGTTATTTATTACTATTATTATTATTATCATCTTTGTTGTTGTTATTATTATTATTATTATTATTATATCATATTGTCCTTAATATTCATTATAATTTATTGTATATTATTATTATTATTACTATCTTATAATTATTATTATTACTATTACTATTATTATACTTATTATCACTATATCATACATATTTATATTTATTATTATTATTAAAGTTATTGTTATTATTCTTATTATTCGTTATTCAAATTATTGTTATTATTATTTTTATTATTACGGTAAGTATAGTTATTATCACTGATGTTATTACTATGTTATTAATGAACGAAGGGGGAAAAGCCTGGTGGGGAGCACCCAGTGCTCTCAGTACGGCTACCCCAGTCTGTATAGTTTGGACAGAAGGTCCTCAATAAAGATTCATTCATTCATTCATTCATATATTGGTGTAAATCGGCAACAAATCTTCTTGTATGCAAATACTGTTAAAAGTAGCAGCAGCTTCTGCTCTCACGATTTTTGAGCTGGTGGCCTCGATCGCCTGCGGGCGATTCTTCTATCTTGTGGTTGGAGCTTCCACATCAATTGTCCAAGGGACACTAGTTCATACGAGCTTTCGACCATAATAACGTTGCTCATGGTCGGGTAAAATCTTCTTCTGGAAGGATGCTTATATAAACTTCCTTAGTGGATGTGATTTTTGATTGGTCCAATAAACTTGCCTTATTGGTCAATCAGAGTACAGGTTTCAATTTTCGTTCTTATTCCATTTCATTTTAGGCTCTATGTTCTTGTTTTTTGGAATAACGAACATTTCTTTCACCTGAAGATTAATTGAGGGGTTTCTTTCTTTGATGTATAGAGCCTCTAAGATATTTAGTTTATCAACATTTTCCTCTCGTTGGATAATACTAGCACCTTGCACAAGCATTTTTCTGGTTAACTGTACATTGTGCTTTTCTAGGGCATCTGTCTTTGGAGCGCCAAATGAAGAGTTAATAGCGAATGGAATAGAAACAAAACATAGTTTTGTATATATATAGTTTAAATAGGCCTCAGAGCTTATTTTTCTTCATTTTGATTCTTCTCTACGGCATTTGGTCTCATATACATATCTTAGGTATTGCTGGTCTGAATACTGGGCGATGACTGGCTGTTGCTTGGCGAGTAGCTGGTGGTTGGCCACCTAGTAGCTGCAGTGTGCGTGAAACCCCGGTGTGTTGACAATTAAGTAATGGGTTATGCTTCATGATTTTCTTGTCAGAGAGCTACTACAAATAATATATATATATATATAGTTTTCCTATGAGTTGTCTGGGGAAAGGAATATGATTCGATGCGATGTGGACCAATGGGAGTGGAGTTTGCAGGTCCATGCGTAAGGTCCCAGTTGCCCGCTGCTCAGCAAAAAGCCTCTGTCTTTCTGCCAATAGGTATAGAGGTTGCACAGTCCCTCTATGTTAAATGATGTTTGGCAGAAAACATTAGCCTCACTTTACAGTGAACTCCTGTTCCCTTTCTATTTTTGATTTTTGTGGTGGTTGGGTGTTGTTGTTGTTTACTATTTTCTGTTACGGATATTGCTAGATTTTTAATTGATACTTTTGGTTGTTTACTGCGAAAAGCAGCCTTCATCTTCATGCCAACAGGGGTAGAGGTTGCACAGTCCCTCTTGATTATTAAAAGATGTTGACACTGGATTCCAACTTCTTCTCGTAGAAACATCTTCAAGTTGTAGGTTTTGTTTACTGTTCTCTTCGGTTTCTTATCTTCATGTTTTTTCTTCAGTTGAATGTTATTGCTGCTATTGAACCTCTACCCCTGTTGGCATGAAGATGAAGGCTGCTTTTCGCAGTAAACAACCAAAAGCTTAATTAGAAAAGCTTTGCAAAAAAATGGACTAGATTAAAAATAAGCATGGCATTCAATGAATATATATATATATATATATAGAACAGAATATTTGAAAACGTGAAAGTTATAATCACCAAAATGTATGTGCATGTGAGGAGTATTCTAAAATACATAGTTCTCTAACCTAAACTGTGTTACGAACAAAGGAATAGTTAAAAAGAAAGCAAACGAAAGAATAAAAGTAATTTATGTAATAACAAAAAAAGATATTTGTTTATATCTTTAATACAGATGTATAAGTAATGAATTTAAACACTCAATAGAGGTAAAATGAAATCACTTTGTTATTACTGAAATCCAAGTTACAATTAAAATTATTTCCCATCGACAAAATCTGATTCTTTTGTTTTTACACTTCAATAAACAAAGTAATTTTGTACAATTTAATTCGCATTTCCTTTTCGTAGAATATCAATTCTTATCATTCATAGAGGTTTATGTTTCGGTAGTTGCTAAAAGCAGTAAGTCGTAATTTCAAATTAAGTTTTTGCAAGAGACACTTTTAATAATAAAGTTTTTTGGATAATTTTCAATCTTTTAATTAATATTTTGAAATAAAAACTTATTATGTGTAGGTATCATTAACAATTATCTATCAGTTTGCAATTTTGAAGAACAGTATTTATTAATAGGAATTATCAGCACGACATATTATAGGTAAACAAGTTAATATGACTGGTCCCAGTCGGCATGGTTGTAGGTGGTTAGGGAAACAGCGCATTCTCTAAAAAGGCATTAAAACCTCTGTGCACTTACTTAACAAAGGACAAACAATATCGCATTTGAGATAGCAGTCATGAACATATTCTCACATGTAACAATGAAATGCAATAATTATAAATGAATCGTCCTAGTATACAAAAAACTTTTAAAACTCCTTGAAAACTGCAAAGAAAGTAAAAAATATTTGAAAGAAAGAATTTGAGATAAGTTGAAAGCAAAAATCTAAAAAAAAAACTGGTAAAAGTAACTGAGAATATATAGTCATACTCGGTTCTCGACCATAATCTGTTCCAGGAGGTCTTTGACAACCGAATTGCTTGAGTGCCGAAAAGGGGGTTTCCCTTAAAAATAATAAAAAATATTTAATATTTTCTAAAACTAAATAGCACCTTTCTGTAAAACATTAATTTACAACAAAGCATATTAAGAGAGCAGCTTATGTATAAAATACACGTAGTTTGTCAGAAATATATGAATTCTTTTACTCTGATGGTGATTTGCAGATGGCATATTGAACGTGGTTGTCAAGAAGAATGAGGGAGGAACGCTATTGCCTTTCTAAGAAGAACATATATAATATGACTTGTTTCTGTTTTCTTTTCAAATCATTCCGGAGTGGCTGATGATAACGCCATTAAGAGAATTCAAAGCTTGTTTAAGTACCGAAATGTGTACGAAAACTCAAGCGAAAAAATCAGATTTTTTTTTCCCATTCCAAATTGTACGAGTTTTGAATCGTTCGAAAACCGACGTATGAGTGTATATATATGAACTGCCACTAGCTTCTCGTATGCATGTAGTCACGTGCAACAGGTTTAGCTTAAGAGATGGGCTATCTTAAATGGCACACTAGCATTGGAGTCACCCGAAACCAGTCAAGTGGCTCCAACATCAGTATGCAAGGTACATAGTTACCTTACTTTTAATGTATCCTATACTGGCCTCTGAGTGATATCACTGCCCATGTATTTAACATCCAATTAGCTCCTGATAATAAACATATTCAAAAAAAAACCTTCAAATACAGTAATTAATGATGAGATAAATATTCTAATAATATATCCAATAACATCTCCAAAACTAGTACTTTTATATAAATTCTGATTTTTTTACGAAAAAAAAAATTGAAATATAGATTTTTATATGTTTGAGCCGAAGAAGTAAACAAAGTGTATTTCTGGGTAACATTATCTCCGAGGGCAGCACCTAAAATGTTGATGTGTGATGAGCAGTATAATTACGAGGATTAGAGGTGATTTGTGGTGTGAGAGAGAGAGATGATATTAATTGTTAATTATCAAGTAGCTTTAATTAGCCTAATCTAGAGTCATCTGTCACACAAAGTGTTTCCTGATTAATCACACTTTAGAAATTTGTTTACACAGTGTACAACAAATTTAAATTTATTTATATGTTTTAATATTATTATTGAAATTATTTAAGATAAGCTGTTAGGTAATATTATATTTTATTAATATCTTTAATAAAGATATACAAATATGGAGTGTGCTATACTCGACTTTACTATAAATCAACATATCAAGTATCAAGCTTGTTGACAATGAATTATTGATTATCAAGTGTGCCTGGTAAGATCACCTTTCTTAAAAGTAGGATAGTATTAGAGTTAGCCTATTATGGTCCTCATGTTATGACTATTAGGGGTAAACTATGAATTTTCGTTTGAAAGACAGTGTATTTGAAAACATATAATTCAATTTGGAAACAGTAATAACGCTGTTACTGTTTGACTCTACTACGCGAATAAACATAATATCCCCCAGAGTAGCATTTTCATTTACAAACCGTGTCAGTATACTCCAGTTGGATCATTTCTCGATAAAAATGTTTCAACTCTTGAGTCTTAAAAGATTTTCTAAGCTGCATGTAGCACAGATTGACTTTGCTTCTGTTATCTCTAGACAGACTTATCATTAATGCTAGTTTAGCTAGTTTAGAGGTAACTAACTTATGTAAACAACGCCACTAATGTTGTGGTACAATCGTTTGTTATCAAAGCACTGAAGGGCGAAAGTGTTGATATGCGGTTATCACCCAAAGTTCTAGTAAAGTTCTAACCTATGTAAACCACGCCACTCACTAATGCTTGTGGTACAATCGTTTGTTATCAAAGCACTGAAGGGCGAAAGTGTTGATATGCGGTTATCACCCAAAGTTCTAGTAAAGTTCTGACCTATGTAAACCACGCCACTCACTAATGCTTATGGTACAATCGTTTGTTATCAAAGCACTGAAGGGCGAAAGTGTTGATATGCGGTTATCACCCAAAGTTCTAGTAAAGTTCTGACCTATGTAAACCACGCCACTCACTAATACTTGTGGTACAATCGTTTGTTATCAAAGCACTGAAGGGCGAAAGTGTTGATATGCGGTTATCACCCAAAGTTCTAGTAAAATTCTGACCTATGTAAACCACGCCACTCACTAATACTTGTGGTACAATCGTTTGTTATCAAAGCACTGAAGGGCGAAAGTGTTGATATGCGGTTATCACCCAAAGTTCTAGTAAAGTTCTGACCTATGTAAACCACGCCACTCACTAATGCTTGTGGTACAATCGTTTGTTATCAAAGCACTGAAGGGCGAAAGTGTTGATATGCGGTTATCACCCAAAGTTCTAGTAAAGTTCTGACCTATGTAAACCACGCCACTCACTAATACTTGTGGTACAATCGTTTGTTATCAAAGCACTGAAGGGCGAAAGTGTTGATATGCGGTTATCACCCAAAGTTCTAGTAAAGTTCTGACCTATGTAAACCACGCCACTCACTAATACTTGTGGTACAATCGTTTGTTATCAAAGCACTGAAGGGCGAAAGTGTTGATATGCGGTTATCACCCAAAGTTCTAGTAAAGTTCTGACCTATGTAAACCACGCCACTCACTAATGCTTGTGGTACAATCGTTTGTTATCAAAGCACTGAAGGGCGAAAGTGTTGATATGCGGTTATCACCCAAAGTTCTAGTAAAGTTCTGACCTATGTAAACCACGCCACTCACTAATACTTGTGGTACAATCGTTTGTTATCAAAGCACTGAAGGGCGAAAGTGTTGATATGCGGTTATTACCCAAAGTTCTAGTAAAGTTCTGACCTATGTAAACCACGCCACTCACTAATGCTTGTGGTACAATCGTTTGTATCAAAGCACTGAAGGGTTAAAGTGTTGATATGCTGTAATGACCCAAAGTTCTAGTAAAGTTCTGACCTATGTAAACCACGCCACTCACTAATGCTTGTGGTACAATCGTTTGTTATCAAAGCACTGAAGGGCGAAAGTGTTGATATGCGGTTATCACCCAAAGTTCTAGTAAAGTTCTGACCTATGTAAACCACGCCACTCACTAATGCTTGTGGTACAATCGTTTGTTATCAAAGCACTGAAGGGCGAAAGTGTTGATATGCGGTTATCACCCAAAGTTCTAGTAAAGTTCTGACCTATGTAAACCACGCCACTCACTAATACTTGTGGTACAATCGTTTGTTATCAAAGCACTGAAGGGCGAAAGTGTTGATATGCGGTTATTACCCAAAGTTCTAGTAAAGTTCTGACCTATGTAAACCACGCCACTCACTAATGCTTGTGGTACAATCGTTTGTATCAAAGCACTGAAGGGTTAAAGTGTTGATATGCTGTAATGACCCAAAGTTCTAGTAAAGTTCTGACCTATGTAAACCACGCCACTCACTAATGCTTGTGGTACAATCGTTTGTTATCAAAGCACTGAAGGGCGAAAGTGTTGATATGCGGTTATCACCCAAAGTTCTAGTAAAGTTCTGACCTATGTAAACCACGCCACTAATGCTTATGGTACAATCGTTTGTATCAAAGCACTGAAGGGTGGTGAAAGTGTTGATAGGTTCTACGTTAATATTTTATTGCCCAAGAACAATAAAACATATTACTCTATAAGTGTAATTTTAATGTAAAAAAAAAATGTTTTTTTAAATAAAACGTGTGGCATTTATGTGAAAAATGTGTTCACAAATATTTGGGTACACACCCATCCATCCACATAATCGTAGACAACATGAAAAATTCAAAAAAATACTTAGAGGACCTTAAAAGATATAAATCCGTCAACATTTAGATATCGACGTTTTTCATGACGGACATACTTTAAATAGGAAAGTAATATCTGGATACTACATTCGTCCAATGATCATTTGAGCAGTAAATACTGAGGGTAGTGTCTCTGCCAAGACTGAGTAACATGCTATGGTTAGATATGCCTCAGTGTACACTGGATGATTGTACATAATAATCATCCTTCATGGTTAATATATATACGGGTGTTATTTCGTTCCACAAGGAGATTATATCTACTTTTCTGATAACAACGATCCATCAAAATATCGAAGTCAGTTCTTGTAGTGTTTTGCAAGTTTTTCATTATACCTGCTTCACAACGTTATATATACATATAAACTAAATACACAAAAAAGAAACACACCGACTAGTCATCACGAAAATAGACTACCATATTCGACTATGCCATGAAGAGGAACATAGATGTATAAGGAAATCACACAATACAGGACCAGCGTTTACGAAGGAATAATATTCTTTCTATAATCATTTTTAAATAATGTTTAAAAGAACAAACTCATTATTTAAGATACAGCTTTTTGTAGTAGTAGAAGCTACACTTTTGGTTTAGAAAAAAATAATAAGAGAAAAATAGTTTTCAAGTATGACAAATTTTTACTTTTATGAGTCCTTACAACAGTGTATGTGGTATGTGTTCATGGTGTGTCACGTGTGAATAGTATGCGATGTTTGAATTATTCATGGTGCTTCATGTTTATGTGGGGTTTGTGTAGTGTGTAGTCTATATGAAATGTGGAGTAGTGTATGGTATATGGTAGTGGTATGTAGTGTTGTGTGTGTGTTCGTGGCATGTCCTGTATATGGGCGTATGTGGTGTTGTGTGCTCCATATTGTGTGCTGCAGTGTTTTGTGTGCGTTTATGGAGTGTCGGGTGTGTGGTGTACATATATGAAGTGTGTGGTGTATGCGTTTTTGTGTAATGGTATGAAGTGTCGTGTGTATGTGTGTGTGTTCATGCTATATCGTGTATAAACCATGTGAGTAGTCTGGGTGGGTAGCGTATACTAAATATGGCGTATGTAGTGTGGTATTTGGTGTGGTGTATTGGCTGTAGTGAAACTGGGACCTAGAGTACAATTTGTGAGTAAAACTTCATTTTAAGAGGAAAATCATTTAATAATTATAAGAGTCAATTACATATAAAACATGAATCTGTAAGAATAACAAGCTCTCATTAATTTTATTGATTCCATGCTTACTTTACAAGTCAAAACTTTACTTAATATAAACTTCACCAATAGTAAAATTGAATTCGCCTAAAGCATGCCACAATAGTTGAATGCCTCAATTAAGTTCTTGTCACTTCTAGCAAGTTGGAAAGTTTATAGAAGGTCTGAACAGGCAACAAAGTTTATACGAGTTGTGGATTGAACAAAGCTAGCCGGAAGGTACTATCTATGAGTCGAACAAATGAAGACTATGCGGGTAGGGACTGAGTTACGGGGTTACAGAAAGTATAAAGAAGTTACGAATAACAAATAATAGAAAACAACAGGAAGGATTAGAAAGCCTGATATTACTTACACGAGGAGACTTACTACGATAACGACTGCACCACTTTAGTAACTATAGTAAACTATAACTAACTATAGTAGACTATAGTAACCTAAATGATGAAAATACTAAGCAACCAACCAATGACCTTTATAGTTTCTTTATTCAACTCCAGTCTCTCCAGTATTAGTCCAATTACAGGCCACTGTCGTCGGTCAGAGGTCTTAACTTATAAGGCAGGAGATGCAATAGAATTAGTTGACAATTCCATTTTTACATATTAATTTCCGTGGCAGGTAGGCAGGTTGGTAGAAACAAGCACTTTTGAGCAGGTTCTTCAGGAAATCAGTAGTTCTGAGCGAATTAGATTGTTGAGGACAAAACTTTTTTGAGAGTGATCGGGCAGAAGAATTTTTGCGCTAGGTTTTGAAGGTCAGTCAACAATAAATTCGTAATATCAATGCATTTAATGACTTTTATGCTAGTGAACGTTTTCTTGAAATATTCAAAATTATTATGCTAAATATTTACTAGTATGAAATTACATATCTATAGAAATTCAGTTTGTTCGTTTTCCTATAAAATAAATGTTTAAATATGGTAAGCAAATGGCTAAACAACAAACAATCATATTATCAGAAAAATAACCTCAATTCATTAATAGAACTTGGAAATTTGTGTTTCCATTAATCATAAGAAACAAATCATCTTTTACATACTTAAAATAACAATAACTATAATATCTTATTATGAAGCAATAAATATTAAATATTAACCTACAAATAATAAATTAGAAAAGAAGAGACTAGTTATTCCATGACCTAACAAATTTAAATATATCATCTGATCATGTACATAACTATAATAAGTTAACCGTACTAAGCCGTCTACGTAAAGTTTAATAATTAGAATAGTACTGTCTAGTTCACAATAAATATAATCAAATCTACGCTAACTATTCCGAAAACTAAAGCAATATTTTAACTGAGCACTTCTTGGATGGGGTTTGGTAACTGAGTTGTAGGGTTTCGTTGAAAGGGCGTATGTTGCGTATATGTTTGCATGTGTATATGTGTTTGGTGTCTAGTATGTTCAACCCATATATAGGTTTAACAATTATGTTCTTGCCATTATTGTAATTCATAATCACAACTTCAATGTTTTATTGTAATGAATCGAAGGATATTGAGTAATATTTATGACAAAGTTACTTAATTTTTGGAAAAAATGTCATAAATCTTGCGACTTTACCATTCTCTTCCTAGGGAAAACACATTAAAGGACCCTGTTTGATTTTAAGATCGAAAAAAACGAGCGTAAACGACTATAAACGAGCTGTTCGCCTACCCTCCTAACTGGCTAAAGACAACTTAAAGCCCTGAAGTCAACATGTAACATCTTGATAACCATTAATGATTTTCGTTCTCTTTTTACATTCCTTGGTGCTTAGAGATATAACATATCATGTTATAAATTACAGTTCAATTGTCACATGAACTTACATGTTATAAATTGTTTGCAGAGTTCAGTTTATTTCAGTAGTCCCCTGTCTTCGGAGCGACCTCCTTTATCTCTCCACATGATGACAACGCGGTCCAATATAGTAATGAGTTTCTGTAATCTCTGTTACGTATACTCCTTCTGTGAATCTAGTTTATTTATGGAATCGTTTCATTTAATTTATATATATATATATATATATATATATATATATATATATGTTCTTAGGGAGCAGGCCTTCTTTTAAACATATTTCATTAAATTTTTTGCCTATCTTTATCGAAACCGGTCTGTTTTTATTTTTCATAGTGTAGTGTAGTGATTAGGGTAAAATAAATATTGATGAACAAATCTTTTGGTGAACTCGTTTATGTTCTTCCCTGTCAATGGAAGTCCTTAATAAGAAGACTGGAAAAAGTATCTAGGAAATATGAGAAGATAAAGATAGGCAAACAATATATATATATATATATATATATATATATATATATATATATATATATAGATAGTCAACAGAAAATAGATCCACAAAGGACAACAAACGTTTCAAACTAAATTTATAGACATAAAATAAAGAAAATCAAAATTGTGTTTATGTGTGTTAGCGTGTTTTGCTAGAGATTTCAAAATCCCGTAATAAGAGATAAAGAAAAACACATATGAAAAAGACTGGTAAAAGAAATTATACATATAGAAAAAACCAAGAACACATGCAACGCAAGAACTGACATTGAAAAATTTAGTCAAATATACAGAAGCATCTTTTCATTATCCAACAGACGAACATAGGGACAACACACAAAAATTGCCAAACTTAACAAAACAAGTAAACACTGGAATTTTAAAAACGGATAACAATGGAAAAAATGTAACCTCCACGCACTTGCTCGGTTTAGTAGCATGAGTAACTTTTCCATTCAGTGACCCCAGTATAAGGACACAATTCAAATGAAAAGGAAGAAACATAACAAACAACAGTAAACATACTTCCCAGGTAAACAAATTTATATCTTTGTAGTTTCCAAACATTATTAAAACAAACTTAAATATAAAAATCTATAGTTTTACCATTGTAATTTTTCAATTTTTTGTTGATCATGTACATAATAGCAAACAATAGACCAGTTTTGTTGAAATAAGTGTGCTCTATGTAACAATGTTTTTAGCCCTGAAGATGATATAAGTATATATCGAAACGTTGGAAACGAAGTTTTTTGAATATTAGACCAAAAACCCTCAATAAATCTCAAAAAATATATGAACAGTTGGTCAAGAAAAGGACATCATGATGTATATATATATAAATACATGAGCTGCCTTTCGATTTGTTATCATAGTATGTTGCCTTTCTTTAGGACACCTTTAAAAAGCTAAACACATATAAAGTGAATTCCAAGGTCTAGTCTTCATTCCTATTTCTTTTTAAAGTTTATATATATGTATATGTGTTGGAATATGTGTGTATGTTCAGGATGCTATGATGCATATGGTGGATTACAATGAGACATACACGGGGTTCGGGACCCATATCAGGGTTACGAGCCATTGCGCTAATTGAAAAGGTATGCTCTGTTCTCTGCAGCCAGATCGTCACCAAAACCTTGATCAAATTACTTTGCTCAGTTAATTACTTTACAGAAAACAGCGATTCGACCAGGGCCTGCTGCTCATTAAAACTCGCATACTCATGTTTCCCATTAGGCATTTAACCTCTGGATTTTTATAGCGACGTAATCACTTAACCTTCGTCATCTTTCTTTTGTTTACATTCAAACTTCTGCTTCACTTCCTGCTTTATCATGCTCCTTACTACATGTTTAGCAAAACAAAGATCATTATGTCTTGTTTTTAATAGTTTTTTTTTATTTATTTTTATATAATTGCCTTGGCATGATAAGTTGGCATTATCCATATGTATTGTTAATAATAATTAATGACAACCAAATAAATTAAATGGATAAATAATAAATATATTTAAGGTAAACAATAAAACAAAACACGACCTCATACTGTTACTATAATAGCAGTTTGTGACGTATTCGGATGACACTAGCCTTAACCTATATATAACTAATGGGATATACATTTTGCAAGTATTTTTTCACTGTGTAATTATCTTGAGGGACTGCATGTCTAAACATGCAGTAAAATAACTATAATAAACAGTATAATTAACATGATACTGTTATGGGATACTGAAGTCAGAAGCTTCTCTGGTGTCATGCTTGCGCGTATTGTTTGCAATGAAAAATGTTTATCTACTTAATTTACTGCGATGAGTAATCAAATTTTCTGAACACCCAGGTTGGATTTAGTTGTTTTTTTATGAATTATACAATGAAAAACATTCCAACCTAATAGAAATTCTTTCATTAATATAACTTTTTTTTTACAATTCTCCCTGATTACCTCACAAAGAAGTTACAATTAAAAATTACTATATCACTTATCAAACTAACTTACTTGATCAAATTATGTTGTATTTAAAGAAATTATATTTCTTCAGCGTTGCAAAAGATTTGTTAACTATATTGCCTTTTCTAATAGAGTAATATTATTTTATTTATTTATATTACTTTAAAATTAGTGGAGACGTGGAAGTTACATGTAGCCATGTCAGGCAAATGAGACGAATTATTTCATACATGAAACTTACGGTTGTTACCATATTTCAGTTCATGTATTTTTTAAATGCAACTTGAATTCCAAATTTATGTGAAGTGTATAAATTATACATTTTTACGTCCTGATTTATTGAAATACATAACATAAGTGCATAGATCTAATGGAAGACGAATTTCTCCAATGCTGGACAGCCAAACAGCAGATAATAAAGAAAATTTATTGCTTAGATATAAAAAAAATGAATAATAATTAAAACAAAAAAATAAAAAATCATCACAAAGTAATAACTAAATGAAATATTAAAAAATAATTGAGAAGTTTTAACTACAACTGATATATAACAGGAATTATTAAAGAATGATATAAACATATAACGTAAAACAAATTAGCGTTTCATATATATATATATATATATATATATATATATATACTTTTTCTATCCATAAAGAACTATAAACGTTTCAGAGTAAACTGATGGTACAGAGTAAGTATAAAAATACACGGCATCTAATTTTCGATTCAACCGTCATCAGGAGAGAAAAGATAGGGCCAAGCGCACTTGTGAAACGACAGTTGGATTTTCTACACACTGTGTACCTATAGATTACTCTCAATCGTTATATATATATATATATATATATATATATACAAGAATGAAATCACATATATATTATATATAAAAAAAACCGAAACGTTGGCAATGATAGTTTAATTTGAACCTGAAGAACTGACCAAGTCCCGATAAACTTTAGTTTTGTTGTAAATATATATACATATATATATATATAAAAGAAAATGTAATATTCAATAAATTTAAGTACAACATCATTAAATGAGTTTTTTTTTATTTCTATTTAAATTGTAATAATTATTGGTTTAATTTAAAACCCTACGAAAAGAAATAACTAAGTAGAAATAAATAAGCTGTATATGCATATTCATTATATAATTACTCAGCCGTTAAATGGAATATTGTTAATTTATTATCATTAGTATTCATAAATCATCGCTGTATCATTTTTTAAGTTTCACAGTTTTATGTTAATGCATACTACATGCCAACTGGTTTTCACATTTTCTTTAGTGTATTAGGAAGGTGGAAATTTGAAAGAAATAAAGTAATTGTTTATAAAAATATATAATTTGTGAGAGGCATAAATTGACTAAACTATGGAGCTTCTAGAAAAAGACATTAAGTGTGTGATATTTAGGATGTGTTGCTAGCACAGCAAGACACCTGGGATAAGCTGGATTAAAATGGATCGCTCCAGACTCCAGTGGAGAGCTCCTTTCAATAATTGCATTGTCAGTCTTTAAATATTATCTATCCACACTGCAAATGTTTTCTCTCCATTATATTGTTTGCTTGGCATCCTCTCTTACCTGTCAACCACTTTTTTCTCCAGTCTTCTAAAAAGAACAAACACTTCCATCTGACAACTATAGCATTAAAATGAACTTTTTCTCCCAACATGAAGCTCTTATCCCGAAGTTCTTCGGAGGATGAATATCTCCGAAATGGATGCGGAGGGCGAAATCGCGATCATGAGGACACATATTAGAAAACAAGTATCAGATGCTTTGGTGTCGTTTTCAATAATCTATATAAATATATAAATGATCAAACCACAATATGAAACGGGAAAACAAGACTAAGATCTTTCAAGCGGTATTCGTCAGAGTCAAAAACTCAACTCAGTTATTGTTTCACGTGATGTACTCACATGAGAGTAACTTATTCTTAGCGGTTTGTTATCAATTTTTGTCCCATCAGTATAACCCGATTGAATACAAAAATATTTCTATACAGGTTATCTCTTCAACGATCTCTGTAATATCTATACGTACACTAAATATTGTTTACAATGCGATAGCAGTGTATTCCGAAGAAACACATATATATATATGTATAGTTCAATGTACATAAAGAAACATAGAGATATTAAAAACACACATTTACAGTCTCTAATTTTCGGTTGAACCGTCTTCAGGAGAGATAAAAGTATGGAGATAATAAGGTTGGAGACCCTCTCCAACCGTCTCTGAACCAGTGCACTTGGTTTCACTCTCTTACCTCTCCTGAAGACAGTTCAACCGAAAATTAGAGACTTTAATTGTGTGTTTTTAATCTCTCTATGTTTTTTTATGTACAATTAAACTGTTTTTGTCCATTTCCAATAGTATTTTCATTGAAAAAGTATATATATATATATATATATATATATATATATATATATATATATATATATATATTTGCATGGAGACGTTCTTCTTGATTTCTTCGGAGACATTGATAGAAGAACCATTAAAAACTGCATGCGATTGGTTGACTATACTAGCCCAGCCAGTCACCCGGTCTCTCATGGCTACTCAGTCGATTGGTCATCACTATTCACAGGGGCATCGAATTCGCTTACATCGATTACTAATTTGTAGGAGCTATCAAAGCTTTGATAGCTCCTACAAATTAGTAATCGATGTAAGCGAATTCGATGCCCCTGTGAATGGTGATGACCAATATATATATTAAAACACGTGGGTTTTAAAATTAAACAGTTGGGTTTTTGACTCTGACGAAGACCGGTTGTTACGGTTGAAAGATCTTATTCTTGTTTTCCCATTTCATGTTGTGGTTTGATCATTGATTGTTATTTTACGTGTTTATGTGAAATCTTTATATATATATATATATATATATATATATATATATATATATATATATATCCTCATCACCACTTATTTTCCTGGTGCTCATAGGCTGGGTGCAGTTGTCAGGGAGTTTTTCCCTATACTTTCTTCTTCTTCCTGTACTTCTTCAGTCTTTAGTGAGCCACCTTCCATTTCCTATCGCAAACCTGCTAATCTTCAATCTATCTTCTCTCACATCTCTTCTCCTAAGCCTCCAAAAACTGCTGGTGGTATGGTTCAATGTGGACGTCGTGGATGTCTTACTTGTCCTATCATCAATCCTGTTCCTTCCTTTACCTCTGTCCATAGTAAACGCACCTACCCTATCTCTCACAAGACCTCTTGTGCCTCTGGAAACTGCGTTTACCGTTTGGATTGCACCCAGTGTGATTCTTTTTATGTGGGTTTGGCTTCCACCAAGCTAAGCCTGCGTATGAATAATCACAGGCCATCCGTTGGCAAACGCAGTGACCTTCCCGTTGCTACTCATGCCAGTTCTCACGGACTCAGTTTTAATGACTGTTTCCGTGTACAGGTCCTGAGGCAGATTGATCAGACTAATTCGAAAGTTACTCTGAGAGCTTCAGAAGAAGCACTTATTAGTCTTCTGGGCGGTAGATCGGCTCCTGGGCTTAACCTCAATCGTTGATTTTTTTTTTATTAATTTATTTTTTTTTATTTTTTTTTTTAAGTTGTTATCAGCTTTTAATTTTATTTTAGTTAAATGTTTTCATTTTTTAATTTTTTTTTGGCTCTTATCTCTTTATCTTCCCTGTCCACCTTTCCTCCGAAAGTTGGCTACACTGTTTCAGTGCTTCAGTTCGAACGCCAAGTCAGTCGTTATCAGCCTTTGGAGCGATTCACTTCTTTTCCTGAAGACGAGGACATCAGGAAATTTCTATGTGTTCTTTTTTAAATTCTAGTTTATATATATATATATATATATATATATATATATATATATATATATATATATATATAAATGATTAAACCACAATAAGAATGGGAAAACAAGACTAAGATCTTTCAACCGTAACAAGCGGTCTTCGTCAGAGTCAAAAACCCAACTGAACACTAGATGCAGAAAACATCTGGTGAGGAGTTGAGAAGAGTGGGAGGGAAGAGTGGTATTTTAAAATAATCATTGATTGTTGTTTCACGTGTTTATGTGAAATCTTTATATATATATAGGACTAACCTTGAAGGACTAACACTCAAGATTCTTCATCATTTCGGCTGTCTAGCCGTCTTCAGGAGAGGAGAAAGAGAAAAAGGAGAAGGAACGAAGGAGAGGAGACGTGAGTGCGCAGTGCAGCCACCTTACCATACCATCGTGGCTCAGTTTAAGCTGTGAGTAAATGATGAAATAATAAAAGTGGCATTTATGTAAAGGAGGAAATAAAAAAAAAGGAGAGAGGAAAGAAAAAAATCATAAACTAAATCATTAAATCATATTAAAATTATAAATTTCATTAAATCATAGTTTAAATTTAAACCTAAGTCTATTTAAACCTAATGCAGTAGCAGCATTATGATATGGTTTAAATTTTGTTCCTAAAAATAATAATTTAAATTATGTTCAGGAGCCTAATAAGACTAATTTAAGGAGACAGAAGTCTAATAAGTGCTTCTTCTGAAGCTCTCAGAGTGACTTTCGAATATATATATATTGGTATAAATAGGCAGCAGATCATCTTTTAAACAGGTATCATTAAAATTAACCGCAGTCTCGGCATTTACGATCTTAAGACTGAGAGATTCGATCCTACGAACTAACCTCCTGCTAACAAGGTTCAACTGGAAAAGGAGTTGGCCAAATGACATGTTAAATTAAAATCGATGACTCATGCTTAGTCATTGCTATTAATAGATTAAAAGGATAGTACAGGTTAATATAAAGAGAAGGTCAAAGGTCAATAATGAACAAGAAATAAGCGGTTAGAATAAAAAAGTTGAAAGGTCAACGGTATAACTGGACCTTTATTATACCGTTGACCTTTCAACTTTTTTATTCTAACCGCTTGTTTCTTGTGCATTATTGACCTTTGACCTACTCTTTATATTAACCTGTAATATCCTTGTAATCTATTAATAGCAATGACTAAGCATGAGTCATCGATTATATATATATATTTCAATGTACAGAAATAAACATAGAGAAATTATGGGTCTCCAACCGTCTCTAAACCAGTGCGCTTGGTTTCCCTGTCTTATCTCTCTAAATTAATAATTTAAAAATGACTCCATCTAGTATGGCAGACAGGCCCAATGGGCGTGTCAATAGAGTTATAGACCAGTTCACACCCAAGTACAAGTACACAAGTGAGGTTGTACTTTACAGAGCAAATAAATTAATCAAATTTTCGATTAGAACTCATAACTATGATTGATTTAAAAAAAAAAAAGAAAGATATCCAAAACAAGCAAGCCTGATGTCTTTTTTTTTTCTAAAAATGTTTTGGATTTCATGAAATTCGATGTCACGAGATTCAATTTTAAGCTTAAGCCTACACTTGAGTTCAAATCAAAATATGGCGAACAAATTAGTGGAGGTTGATGAATATGAGTGTTTTGAAGCTGTCATCGTGATGATCGACGAATGAATGTAAGCGTGTGGGCTATGACAAGTGAACTAGGCGCCCGCCAATCACCGCAGTCAAACCTTTATTACCGTATTATCCAAGGCTGTTTATTCAAGGTTTTACAACCGTTAATAAACACTTCCACGTCAAACATTTGTTTTCTACTTCAGAAGTTTCTATTTCTCCGCCACCCTGAAAGGTTCCTACCTTTACCTTATCCGGCTATTGCTAAGCCAATATCAGATAAGCGTTTTTGGATATGGTTTCTTTCATCCCAATGTACATTACGAACTATTGGTAACATGAGGACAGAAATAGAACCATGCACTCGTGCATGGCCTCATCCTTAGATTGTGACTATAAGACGAGATTTATATACATAACATTTTAACGTGCTCAACGTCATTGTGAGACAAGAAATTAACTCTGACGAGATAATCTTCACCACAAAAAAGTCCTAAGTAGAGGTCTGTACTTGTAAGTAATGTTGTATGGGAACATTACCCACATTGATAACGTTTTCTTCACTTTTTAATTGTAATAAAAATCGTTTGCAATGATGCGGAAACATTACTGAAAAATGGCAGTACGGTCATCGACGTGCCATTAATTTAAAAATCATTATATGTTTAACACAACTAAACATATATTCTGACTCTCACCTTTTTTGAATATCATTGCAGTTTGTTTAATTAGCAGAAGCTGCTCTAAAAGAACTATAATTTACAAAAAATTATAGCAAATGTTATTGTTTAATTGTTTGAAGTTTAAGATAAAAAGGTTAATGAAAGCCTTTTTACCAAAGATACAAAACACACTATATCGGATAGTTGATATCGGAACGGTAGATATTCAAAATATAGTGACTTCTTGAATAAAATAGTAACTTCTTAAGTGACATTTAAAAAAGGTTATAGGAAATGGTAAATAATGACTGGCTGGAACTCATTAATAATTGAAGTTAATTGTTCATCATAATTCCATATAATTCATCATAATGAATTGCACTCATGAAGAAAAGATATCGTTTACAGTTTCGGTTAAAAAAAAGATATATTTTCTAAATATGATATATAAGGTAACAAATAATTTCATTTCAATCTTATCCTTCAAAAAAAAAAAAACAAATTTCTATAAAGGTAAAATATTAAAAATTTAGTTACTTAGGATTAATGTAATAAAAAATACCAAACATCAATGTGAACAATACAATACAATGTGAGATGTGTTCAGACTGCCTCGATATATCATCTTTTTAATAATTTGTTTGGCTTGCAAACCATGAAACTGATTAATCCAACTGTAATATCAAGGAAACATGCTTCGGTTGATGGAACTCTAACAACTCTGACACTAATTTGGGCTCTTTTCCACTATTCCTGATCAACTAACCAATTCAAACTTGTTAATATATATATAACTTCATTTCCTTTTATTTTTCATGGAATTATATATTACATAACGTGGGATGTAATGGTAATTCTTGCTACTAAAAGGTATCAAAAGAATACGCTTACCTCTTGAGAGAAGTTCTTGTAGGTCTCGCTGTCCGGAGTCCTGGCGGTGACTGTGAGAAGCGCAGTAAAGGCCTTCTTAGCTCTCGCATTCCTCTCCTCGGAATCCGTCTTCACGTACCAAGGCAGATGCCGCACTTTGCTAAAGTAAAACACACTTTACTTATCAGTCTTCTTTTAGCAAAGCAGATTAATTTTAGACACATACAAAATCTTAGATCCTAAATAAACACTTTACAAGTTATCTATGTCAAAACATTTGAAAACATATATATGTTTCTTCTGTTTTTCTTCAATAACTAATTTAAAATTAGTATCATCATCCATATTATTATTTCTGGAATTTTTTCAGAAGGAAACACAGTAGAGTTTATTGCATTTAAAAGCAATAGTAATTATTAAAACAAGCAAAGCTACGATTAATCAGTAGCTTAAAAATCAGAATAAAATCTACATCCTGAAGGTCATCATCCTACATATCATCAAAAATCTGATAAATCGTCTTAGAGTTCAAGGTTTTCTCAGTCTTTCTAAGCAAAGATTGCTCAGACACCATGTCACGTTGGCATTTAAGGGAATGAGATTGCAGACAGTGCGGCAGTCTGAGACTGAAATGGCCGGAATCAGAATCCCCTGTGGCCTGATTATACCAGAAGGGTAATAATCAAATCAATTCTGTAGAAATGGGATGCTGAATGGAATAGAGAGAACATTCAACCACACAGAATTATTAATAATATCGGGAGAGAGCTAATTACCGGGAGGCACAAGAGCCGAGAGAGTATGGTAATAAACCTATCACGGATATTTATAATATTATTACGAAGTCATACTCGTCTCATACATAGTTACTTAATTTCCCGGGAAGAACATATACTGGATGTAGATCTGTTTTAACAGTGGAGTACATCATCGAAGTTTACCCACAATAAATTCATTAAAATATGGGTCAGGGGCAGCATCCATACAGTTACACGATGACAAGGGTGGTTACTTTCTAAAATAAAATAAACCTGATTAAAGCTATCTAAAAAGAGAAATTGATTCTTTGTTTCCCCTATTTAATACACGTTAATAGCTTATTTAACACATTAATAGCTTATGGCATCCTTTGTTGTTTTTAACGTAAATAGAATATTTTTTTAAATCTTTTTTATTTATTATAGATGTATATTCATTTGATAAATATATAAATATGTGTACATATTTATTTGTCTACAAAATAAATAAGTTTATTTGGTACAATGAACTATTTTGATGTCATAGAGTTAAGGAGTCGTAATTTCATTTATATTTCTAATTGTGAATATTACTCAACATAATCTGTAGCAGTGTTAATGCCCACATAGCGATGTGCTTATGTGTATATATTTTAAAACAAAAAAATAAATAAAAACGGAGTTATGATTAAAGGACAAACTACACTAAGCTGCTAATAATTCAGTGATAATTATATGAAATATAGTAGCAGAAAGACTGTTTGTTGAGACTTAGGGTTGCCTGATTATGTACGCAGGTAGTGTGCTGATAATTCAATCAGAACTGGCAGCAACAGCTGGAGAATACTGATGATTACATTCAATCTCTTTACAAAGGGGAAATATCTTTAGCTGTTGTTTACATGGCTTATTAAATTTAAGATAAATCAATATCCAAAATTATAGGACATTTAGAAGCTATTTATTTTGGTAACATATGGTTTCGTCACATTGCAATATGGAATGGTAAATTCTTTTCGACAGTAATAACTGTATGACTGTGAAATCCAATTCTAATTTCTTAAACAGTTTTTACCGCATATTATCAATTGTTTTCAATACATCTGTTAATATTAGAAACCACGTTAAACAAGTGTGACTTCAACATTTAAACTTGTATGGTATTCTCAGAATACTTGTCACAATTGCGAGGAGTAACAAGTATGTTTTGAGAACTCACAAGTCAAGTGCACTTCAAGAATGCTTGTTAAGGGCTCGAATGCTGTACCTCGGCAGCTTGTCCCGCAACAAGGTTTTTAAGTGTATTGAGGGTAGCATATTTAGTATTCCACAGTCTATAGAAAACCGTTATAATATTGTAGAGTACATGGTGCTCAGTCACTCCGTTTACTCCTTGATGTAACAAGTATTGTTTTGTTTCTACTACCTCAGACAGATGCAGTTATTTTTGTGAACTAAATCAAACAACTGCCATATCATAAGTCCTCTCCGACTTAATCTGTTCTGATTCTAGGTTCTACTCTATGACAAATCCACAACTGACCCTGTTCTCAAATTCTTTAGCAACATCTCTCCCAAGTGGTATCTAAGTTACAGAAAACAATAATCAAAATAATTACAAAAATATCTACCCTCATTGCCTTGATGTTTCAAAGAAACACCTATCATCTGTTGACATAAATCATTTTACCCTCCTAATAGGGAATGAAGCGCGAAATCTAGGGATCTGTTTTGACAAATGACTACCCTCAATTCAACACTCGCAAGACTAAACTTACAAAGCATGATGATTAGAAACAAAATTATATCCACGTTCCTCAATACACAAGTAAAATTGACTCTTCAAAACAATACAACTGATATAACCGATATGGTGTTTATGGACTGGAAGACTCATGATCAGCCATGAATTCTAATATCCTATGAGTTATAACCTCTCAGTCCATAATCTTTCACAATATTGCTCTTCTTTCTTCTATCGTTCCAATGACATGATCCAATATATCTTTTATTCTCGAAGTAATCTCATTCCAATAGTGCATGTCTTAGTAATAGTTACCCTACACGATAAATCTGTTTAACCAGTAACTAGCATTCAACGAATTCCAACTACGTGAAGAAATATTGGCCCAGTCGTCTACTGGGCAACGATAATAAATTATTATTTCAAGACAATTGAATGATCAACACAATTATATGGTGCATTATCACCAATAAGTGTATTCGTAGAATCATTCGTAGAATCACATAGCACCAATGTTTGTAATGAAAGAATGGCTTTAATAATAAATATTCTTTGTTTTTTTTTTTTGGTCTGTCCTACTTCTCCTGATCTATTTTTAGCTACTATTCTAGGGTAGACATTCTCAACTGAGATCTCAATCAATTAACAAACAGATATAAAATGCTAAGGTAGAGATATTAAATAAATACCTTTAAAAAAGGTGAAATAATAAATGTTATCGGTGTACAATGAGGAAATACGAAACAAAATATGTAAGTAAATAAATATTCTTTTTGTTAAAGGACAGAGTAAATTATTCAGATAGTTATTCCAAAAATATTATTTGTACTCTATATCTACCATTTTCATAGAATAAAAAAAATATTTTTGTAATTCCATGTCCGCCTTTTCTGTGAATACAGTTATTAGGAAAGATTGTATCATGAATAGTGGATTTCTGAAATTGCATTGTAGATCTCTAGTGCAGATAATGGGAAAAAATTCAAGGGACCTGGTGGTTTGAATAACTTTTATTTTTACTACTTTTTCTTTTCTTTTGGTAATTAAATATGATGATTCTTATCTGAATTGCTCTAAATTACAGCTCTAGTATAGAGCATGTTGGGGTTTCTGTTCCGGCACTGTTTGGAATGGTAGTGTGTGAGAGCACTATTTAAATAAAGTATTATATTTCATTATACTAAAGTTTGACTACTCTGACAATTGACAAGGGACAGAGTGATTCCTAAATCAATTAAGATTTCAATCCACACTTAAATTGTAGTTTTTACAACTTTATGTAAAACTAACTTTTCCTACCATTCAACAAATTCTGATTATCAGTTAATTTTTTTTAACATTTTTTAACATACAAAAGTATGTTTTTTACTAATATAAAACATTTAATTTTCTTTAATTAATAACCTCTAATCTACAGGAAACGACACATAACGGGTAATAATGTGACTTTCGTATAATGCAATATAGACGAAAGGCAGAGCAGAAAATCTAAAATACCGACTATTTTCATGTATAATGAAAATTTGATGCTTTAAAGGTGAATTTAACTTGGAGGTGATGAAAAACATTGTATAAACACTTGGTCTTTTCACACACTCAGAGACGTCAACGAGTAAAACATTACAAATGGACTTAGTGTACCTTATTACGAGAGAATCTCTTGATATCTCAAAATGGAATTTCCTATTGAAATCTACATCTACTGGGCAGTGATCATAGATCAACATTTCAGGTCAAAGAACAAATTAATTAAAATTAATTAAATGATTCGTAAAGATGTATTGAATATTACTAGTGAGCACTTTTTCAATTCGTATTATTATTTACTTTATAACAGAGGACAATTACTTGTAATGATAGGGAATCTGTTATTATAATAAAAATAATATATAACGAATATTACTATTATTTTTATTTTTGTTTTATTCTGTCCTACTTCTCCTGTTCTACTTCCAGCTGCTACCTCTATGGCAAATATATACACTGTTACCTCAATCAAGCCACAAAACAAATAAACTTTGAACGCCTTGTTTCACTTAAAGTATTACCACTATTGTTGTTAATATTTTTCTAGCATTTACTATAATCACAGTCCTGCCTCAATGACTACCAATGCAGGCATATTAAGTATTATTGTTTCTTTATAATCTCTGAATACGAACTCATATTTATAAATATGAGTACGAACTCGTATTTGTAACAAAACTCTATAAAGTCAGATGATTTCAGCATTAATTATAAAGGAGTTCTTCTTTTATAGAGGTTATGTCTTATTCTTTATATCCATATAATAAAATATCAAATGTTGTTATTTCTCAGAACTCATCATTTCTGTATGATTGATTGATTACTAGTTACAAAATCACCTTCATTTACGCCATCCTTCGCATTCTTTAAATGTATTATTTCTATATACTGATATCATGATTGTTTTATTTTTGGTCACGTAAAATCGGCCTGGCCTTTCTTACTCTATCAGGGCTTGGAAATATATTTTAACTAGCAAATGTACCCGTCTTTGACGGAATCAAAAATTCTACTATACTTGGTATTCCAACATATCAATTATAGTATTATACTAATACTATAATTAGAAATTATAGAATAGTAGAAAACACCATTATTAGTACAGTGTTAAACAAATGCCTCTGTATACACTACATTAGCTGTCTGTCCTTCAGCTTCAGTCTTCATGGAAGAACAATCAGTTGAAACCTCTGACTATTGAGCAAGTAAACTACAGTTGACCATGTGAGAAAAACTTGGTTTCGCTAACTTGAATTCCTCCGTTAGATAAAGTCTCCCTTTGCGACTTAGTTAACGTCATTGCGAAATAGACTCTGAGGGGACCTTGCAATCATTTGAATGGAAACAGACAGTGGTTCGGAAGACTCCCCAATACCACATCCAGTCATTATGTCCGCCTCTATGGCATATCTGTGTAGAGCACGAACTCAGAGTCGTGTCCCGTTGCACAGTTTTTGGGTCACTCATGTTTCGTAACATGAAATTTGTTACTGCTATAAATTGCAGCATCATTGGTGCTCCTACTTTAAGTTTTTACTCATGAGCAGGCAGTCCAGGAGAAATAAATTCAGAGTCAAGAAATTCAATTAGATAATGAACTGCTTCTTCATCACTAATCCAATCTCTTTACTGACTTGTAAGTTCTTCCTCGGCTTCATATAGCGTAATAACTTGTTTGTTGATTTCTCATGCCTGTTCATATTAAGGGCTGAGAATTGCTCGTTTACAAAACATTTATTCTCAATAGATAGTACATCCTTAACTCTGTGAAACACCATTTCAATGATGTCAAATACGCAATATATTCATGTGCTCAATTGAAATTAAAATCAACTAACAATACCTACTTGCCACACCTGTGTATTTTCAAAACAAACTTGTCTGTGAAGTTAGGAAAATACAGCTAAAAGCCCCATAACTTCGCTTCTGTACTGAATTAATAATCTATTTAGAGCCCATATTTTAAGTTAGGCACACACAAATCCAGTGTCAATGTTTCAGCTCGCTATGTCTTATGGTGGCTGAGTTTACTTGTGACAAACATTTTTGCGTTAAACGTCCATAACTTCACTTCTACGTTGAATTTCCAATCAATTCATAGCCTATATTTTAAGTTAGACCTACACAAATCTACTGTAAAAGTTTCAGCTTTATATGTCTTATGGTAGCTGAGTTTACCTGTGACAAAGTTTTGCGGACAAACCGACAAACCGACAGAAATTTTTCTAAGGGTGGATTCGGTTTCTCCAATGTATGAAACGTAAAGAAAACTTGAAATGAGTCAGTTCTAAGCAATGTACAGACAAAATCATTATTTTATTTATAAAGATGGCCTTAATCAATTTAAATTGTTTACCATTTTAAAAACTATCTTTATTTCTCACTAATGACGATACTTTTTGCACTTCGCATATGCTAAGTTTTATTTGCTGCATACGAAAAAAGACCAGACGAGGTGGCAAGAGGAGATTATTTTTAGTGAACTCGTTTACTCACTTGTGGTCACGTAGAAAGCGGCTGAAGCCGAGCAGGGGATATGATCCACTCTACACCCTCTTTCTTACGAGTCATCTCTCCGCAAATATTGCAACTTGTTTACAACCTTCTGCATAAACAGATTATTTTGATGTTTTCTTTTATCTAAAACTTGATATATAGAAGATGAACACTTATAAAGTGTCTTACTGGGTTGGAGACCTAGACGTGGCGTTAAACCATCATTATTATTTACACAGGGACCCATGGTTCAAATAGTGGAAAATTTAAAGACACAGCGTGAAAAAATAACCAAATAAAAGGCTCAACAGTTTTTTCATTGGCCTCTCAAAAATATTCAATATAATATTTTTCTATGCATCTCAGGTCATTGCACAACAATCTCTAAAAAACAGAAATAATGAAATATTTTCAGTATTTCGTACATCATGCAAAAGACACAAAATAAGAAAATTATGACAGAGATTTACAATAAGTTGGTTATGGATATATTTTAAAAGCTTGTAAGGTTTACTAACTATAAGTGGCAAGCATTATATTACTGTCGTAGCTGTCATGTTAATGCTCTCTAAATGTCTGTTAAAGAAACAGAAGTCATAAAAAGACCAAGTGTACGACGGTAATAGCTTTTAATCACATACCGATACATCAGTCCAGTGCTTTCAAAATGTACAGTGCCAGGACAAAGGGCACAGAGCCACGTCAAGGATCTGAGTATCGATTACAAGTAGTCATAAATGAATCTCTTACAGAATTAGGGTAGATTTTGGAAAATATATAAGGAATGCACATTTTGCTAAAGATACGCAAAACATTTTTAATATTAAATTCTTATTGTTCGAGAAGAAACTTTATAAGAAATTGAAATAGCCTACCCAAGAATTCCTGTTTAAAACTATTATTTTTTTTCTTTTTCATTATCTTCCTTTATAATTGCTGCTTCTTTAAAAGTAACGTTAATTAAACAAATGTTAACTTTAATAGTATTTGTGTTAAAAAAATGTAAATATACAGAATTAAAAAGAAGTTGTTTTATATTATTTTTACTTGTTTGTATGATTCTATGTTCTTCACACTAATGTGGTCATTATTTTCAAAATAAATTTACACAAATACATTTAGAAATCGAGTACTGCCTGATACACGTTTCTAGCTTATAGTAAATTCATTATGTTAAATTAGAGCAGTTAAAATATATCAAAAAATTACATTTCTTAGATATTTTGGATTCAAATGAAGAGTGTTTTGACTATTTTTTACCTCTGCTTTCATATTATTGTATAAAAATAAAAGCTTCCCTATACTTTCAAATAACAAATACCACATGGAGTGATAACACAAGTAAGTTGTTTTTATACTTGATTTTGAACTTATTTGATATACTTTGCAGCGTTGTATCTTTTCATCATTCAGTTACGTATCCTGTATATTTTTCTCAATCTTAGAAATCTGGACTTCTTTTGCTATAAACATCATCATCATATATTAGCAGATATAATTGTATTGTATGATGAGATCATTACGGTTCAGATTTATTGAGATGTTTTTCGTCCATATACAGTTTGAAAGACACACATGGAGTATGTGTTGACTGCCACACCGACACAGCTAAGATGGACTGCACATAGACTTCGTCTGTCAGCAGTACAATTCTTTTTTTATTGAACCTTTTTTATACATAAAATTAACTAAAACAAGTACCACTGTTAAATATTTAAGTGTAAAGTATTAAAAAAAAATATTTCATATTTTCTTATTTTTATATATTTTTTATTATAATTATGTCTATAATTATGATTAATGTCTGCAATTATTGTAGATTTATCATGTAAATAATAAGTTTACAATTTTCTAATAATAAGCATATAACAGTAAGCCGTAGCTATAACGTCAACAATTAGAAGTCTACAACAATCAGTCATAGCAATATGACTACATCCATTACATGGTAAATACCAATAGGCCTATAACAATATCTTTACTAATACATTTCTAATAATAAGTCATAGCTACAAATAAATCTATAGCAATACGCCATAGCTAACAGGATAAATAATAATAAGTGGGGCTGGTTAAGAAATAACAGAATTTATTGGCTTTGCTTAACAAATAATGATATCCACTGAGTAATCTTTCATGGTGGGCATCAATGAAGTTTAAGATTTATTTTCAATAACGCTAAACGTTGGCTGAAGTCTTAAGTTGGCCGAAAGTTAAACAGTTTCCTAGCCAAGAAACACTTTATCATTCTGCCTGTATTTCATATTAATCCTTTCACAGCAATCCCTTCACCACACCTTCTAAACGTCTCAATAATTTTCATCTAGTCTAGATATAAATCTAAATTGTCAGAAGGGTTTTCATTATATAAATAATGATCGACCCTTCTATGTACAGATATTAATAATACTTGATCTCTCATTTAATAATAATCATCAACATTGTCTTGCTATTATAATGAAGGACAAGATAGGTCATACGTATTCATCCGTAGAAACAATAAATAATTTTGTTGAGTATAGCAGTCTTACTTAAATTATTTACCGAAAACATAAACATCCCTAAAAGAAAAAAAAAAGCATCTGGAAATAATAATTGAAAGGTCACTTTCTACTTCATGTTGGGGGACAAATATTCCGCCAATTTCCTGCAAAATCACTTCAGCACTCTTTCTACATATGTACTTCTCTCTCCTTTCTCGTTAATCTTTATCTCTATTCCTCTTACTCTATACCATTATTTATCTTACTAACGCTCTTTACCTTCTTATTTCAAGCATTCTCACCTATTTGCTTCTAAGCTTTACCTAATCAACTATTATCTCTCTCAATTTCTCTTTCACTAACTAACCTGTCTATATCTCTTTTTCCCTTTGCCTAACTTTACAATTTCCTACTTTTAGTTCCTTTCTCTCTCTCTCTCTCTCTCTCTCTCTCTCTCTCTCTCTCTCTCTCTCTCTCTCACTCTCTCACTTCCACTTGTTTCTTTACTATCAGATTGCCTTCATCCATATACTCCTCCCCCTTCTTTGTATTCATCCCTTATTTCTTTCTATATCTTACATGATACATGATACTGAACTTTTGGCGCATCTTTGAGAGCTTGTTAGGTAAAAGAAAATCAATATCTCTGCTGTATAATCAGAAAATATTTCCTTCTGTGGAGCCAAAAAACTCACACCTTATGTAAAATTATGAATTTAATCTTATAATAAGTAAAGAATGTGTGACACTCTTATTACTAACCGTAAAAGTTAGTGTTAGTACTAACCAAATATAGTAGTGAGTTTCTGAGATTTCTGAATGTGTGTTCTTTTTGAAAGTCTAGTTTATAGTATAATATAAATATAACAGACAATATATATACAGTATTTAAATAAATAATCATGTCAGTTTGGCCACGCTTAAGAATTGGAGATATCCAGCTGCATTGGTATTAACCTTTATTATAGAAATACTACTCAAAAAATTGACTTACTTTTCGTAAAGTTCTATGTTGAAGAAGACGTACTCCCCACTGTCAACCATATTCAGTTCTTCAGCAACGAGTAGAATTTCTCTCACAGTCATTGGATCAGCACAAACCACCACAACTGAAATTATTAATGGAAATCAGAGAATGGCCAAAAGTTGAAAAAATTACCTTAAACAACAATAGCTTAAGAAACATACGCTGCAAAACATTACAGTAGAAACAAAAAAACTACATTCGTATGACGTACTAGCAGTCTACTAGATCCATTGCATAAGCAATGTTAACAAAAAAAAAATCATATATAAATACACAACTGGTAGGCAGTAGGAGATCTGTTCATCACTATGTACACAATTTAGATATCAATTTTTTATAAATGCGGGTATTTAAATCTTGTATGTGTTTTCTTTTCAGAGTTCGTGCTTTTGTTTCAAATGCTGTTCCCTAGGCTAGCAGTGTGAGTGAATTATTATCTCATACCCATACCAGTTACAAACAAGTCATACTGAGGGGATGATTCAATAAACTGAATAACCAAATTTCGCCTGTACCACGTTTACTAGACTACTCCGAACTAAGTAGGTGTCACTTGTAGATTTCAGATCAATCTTTTAGCACATATCACATCAGGAATCTAGAGCAGTGGTACTCAACGTGGTCCACATGGACCCCCAGGGGTCCACAGAGGATTACTGGGGGTCCAGGAGGAAAGTAGTATTCTGAAGGTCCATGACACGTGGATAGAGCTCTATGTTAAGTTTAAATGAATTTATCAGCAAACCAAAAATAAACCAAAGCGTAGTAAGCTTTGGCCGTACAATATTCACACATAATTAAAATATAAGGCCTAATATCCTCGTCAGTTTGTTAAAATGTTCCAATGTTTTAAACTTTTCTATTGCACTTCTCTTTATGGTACATTCAAAATTTATTCGGTTACAAAATTTATAAAATGTTAACGAAGAAATATTTTGTTATTGTTTTAAAAACATTTTTGTATTTTCGCATGCGTTGTAGATGTAATGAAATTATTTCATAATTAACGATATTCATTTACCTAAAAACAAATATTTATTTATAAATTTGTATAATTATGTTTTTTAAGTATCCGGGGGGAGAGGGGGTCCACAAGTAGCTTTTAGGAGGGGCCCACAAGTAGCTTTTAGGGGGTCCACAAGTAGCTTTTAGGGGGTCCACAAGCAAACAAAGGTTGAGAACCCCTTATCTAGAGTCATTGTTAAGATTAGGGGGTTTAAACCCTAATAACACTGCACTACCTGTATAAAGCTTCCGAGATAAACTTCGTACTATGAATTTTTTTTTTTAAATTAACGGATGTTTATTCTATAAAGACAAGCTGGATGGAAAATTATACTTTACACGAAAAAAAATGGTTCGTTATCCAACATAAACCAATAATCACGAACCAATGATCCAATAATGTTGTTAACAATTCTTTAACGTTGTTAATAAAAACCTAATCATGTTTTATCACATTTATTCTCTATTTTGAATAATTAATGCAAATAAGAATATCTAAAAGAGAAATAATAAAAAATTACATATTGAATGTATACTTTAAGGAAGTAACCTGAAAGTAGTACCGTTTTTATTTGATGAGGGATTGACGTGGGTGGGATATTCTAAGAATAATATAGTGGATATGGAGAAAAGAAAGGATGGTTTGTTTGACCCATGATGATGGGGATTGACAGAGAACATAACCCTCACTAGAATTTGAACAAGAAGATTGAAGAAAACAGTCTGAACTCTGAAAATACCTGGCAGCAACAAACAAGCGCCACTGACTCTCTCACTGGAGGGAAACAAAGCAAGCCTTTGTGAAAACAAGATCAAACGCAGCTCAGTGAACCAAAGTGAAAAGTCAATTAATTACAAGTCACTTTCCCTGGATCATTATCAAGTCAACTCATAGTTAACATGAAATACAAGCATATTTATCCTGCATTATGTAAATAAATAAAATTAATAATATATATTAACTTTGCTAATAGAAACTTTATTTTGAACAATAAATCCAAAGAATCCATAACAATTTAATTTTTATCCTTCTAATAAAAACGTAGTTTCGCAATTCTTTAGTTACCTCAAGAGTAAATGACTTTTCTTTGTTTGACTTTGTTTTTTGCATATGGTCTTATGTAAGTCTTACGGTTGGGGTTCATTGGTGTTGAAGCATTGAGGACATTTAAAGCACCTAAGATTCGTTTCAGTAGGTAACGACACCATTATGGATGTTAACGTTATCGTTATTTTTATGGAGGTCTTATTCTAACCAAACACACTCATGGTTAATTACAAATACCTGTCCTTTCTGCCGCTATCTGGTATGCCATTTTTCAACCTCCATTATTATGGCACTATGCATGCATAATTTGTTGACAGAAGTAAACTGGTGCGACAGATGGCACTGTTTGCTTCATCCAAGTCATTTAGGAGCAGTCCTTCTATTTTAATACTACCAAAGAATCGTGATTAATCCCATTTCTAATGATTTATTAATTTCTTCTTCATGATATCTTTTGCATACTAAGTAGTTTAAGAGCTTGCAAGTTCATTAACGAATAAGTGTAAGATATATGGGTGAAATTACAAAATATTAATTTCCCTTAGATATTAAATGAGTATTTCTGGTATTAGTAGCGCGCATGATGTACCCAAAACACATGAAATCAGCTTTTAATGTTATTAAATATTTTTTTTTCTTCCTTTTCTAGGTTTCCTTTATTTTACTCCCTCTACATCCTAGTGGACTTCGAGTACCGAAAGGTCGTGAGTATTATTATGTCCATCAGGACTAATGTTTCTTTTGATATTGGCCCTGGAACCTAGCCTTTTTGCAAAAGCCACCTTTTTCAAATAGAAGGTACTATTTCTCAACATCACATTGCAATGCAACAAATAAAAGTTGAATTCATACAAACAAAATCAATATAGTGGTGGCTTTAATTATAACACTGTCGAAATGTTGAGAGAAATGTCAAACTGAAACAGAAAGGCTTTAAAATCAATGTAATGTGGAAACCAAGCCAAGAATGATGCAATATCACCCATAAATGAACGTTATTCTTGATTATATAGAGGACACAACTTTTTGTTTTATTTTAACAGATGTGCATATATAATTGAAGAAATGTTCGATAGATATGTTTGGGAATTATCGAAAAAATAGTGAACATAAAAAGGATTTTGACTTGGTACAAAATAATTTACAGGTACCAGTAAATACTATATTGTACTATGTTTGTCAAATTCCACTATTATTAATGGAATGTGAATCAATTTATTTTTCATTTTTTATTTTAGTTCTAGTTATTTTAGTTATTGAATATATTTAAAAAAAAACACCTAATGATGATTTATTCTTGGTTTAAATCTTGATAAAATATGTTACAATAGGAGGAATTGAAATGTTAATAAATATATGTGTGATTATTAACCTAACAACTTTTTGATGCAAGAAAGAGAAAATGGTGTTCACACAGTCTCTTAGAAAGGACGAATTTGGTCGGAAACAAAACCTTTGCGATTAGCCTAAGGACTCACGATGTTAATTAAGGACTTAAGGTCATCACGATGTTAACGATGTGGGATTTTCCAGCATACTAGTATTTCGGATTAGTCTTTAAAACCAGTTCACAATTTATTTAGATAGTAATTAAAATCGGATGTTGTTCGCAAATTCAACTAAACGCCTAATTTCCATTAAATAATGGAGCACTTATGAAAATTAGGTTTTTGTTACTTTTAAGTATTTTTTTTTTTGTTAAGACACAAGGTAATTGAGCGTATAATTGAGTTGGAAAGGTAATAAAGGCAGCAGCCTAGGTAAGAAGGGCTCCAGAAGAGGGTGTAGGGCTATCAAGTCACCGACGGCTTTCTAATGGCACTCACCAAGGGCTTAAGCCCATAACGCAAGGGCATAAACAAAAACAGTAACCTACTCTGCACAGCACGACCGGCTGTCCCTTAAAATGCCCAATAAATCTCATCTATTCCACGCCTATTTAAACTTGTTTACCCAGTCATATTTCAACTGTAATAACATATAATGCTATTAGAAATATTTTATTGCTTACTACCGCAGCCTAACATCGTATGCTGTCTTCACAACTCAACCAGTTTACTCGTACATATTCCTTTATCATCAGGAGTATGCTAAATGTTATATGGTGTATTCAAACGTTTCTTACTTTTGGTGGATTGCTTCTTATTTATGTAAAGAATTAATTTAATTGTTATTATACTTAAGCATTAATTATTCCTTAAATTATTAATGGTTTTCTATCTCCGTCTTCGTTGTTAGTTTCTTGTTTATTATTGAAGTCTATCCTTGCAAACAAATAAATACCAGTAGACTAAACAATAGTCCATGGGACGGATTTCGTTTATTGCATTTATAAATTGTCTTATTTTTAAAAACTACTAATGATACTGTTATTTTCAATGAGTTTAATTCCAGTGTTGACAGATGCGCTAAAAATCAAGAAAAAACATTTTGGAATGAAGAAGCCCCGAAAACAATAATGCTGAGAAAAAAACGCGGATTTAGAACTATATCATACCAAGCAGCGATGGTGATTGAAATTATTATTGACATACATATAAAAAATTTTAAAACATCTGACATATATTATTCAATCAACAATGTTTTAGACTACCAGATTTTTCTATATTTCCAAAATATTGATATTAGCAGTAAATTACACACATTAAAATTGAATGCAGATAATAGAAGAATCCCTGAATTTATGAATGGAGTAAATGGAGAACATAATGAGTTACACATTAGTCATTTTACAAAAAAGGTGAAGGAATCGAAGGAATCCTGAGTAATATGCATCATGGTGTTCAAACAACCCGGCTGAACTTCACTATAAATTGTGCATTTGTTGTTACTACAGAAACATGGAGTATTGAAAACAGAAATAGAGTAAACTGATAATTAGGGCCAGGTTAGCTCAGTTGTTAACGTACTCCGCCTCTGGGCTGGTAATCCGAGGTTGGATCCCCTCCTGGCCCACAAATTATTCACAAGGAAGATGAATAAATCTGAGTAGACGCCCCTCGGAGAGTACGTTAAACCTGTTTTGATCTATTACCGTGTACCCAAACCTTTCCGGTCATAACACGGAACAAAGCAAAGCAGATTGATGTTTTTTACGTGGTGCCCTTTAGTCATTCCACGGAATATAGCCTGGATTCCGCGAAGCGCCCAAGGTGGACCTCGCGGAGGCGGGCATCCACGACAGACATCAAACCAAAGACGAAAGACATATAAATTAGACATAAAGGACATACACAACTACAACTACTCCCACAAGGTACTCAATATTCCCTTGTGGATCAAACTAAAACTAACACATAACACCGGACATATACAGAGTACGTTAAACCATCGGTCCAGAGCCTGTACGATATCAGGTACTCGTTAAAGATCCCTAATCGAAATACACTAGAGTTAGGCAGAATTAAGGACTTCCAATGTAGAATCTGTAGAATCACCGATCAAACAAAACGCCATTAAATGGCTGACGTTATCACCCACTAGGGATTCAGTTTAAATAATAAAAAAAAAACCCAGATAATTCAATGACTTTACAAGCAGTCAGTGACCATAAAAATTATAACTACATTGTTAAGAACATCCGAAGGATGTTTGTATATTATCAAACAAATTTCGAAAAGAATAAGTTTGAATTTTATCTGTGAAATTGCAGACTGTGAAGGAATGAACAAAACAGGAGACGAATTAGCTATCAAAGATGCCCGAAACGATACAATGGAATCGGTATATTCTTTGGAGTCAATTTTAATTTTCAATAAAAATACGTACCTTTCACACATATAAAGAGACAGGGAACATTTGAAGCAAGAACAAATATAACTACATTTAGCATTACGCCTGCGAAGGAGAAAACACTGGAAAGAACATTGGAAATATTGATACAAGATACAATATTAATCTGAACCATACACACAAGGCCACGACGGCATTGGGTTGTCCTGGAAGGAATAGAGCTTGTTTGTACTGATTTAAAATAGTTAATACACCAATCTGTCTATGCTTTAAAGCAGGAGAAATCTCTAACATATTATATTTTCCAGGAGAACAGTGAATACTATTGAATAAACCATTTATACAAGTTATACTGAAAAAAGAACATGACAAGGAATAGAAAAAACCAAATTCCGCAAAATACCAAATTCATGATTACTAAATACAGCAAAGATTTCATTACTTTTTTGTTAAAGAAGTAACTCATGAATGAGTTATAACCTCACTATATTTTATATATAATGTTTGTTTAATTTTTAAAAATAAAATTAAATAATGTGATATTGTTTAATACTCCTAACTACTGGATATATATGTCAAATTAACATACACCATCGGTATGACAATATAAGTAAATGACTACTAATTATGTGAGTAAAATTAAAATCATTTACTTCTTAAAATGTATTATTTATATTCTAACATAAGCATTGAACTGTTAAAGTAATTAAAAAGATATAGTTTAACATCATTCACCATGGCATTTCTGCTGCGTGTGAGAAAAAAAACCACGAAACTAACATAACATACACAGAAATTTAAAAATAAAGAGCTTCGAAATGGACTGAGGATGTCTCAAAACCTCTAAATCCATCAAAATCAATTGTCTTCATATTACTATACTTTACAAACAGTCAAATAAAAAGGATATTCTTTGGATGCTGATGGAATCAACAAGTATTAACGTCCCCTCAATACATTTTTACTTTAGTATAATTAAAGTTTACCAATCATGAAGAAATTCGATTTGGATATTTCAGTGGATTTATATGTCTTGAGGTACTCAAAAGTCCTGTTTTCACGATTTTTTCATGATATATATTTACATGTATATTATGAGGTCTTGTCTTAGAGCCCTATGGTATGGGTATAAAAGACTTATTTTCGAATCATGGGCGAGTCACTTTTTTGACCAGAATGTGATTGCGAACAACTTCTCTCCTACCTTCTAAAGTACAATTTCAATTTCCGTAATCAATATCAAGACAACAGCAGGACTAATTGAATAATGGTCAAGAATTTCTAACAACTGGAAGCTTCAGTTTTGGTATAAAATGTGAGGTTTTTTGATTTATGATCGATTCTGAAAGCTTGAGTCACTATAAAGATCTTATTTGCAATTACTTTTAGTCTTCTCTAGCTACTAGAGTTTTGGTATTTTTCTCCTTATATCAGCGAATGTAATAACTTAAAAAAATTTAATTTAGTTTTAATAATTTCTTTCCTGTTTTGTCTGAAAATTGCTATAGTTTTTTTTTACATGGATTGTAAATATTTATTGAAAAGTCGTAAGACCATGAGTAGTGCAAAAATTACCAGTCTAGAAAAAATAAATTATTTTGTATCTGTGCATAACATCCTTAATTAAATAGGTAGTTGCATAAAGAAGATAAATCAGGCTTAAGTGGCATTAATACCTTAAATACTAGATAATATTGCAAAAAGATTAGAGTGGGATTGAATATTAAGCTTTGATGTTTAGTTGACGAATGTTCAAGATTTGGAAAGGAAATTGTTTCCACCGACACCTGCGGCTTAGTGGTTAATCGGCTTGTCTTCAACTAGCAGGAGGACGAGAAGATTAAAACCCAATCACGTCTAAGCTCTATATTGTTAGAAGAGTTTTAGAACTAGCAGGATTTGGCAAATCCTCACAAGCTCTGGCCAATGAAGGAATTAACACCGACGGGTCTATAGAACACGGTGGATTTCAAGGTAGCTGCAGTTCACTACTTCCAGATCTGCCGTACGCTGATAGGCAATTTAGTGCTCTTTCTATTTTAATATGCAGTACTGGATAAGTATAATCCAAATACTCTTGGACAAATCTAAAGTAGCCATTTTTATCACAGTAACGGCTCATACACTTTTGCTCATGTATTTACAGGAATATATTTTTTCTTTCAAATCATTCTTTCCTAAAACTAAGCAACTTTCTTTTAAATTCTGTTGTTTCCTGTGCCTTTTATTCCCCATTTTAACATAACATTGAAAAAAATCTCTTTTAGATTTATAAAAAAGTTTTTACGATTTTATCACATGTTATTGGGTACATCATTAGTTTATAAAGTGCATTTGACGTAATAGAATATCTTACAAAATTAATTCATTATATACTCACTTTAAATAATTTTTAGAACTACTGCTTCCATCGTTGGGAAGACTTTACCCTTTTTTTATACAACATTTCAAAGTTATTTATTCTATCTTAAAAAACTTATTAAAATTGTAACAATTAACTTTGCTTGAAAATAACTGGTGCTTTGAACATTTAAATTACTGTGTTTCCTGAGACTTAACTTTTAGTTGTTTATTTTGAATTATCATAAAATGTACTGGTTAACTAGTGCACGTTCATCCACCCTGGATGTTTTCTGAAGTCGTCCGATATCAAGAGAATACTGAGAGTTATTCTGTGTTATAGTATTATAGGAAGACAATAATTGACCTAACAACACAATATAACGCGCAGTTTGCTTTCTAATGCAGAGTATGACAGGTCACTCTTGAAAACGAAAGACTTACGAATCCAATCGAGACATTCATAAATGATAGAACGGTGTATTTTTATAATTCTATTACTAACAACCTCCATTGTACTAACAATAATATTTCACTATAAGATAGTTAATATCACGGAAGTTATTAAGTACTTATTAGAATTCATACTCATCTGCCTCGTAAATGTTGCTCTATTTTCGATCGGTTTCAGAACGTTACCATTACCAAGTGCCTAGTGAATAATATTTCCAAATCCAGTCTGACATTCGCCCAATTAGTTTTAACTTCACCCATGCTTATATTTCATGTTAAATTCATCTCGATGTACATTTTTGAAGCACTTTTTATTTTTCATAGCGGTGAAGGAGCAGGTAAAGCCACTACAGATTAAATGGGGTCAGCTGAAGTATTAACGGAAAAGCATTAGCATATTTATCATTCAATTTCTGCTCACCATCAGTGTAATTATAGCAAGGAAATAATTTGAACGATGAGAAAACAATTCCAAATGCACGCTAATAGTGAAATGTAAGCAAAGCAGAAAAAAACTTACTTCATCTTATTTGCGTATTTACTACTCATGTTGAACTATAACAAACAAATATTATTCCAGTTCTGAACTATTAAATAATCAAGAATACACTAATTAAAACTACAAAGAGAGGAAGATAGGAGAGAAATTATAATAATAAACTTAATATTTCAAATTAAATACAGTTGGTTTATTTTTGAACCGTTATATTTTTTATTCAAACAAAACAGTTTTTCATAACTATCAACTATGATAAGTTTATTGAAGTTATTCGAGCCTAAGGTAATGTGAAGAACGGTTCCACCAGGCTAGGTGTCCGAGAAGAAAAGAGGAATTTTTTAGTTGGTATTCTGGCTGAACAGGGATCCTAGATTTGCGTGCGTAGATGCATTTCACCTCCTTACCAAAAAAAAAAATAAAAAAAAATTGTAAGTTATTCGTATACTCCGAGCTTTCGAACAACAACTGGTTTTTTACAAGGATATATACAGCAGTTTTTTTTTGACAAAAATAAAGGAAATTTACCTATCTAAATTGCAATACTTCTAAATAATTAAAAAATAAAGAGCCATTTTGGTTGTGAGCCTGGAAAGGATTAATAAATTATAATTAAGATGACTAATAAAGTTATATAAATGACTTTGATTTGAAAAGAGATTATAGTTTATTCTTGGATGTTTCATGAGCTGCTAGTGAAAGAAGACAAATGACATAAGCCATTGGATGATTATGACATTGTGCGAGGAATGTCCTTGGGCCATTGTTTGGAGTGAGAAGGATCCTCCTGGGACGCTTCGGCCTTCTGCAAAGTCCTTTGTCTTTGCTTCAATTACACCAAGCAACTAACTATCTAACTTTGAAAACAACCAGGATAACCAATAGAGTTCGCTAGATAATAGAAGGGAAAAGAAACCGCATGTCCCATTGTACTATTGCTTTTTAAGTCATTGAACTGGGCTTCGATTTTATTCATTTTAACATTCCTTACGACTATTATACAAGAAATCGACTATGTTGGTACCATCAATCTGTTTCAAAACCTGTCCTTCTTCGAATAACTGCCTTAACGGTCTCGACTTTTGGTTCATATCTTCTGATAGGATGTTATGCATGTATGATAGCACAAAGAAGCCAGTCAAGGAAAGAAGAAGTCCCTCAAAGTAAGACAGTTGAAATCAGCATGATTTCCGCCTGATAAAATCCTAATAGGATTTCCCGGTCGATTAGTGTTCCCCGCTTGGGTACATGTATGCTAACTCCTAAAAGCTTCAAAGCTGTTCATGCGTGAAGATTAGAGCATTAACAGCAGATATGCACCAATGATATTTCCACTCATATAATCCATTTTTATAATTTATTTCTTTTGTTTAGTTTTTATATCCGGATGATCATTTCAAATTTATTTGTCTATCCTAGCAAGGATACTTGCTTGACTTATGCAGGATTCACCTGAGAAACGTGTAAATGACGTCAGATACTATTTCTTTGTTTATTTTCAATAAATCTTAGTTAAGGTGATTCGTTTGGTTTAGTTACGTGACTCTAGACTAATTCATTAACCCTATTAGTATGGGTTCTTCAAACTAAACAGACAAAATGAAATAGTTATGAGTCTAATTTACATTATATTTCATAATGGAATTATATTTACTATTTTGCATTATCAGAAACATCAAAGGATACTGTATGCGCTTTATTCTTAATACAACCTGTAATTAATAACAAAAAAATGATTACAACCTGTTTTACAAACTGTAAAAGCCATCATAACAAAATAATATATTAATTATGAGCAGATTATAAGCAAGGCCAGGAATTAAAGTACTATACAGCTATTTTCCTAAAACTCAGTTACCTAAGTCTACACAAACACTATTTAAAAACATTTACCTAATTGAATTATCAATACTTCTTAAATTTGTTTAAATAGAACATTAGTTGTATAAAGCAACTGCTTGGTAATCAGGTTCTAACAGGTTATCCCAGCGCCCCCGTCACATAAAAATTCATAGTGAAAGAAACTTATCAAAGAAAATTCCAATGTGACTTAGACATCACCATATTCCCACAATCTTGCCAAATTCTCGGTCTGAGTCAAGAGCCGACAATCCTACATGAATATTTAAGTGTTCAAAATTTGTATTTCTATCATGTGATATTAATATATTTTTGATGTTTTCTTGTCAATAGTTAGGATTATAATTAATCATCCCTGTGTGCAGAAAAGAAATAAAACGAATTAGATCAGTATATTAGTGACAATTCTGGTACAACACAAATTCATTATCACTTTACGAATCCAAAACGGTTAAAAAGATTAAAACTTCACAAGAAATTATAAAAAAAACAAATTCTACTTTAATTTTTTCACTCAAGTAGATAACAATTTGGGGAGTCATATTATTTTTATTGCAGATATGTTGTAGCAGAATACTAAAATAGTTAAGCAGTTGTAAATTGCATTTGGACTTTACGTCCTCTCATACATTGCTAATGATTCAAGTTGGATTATAAAAAACAACTAAGTTGTAATCCTTATAATATGATGGTTTCTTAGATTTAACAGTACTACCAAATGGAAGTTGTAAAAAAAAAATACTTAAACAAACTTTTCTTTTGACAACATAAAAGTAGGATTACTGAAACAGCCTGAAGTTTTGAAAATAATAAAGGGGCTTTTCATGTAATACGTCTCAGGCAGGCTTAAGTTTTTTACTCGGAATGACGAGATGTTAGAACAGGAATATTTTGCTCTCAATTCCAAAGACTATTGTGCATAAAATTTATCATATTAAGAAATTGCAACCTATATTAATTAATTATATATTCATCATTGTATTCTAGTTGTTATTATTATACTTGTTCTATTATATTAATATATTACTTAAGTTTTTCCAGTTAACACAATTTAACACTTATGTAAGTTCTTTCATTTACCTGTTGTCAAAATTTCTATTATATTTTTTTATTAGTAATATTTTGCTCTTTTTATGTATGTTTAATTTGTGAATGATTGTATTTTTCTCATATTTCCTCTGTTTTGTAGGCCTACTAAAACGGATTTAAATAAAAAACAAAACGTTGGCAATGGCAGTTCAATTTGAACCTGAAGAACTGCCCGATTCCTGGTAAAAACTTTATTTTATTATTACTTCAGGATCTTCAATTATTTTAAGAATACTATATCGCTAGCTTAGCTGAAAAGAATTCTCTGTTTTCATGAATTATTACTAAAAAACAGCAATAATAGTTATTTCTGCCCTGTGTAACAGTTGGTATATTTTTTCAACACTGAATGACCCAAGGGGTCATGTGTTGTTTAGTATTATATTAAAATCACTTAAGTTAATTATTAAATTCTTGATCAGATGGATTAAACTAGATCAAAACAAACTCAATACTAGAAATAAAATAGAATAGCAGAACTCAGTGTCGGTAGTACTAAGTGTAACACAAAAGTAAGATTGAAGTACATTAGTTAAGCTATGCCAGGAGACAATACGAGCAGCCACAGCTTAAGCAAGCCAAGCATAAACTACAAACATGTACGCCATGCTCCTACTACTGTACCAGTAAATAAATCGCTAATTATTTTAGCAACGATACTTTAAAACTGTAAACTTCCAAATATCTAGTACAAGATAAACTCTTCTCAGTAACAAATATGGCATGTATCATATATATAACAATAAACTATATATGACATTAGAAACATAAACATGTATAGAATTCATACATAAATATTAAATGTGAAAACAATAATATTATATTATTATATGCTTAATATTAAAAGAAAAATAGAAAAAATATAATAATTTAACATACATAATAATTATATTATTCAAAAATTCTTATATATGTATTAATAGAGAATGGACGGAGGGTACATCAAAAAATGGGAATCATAATTATAATCTGAGAGAGGTAGAGACAGAGAGCTGAGAGTGGGCGGGGGGCGTTGAGATAAGATAATGATAATGATATTTACTAGAGGCAGGGAGAGAGGAGGTGAGGGGAATAAGTAAATGTGATAGAGGGAAGAAGAGAGAATGAAGCTGACAGGCCAAGTGAGGCACCAGAAAAAAAAGTTTCAAACCAACTCTGGCAAACACTTGCCGTATCGTGATTTTGAAAAATCCTAATTTTATTCTGGTGTCACGTCACATATGAAAATATAAATTTTTTATACCAGTAAGAAAAAAAAGTACTATGTTTTTGATGTAATTTTATATAATCAATGTCATTTTATAAAAAACACTCAAAAACAAAGATATTAAATATAAAATCAAATGGTATGATAACTATAAATTGTAGGGTAAACTGAATTAATAGCTTCTATTAGGCTAGAACCTAATTCTTCTATGGCAAGTTAATACACTTTAAGATAAAAATGGTACCACTAACTTCATCTATTAGTCACTTTCTTTCGTTTGTTTTAAAAGTATTACTACTGTAACTCCTATCATTGGTCGTGCCAAAGAGAATTATTTGACTTTCAATTTGTGCCTTTATTGATGTGCGTCACGAAAAAATGTGTCTGCGTGGCATCTTTGACACGCGTGTCATAGGTTCAACATAATTATTATAAAGAGCAATAAAGATAGGGAGAAAGGCGCCGTTATAAAGAAGATGGCGTAATGCTTGAGACAGATAAGAGAAACTATAAAGGGAAGTAGTCAAATGAGGGAGGAGTGATGTAGAGAGAGGAGGGGTAGAGAGAGGGGAAGATACCGAGAAAGAATGGGTTGTGAAGGGGAAGAGCGAATGAAAAGAGAGAGAGGAAGAAGAAGAAGAAAGAGAATATAGTGTGGGAAAGACTATTAGGAAACAAACAAAGAAGGAGAGAAAATCTCCATTTATCTTATCGAGAGAAAATGATCACAAGAGTGCAGGGTCTGAAGAAGAAACTATACAATGAAAGTCTAACTATATTCATACTAAATATAAAAATAGTATATGTTAACGGTTATTATTTCAATATTCCAACGTTTCATTTTCATAAATTCGTCTTTTTTCATTAATGTTAAGGAGTTTACAACAGAAAGAATTGAAAAAAAAAAATGAAAATCAGAAGGATACGTCACATTAAATGGATACCTTTTCGTGAAGTGTTTGTTTTGTTCCTCTGGCATAATATTCTAATTTCGTTGAAATTATTAAAATTCAAGCACAGGCCAATATTATTCATAACTGAGTTGTTTAGTTTAGAAGTACTTCTCATTTTCAATATTTTTTTAATGAATAAGAAATCTCCTTGCATTCGTAACGATAACATTTTTTTTTATTTTAGTCAAGAAAATAAAACAATTCATATAAACACTGTACCAATTAAAGATGAAAATTAGAAAAACTTGATAAAAGACTTAATGTTTGTTTGTTACATTAACTACAAACTAAAATGCATAAGAAGAAATCAAAATACATTTTATAAAATAAATATATATTTAAGATGCTAAAATATGCATATTTTATAAGCCTAAGATTAATTCGTTTTCAAAAGGCTTTTGAAGCAACAATATAAAAGATAATTCCAGGAGGAAAGATGGAGTCAAGACAAGAAAAAGGGAATAAAACAGAAAATGGTTACTCCATTTAAACATATTTCGTGAACAATGCAAGAATATACTATTTTAATAATTATAAGATGTGAAACCTCCAATGAGGCATATTGGCCCAAAGGCATATAGGCACATACGGCAATCATAATCTGAAACATTACCTACATTTTCAAATATACCAGTAATTTTGCCAATATAAACACTGAAAGAATCATGTTAAAGATTATTTTTACAAATTAGTTGAAATTTGATCTACTCATCTTTTCCCATTAATATTACGAATTTACAAAAGAAAGAACTGAAAAAACATGAAAATCAGAGATAAAAGTTAAAGCAAGCGGATATCTTTTCATATAAATGTTTGAAAAAAAACAAATATTACTTTTTTTTTACTTCTCGTATAGTGGAAAAAAAATAATTTTTGTTGACTACAAATAAAAGATTGTGATAATAGTATTAAAATTGAGGGGGATTTACTGAGGCTAGGCTCCTCCCTGAATAAACGTACGTTATAAAAGTATATTATATTATTACTTAATTCATAATATACTTCAACGAGTTTTTCCAACTTATATATTAACTACTCTTAGTGGGGACCAGAACAGTCCAGTGGTTTGCGTGCCATCCTTTTAACTGGTAGATCCCGGGTTCAATTCTCATTCTGTTCTCAATTTTTTCTTTCAGAAGGTGAAAAAATCTAAGCCCACCGTCCCACGGAGAGGACCTTAAGACGTCGGTCCCGAGTCATACAATGTCAGCTACGCGTTAAAAATTCCTACTTCAATGTAAATGAGTTAGAAAAAATGATAACACTACCAATCTAGAAGCAACCCGGTAATGTAACTCGTCCATTACTGGAATGGGTACCCAGTAATAATAAACCACGCACGAATGAACCCACCAGAACAGCACTAAAAGACAAAAGGAAACAAAATTATTGTTACTTGTTTGATATTTTTTTTTTTTTTTTTGAGGTCTTGTGATTGAAATTACTCCATTCACAGACGTTTCGACATATATTTATGTAATCTTCAGGGCTACAACATGTTTTTTAGAATTATCACTACTGTTATTATTACAATTTTGGTTATTTTCTACTTTTTTGTTTTTTACATTTAAATTGTATATAAAATTGTAAAAAGAATAACCAAAATTTTAGTAATAATAGTGCTAATTGTAAAAAAAAATGTTGCCCTAAAGATGACATGATATATGACGAAACGTCGGCGAAAAAAGTAGGTTCAACCATAAGATCTCAAATTTAAAAAAAAAAACAAGTTATTGCATAATGAATACATGTAAATTGTAGGCAGCACTAAAAGAAACAGATAATTCAATCACTTCAAAATGAGATTCATAAAACGATTTCTTGTACAAAGGTTGAGTGTCAACCATTCCAGGTTTTAAATATTTTGAAAGCTGTCTTAGGAACATTTAAATGAAAACATTTGTGACCAGTTGTACCACAGGCACTCACTCATCCTTTGTTAATACCTGTTGAAGAACAGAACGTGTTTGAAACGCGTTGTTTATATTATTGAATTTCTACATATGGAGACTATTTTCATTAACTTCGTCACCCGTTTGTAATCATGATTGTCCAGCTAGTGAACACACTTTCTGGTACAGAACACTAATCATTTCCACTCCATTCAAATTCATTCTCAAATGTGCACCTGATGACAAACATAATGTCTTAATTAACGTCAACACTGACACGATCATACATTATAAAAGTGCACACGAGTTTTCATTATGAGAAACAGAGAACATAGACCAATGCGGGAATAGTTTTGTTGAGTTTAACACATTAAGAGTTATCGGAGTACCTTTTAACAATTAAAAACAGTATAATTCATTAAGAAAGTCATTAAATATTTTCCGCATTAATGAAAACTTCATTAAAAACATACAAAATGGTTTGAAATGCTATTTTTTTTTTTAATGATTTTATTACTAAATTACGCTTCGTGATTACAATAATTGTATAAAGAACAAATATACTGGACGACTACTTGTAGTTATATGGAGTTTTTCTTTCAAGACTTCCATTTTTATTGATAAAAAAATAAGCTAAACATACCTCATTAAATATATAACCTAAAAAATTAAAAAAAAAACGTATAAATAATGAAGATTTTTAATTATTCCTATCTTAAATCTTCTTATAGGCCTAAATGCATTGTTTGATATATTTTATGCTAAATATTGATGTATATATTTTATATTGTAGCAATATTAGGGAATAAATAACATATAACATATTTAAATAGCATGATGCTTGCAAAATCAACACTTCTGCAAGAGGTAAATAATTGTAAAGCTCCTATATCAAATGCTTTAGCTTCGTCATTTTAACGAAGTGAAGCAGTCTGGTGAAATTAGATTTTATATTTCCCATAATGAATACTTGGGAGGTAAATATGAAAATTTAAACAGTCCAGCATGTTGTTTATATAAGAGTACATTACTAATGCTAATAAAATATTCCAATAATCTCAGGAACGTGAGAAATCTAATTACCAAATTATTAATTGTAATCACGTAGAGAAAATCGCGTTAATTTTGACATGAACAGGCCAATAGTATGTAGCTGTCTGTTAACACAATAGATTTTCAATAACTAATGTATGTAATGTTCTTTGCCAATCATTTACCATTAAGGTCCTTTACTTAGAGTCTTTGCGGTGCAATCATTGACGGTATTACTGAGTGGTCATTTATTATGATTTGTCAGGTATATTTAAAAGGATTACATAACTATTTATATATTATTATAATATAAAGATAGAATTATTGTACAAAACGTGTAATGGATGTAATACCATGTAAGACATGCTACAATAAAATTTAAAAATAAAAAATAACTGCTGATATCTATATTGTAATTAAAAAGCACTTAAAAAAAATTAAATACTCCAAAGCTTCTACATTTCTTCCTAATGTTTTTTTTTACTTTTCCCTTGACATATACAGCGGAAATGTAATCAAAGCCCCTGAAGTTATTACACCTTCCCCATCTTCTTTTTACCTTTATCTTATAGAACTAACAAAGTCAATCACTTCAGAATTTTAACTCCCTCTTTATATGTTCCGATGATTACCTTATACACGTATATGGGGGAGCAACAAAATTAAAAACTCTAGAACATCTTCATTCCGGATTATTTGTTTGACCGTTTTGTCTCACAAATGACTAAAAACTGAAATAAAAAAAAAATATAAACAACCTCTCAGTTATATTTTAAACAAATTTCTTTAAATCATACCAATCAAGCGATGCCTTTTCGCTTCTAACACATATATACATTAGATGTTTGGCACCACAGAGCAAGAATGTGTTCTAAGTGTTAACCGCTTTTGATTACGTGAATCGTTAAAGCATTTACTGATATTGTGTTACCCGTAACCTCTCTGTGACATTCGCTCATTCATGGCGCTCTCATTGGTACGAAATCTAGACACATCGTAACTAAATTAAATTAAATGTCATCTCCAATTAAAAGATCAAAAACACGAGGTTATGTAGCTAATAATATCAATAGATACGAAACTAAAATCAATGGGCAAAAGGGAAAACTCCGTAAGTCGGAAAATCATCGTCAGCTGTTTCATCAAAACACCCAAGTCTTAATCAACAAATAAATTTGGTAAATTCGCAGCTGAGGACTGAGGAATACTGGTAACACAATTATACCCTCATTTCTACCTCACAAACGCAACCTCAACAGAAGGTATAAAGATAGGAGAACCATCATCCATTATTTGTTAAAAAGTTAGTGAGTTATAGCTACATATATACAAGTCTGAGAGAGCTGGGAGGGGAAAACAGCGTTTTAGCCAAAGATAAAGTGATACGACTAAGTTTGAGTAAATCCTGATTCACGTGCTTTTATCTTTAAAGGTCTCCTGAGACTATTTCCGATTTTGTTTGATTGTGTGGGGCGTAGATTTCTATTGAAAAACCTATAAAATATCTACAAATCTGGCAAATCTTAATGACATTTGACAACTACATCATTCTTGCTGCCGTTCGAAAACCTTTTATTTCTGGAGAATATTTAACCTGGGAAAAGTCTTTTATTGATCAGTATGCAAAAATAAAAACAAAAACAACAAAAAATAAAAACCACCTATTCAGGTGATTAAAGAGTTATTAGATTTAGTATTAACCAATGACTTAATATAATATTTACCTTTATAATTTAATAACTTAAAAGGACTCATCAAATTACTGGCCCAATTGTGTAATAATAAGGATCAAATATCCTCATAATAGACAAAATGGACTTTCCCATTCCATTCAGTCAATGAACTAGATATTCCGTTTATTACAAACAATAAGAGAGCATACTAGTTATACATATAATATATACATGACGTTTAAACCACAATTGAAAAGGAAAACAATACAAATAAATGCTATGAGGCCTTTCAGTTTATGCCATCAGAGAGCAAACAAAGTAAGAACTGAGAAGGTACCATAAGTAATGGAGTAGGAAGGTAACAAAACAGCTGGAAACTCAATATGACAATATAGCTTGATAAGAAGAAATACCCTATAAAATTAAACAATGCAAGTCCAATAGTAAGAAATTGAATTATAATTCAATACTAATAAAAAAAAAGAAAATACAAAAAATTAAATTTTGCAGAAAAATCACAATAAATTAACACGTGATGCAATCAATGAAATTAAACCACAGGGAAAAAAAAAGAATACAATAGAAAAAATGCTCTGAGGACTTTTAATTTATGTCATCAGAGTGTAAACAAAGTAAGAACTAAGAAGATAACATAAAAGGTGTGTACAAGGAAGGTATCAAAACAGCTGGGAAACAAATGTTAAAAAGGCATAATAAGATAAAAACAAAAAGATAAAATTAAACAATGCAAAGTGAAAAAAAGTTAATTAAAATAAAATATAAATAAAATAAAATAAAAACAAATGCTATAAATAATTCCTAAATTTAAAATTATATAATAACTAAACGAATAGATACAAATCAAATTAATGCAATATAAAATAATAAACAATAATAAATGAATAACGAAACAGAATACAGTGAAAAAGTAAATATATTAAATAAAAAATTATACTACATTATAGAATCCACAATCTGGTCAGAGTTCATGTTCAAAGTTACAAGCACATTTCGAAGTTCAGCCACAGGACCAAATTGCCTAACTATACCTTCAATTAAAATTTCATCCGATCTAAAAAGCCCATGACTTATATTTATTAGATTATCAAAATTATACTTAATTAGGGCACTTTCTACTAAGTTTCTTTCAACATCATACGAGAGGAATATCAATTCTTTGGAATCTTCCCATTATATTGAATAATTTTTTAAATTAATATGTTGGAACAAGGCACTTGATTCTTCTTGTCTCCCAATAGGATATTTATGTTGCTTCACTCTAACATATGAAAAATCTCAATCTCTACAAGGAATCATATAAACACAACTTCCTTTACATTCTTTCACAATTATTTACGTTTGTTTAATAATTTCCCACCACTAATAAAAACAACTGAGATATCCATTTTTATCAAAAATACTGGGATGTCTTTTAGAGGTTGACTAAAGGTAACAACCAAAAGATGACTATTTGTGAAAGGTTCTTTCTCAATTCTGGTTCTCAAGGGTTCTTTGGTTTCTTTCAATACTTTATATATTAGTGATCTTGGATATCTTAATGATAAAGCAATTTGATAAATGTTTTCAATTTCTTCATTAAGAAATTCATCACTACACAATTTGAAAGCTCTTAAGAACATACTCGTATTTTTTAACACCGCTTTTTTGACATTTGAAGGATGAGCGGAGAAAGTTTTTAGAAAACCTACCCATGTTTCTTCTTACGCGCATTTTTTCTCCACTCTTCCTTCGAATGTCAAAAAAGCAGTGTTGCTCTCTGATGACATAAATTGAAAAGCCTCAGAGCATTTTTTCTATTGTATTATTTTTTTTCCTTGTGGTTTATAATTTCATAATATTTATATATTATATATATATATATATATATATATATATATATATATATATAGTTCACACAAAAAAGAGAAAAACAAATAAAGACACACACAAAAGACTCATAACGATATTTCGACAGTCGTCGTCATCGGGCAGAAATAGTCCCTTTGAGTAGCTGAAGCTAACTCAATATATATATATTAAAAGATTTCACATAAACACGTGAAACAACAATTAATGAATAAACCGCAATATGAAATGGGAAAACAGAGTTGGGTATTAGACTCTGTTTTCCCATTTCATATTGAGGGTTTGATCATTGATAAATATACTGAGGTACACAAAAAATTTAATGTATAGTGTTTTTATAACTTTTACAATTAATAATAAAAAGAATTGTATCAAATGTTTAAAAGTAAAGCAATATATGAATAAAATAAAAAAGAGAATTGTATGAGGCCAAAAAAAAAACAATTTTTAACGTTCACTGTGAACCTATAAAGTTGTTAAGAGTTTTATATAAACATTCACAGAATATCAACAAAACTGTAAATTAATTTAGTTTATTTATTTTTTGTTTAGAGGTTTTCATTATTATTATTATTAATAATAACTTTATAATAATTTTATAATAATAATAATATTATAGTAATTAATATTATTAACAATAATAATAACAATACACATAAAATATTAAAAAAAATAGAAATACCTTTTTAATTTTTTCCCCAATTTGAAAGGAAGTCTTATTTTTGTAATTTTTTTTCCATATTATGATACCGAATAAACGAAAAATAAACGGATTAAGTGTAATATTAAATCACATTTTAATGATGTAATCATTACTGACTATTAAAACTATATTAGATATCTGGATTGGTTATGACTTAGTACTAAGTAAAGATGTGGTTTAGGTTGATTGAGTCAACGATTGAATAATTATGTAAGCTTTATTATTAGCACACCAGAGTATCTGAACCGTAACTTGTAATATTAGTATTCATATAATTTATATAACTTACAATTTTAGATATCATTTGAAATGCATTACATGCAGAAACAGCATTTTGAGCTGACTACATCTGCTGGTTTCCATGGTAATTCTCGTCAAATGAAAAATAGGATATAAGGATATAAATTTCACTCCTTACAGTTTAAGGACAACCCTTGAATTCACAAGGATTCGGGTTTCCCTCCAAAGGGAAGTGCCCATTATGTCGGGACTAAGACTCACCTATGTGAACCTGCCAAGCGATGGACCTCACCAAAAGGTAAAGGTCGAGGGTTAAGCTCCCTCTTGTTTCTCTGAGGGCAACCTCTTGAGAAGATACTGTTTGTCACACAGCGAATCCCTAGAAAGTATACCTGCCCTGGGTGAAGAAACATATTCACCACAAGTTCAAGTGCAGCAGCAGGGCATGCGGAAAATTATAAAAAAAAGTTCTGTATGTGCTCCCCCCCCCCGCACAGTATTTTTAGAGCTTTCGGTTAGAAATGTGGACTTAGGGCCTTTCTTGACCCATCTTGCCCACAGGTGAGGTCAGTGGCCATAAAGTCTCCCGCTTATTAGCCAGTCTAGATTAATCAGCGTAACCTGTTGCCCACGCGGAGAGGACGCCGACATTGAAATCAGGGAGTCTCCCTAACTCAGGGAGAACCTTCCCAGGAGCGGAAGTGGGAGTGTCACATAAATATATAAGTTTTCTTATTGGCCTTTTACGCTCTTCTAGAGTTCTTAGTTTTTGAGTATAATCTGAGTTTTTAAAGAATCACTCATGGCAGGCCACATATTTAGCTATCATATCAGAAAGGAATGTGAGCTTCTTGCCACTCACAAAGAAACATGAAATACTCTTGAGAAGTCTCATCAGGCAGCAATGAAAGGTCAAGTTACACAAATATGTTCTCATGAAGGATAAACCAAAATCCTGGCCAATGCCGCTATACATTGAATGGCCACTGCCTCTTTAAATTTCAAGTACAAACGACTGACTTCACACATTAATAACTTCATAGGTCTTCATTTAACGATCATTCAAAATCTTTAACTTAATTGTCGAAGAATATGCCCTAGAAGAGTAAATTGTCCATCCATATCATGGGTTTTAAACTTTCCATTTTTTTTTAAAAAATATAATAAAATAGTGAAGTTGTAAAAAATCAGAAACATAAGAGTTAAACTCATATATCAACAAACATACACCAAAATTTAAAAAAAAGTATTATATAATACATATAAAGAAATTATAGCATTTTGAAATAGGTGATTGCTTTACAAGACAATTCATTTAACAAGGTGCTAACAAATGTGATGCACGCAAGCTTTCGTTTACAGAATGGGTCCATTGTCAATAGAATAAAGGATGCGTGATTGCATCTTTTAATATTGTCAGTGTAGCAAAGTAGTTTTACACAGTATTTCTGCTGTGTATTTTCCTGATAGCGCCTAGTCACTTTGTGTTTGATGTATCGTTCAGGCAGTGGGGAACTGACTTATCACACCTGATTTGCCTGGCCACATTTCTAGGTGTTTCACAATCAATTTGTGTATGACAGTTGACTAGCTAGGCAGACAATCAAAATTTGTTGGTGCACACACTGCACTATTCTCTGCAGAATAGTAGTGGTATAGAGCTGCTGTTTCAAAATAATTGACTTTCTATTAACAGACATGACATGACTTTCCACTCTGGAGAATAAATTCCTTGTTGATGTATTAAAAAAGGATTTAAACGTGTAAACAGGATTGTGAACATGTTTAGTACTATTGAAAAAAATACTGTTTTTTATTGTTGGCTATATGAGACGGTATCTTATTCCACTTGTTAAGGAGGGTGCCAGGGTAGCCAAGAGGCTTGCATGCTTGCCTCTTTATAGTAGATATCTAGTTCTGTTCACACTTTGGCTTTGAATTACTTCATTCAGAAGGTGAAAAAACCTGATCATATCATTCCTCCTAGAGGACGTTAGGTTTGGTTACGCTGCAGTAGCAGTCCCACAAAGAATAAACATAGGGCGAGCATTGGTCCTTTGTGATATGACACAATGAAGATTGATTCTATATTGGGAGCCCTACATTTTGCCTATGAAGTGTACAGTATGGATCTTTAACGAGTAGCTGACAATGCACAATCTAGGACTGATGGCTTAACGGCCTCTCTGAGGGACGTCGTACTCAGATTTAATCACTTCCCATGTAAAAAATTTAGTACCAGAGATAGTATTGAACTCCGACCTACCAGTTCACGCTCCACTGAGCCAAACTGACCCCGAACGGTCAGGACGTTAAGCCACTGAGCCTTTACAGTGTCAAGGATTCCTATTTCAAATACACTTGAGCTAGACAAAATTCAGATCTTCCAATATAAAATCAACCTGGAAATGTAGCTCCTCTAATATTAAAATGGGTACCAAGTAATAAATGAGCTACACTTTTTGCACATGTAACAGCTCTAAAGATAAAAGTCTATAAGTGTAGATATGGGAAAAAAACTTTTTCACTAAATAGTTGGAAAGTAATCACCATTTTCTAATGGACTGGGAAAACCATCTGAATGAAGTATGCGTATCCCAACTCCTAATGAGCCTAGGAGTAATAGTCGGATCTAATACTGTAGTGGACTTCAAGTCAAATTGATCATATGTTGGCCACTTCTACTCAAGTAGTTCACTTCTTCAAGTTGTTTTTAAATTAATCACAATAAAATTAACTATAATATAAAAAGTTTTAAAACGGTGTTAAGTATACAATGCATTTAGTAAGTAATTGATAAAGGATGCAATGCGAAAAAGTTTAAATAGAGAAGAAAATTTATAAGGAATGAGAGTGGTATGTCCATTTCACCCCTAACAAACTACAGGGTTTTTATTATATGGAATAGTTGAGATGTGCATATAGTAGATGATACGGTTGAGTACTTATTATCATCGTATGCCATATGATAAGAGACAGATTATTTATATTTCTATAAATTATCAAGTAACTACTCCGATGCTAACAACCCGAATAATGTATTTTGTTTAATTTCCAAATTATTAAGATTCATGTTTACTCAGACGGCATTTTCGAATAAGTTTAAAAAAATGCTTAATGGTGAAAAGTAATCAGTTGTAACTATAGTTAGTTCGGTTTTTTACATAGTCAGCAGTCCGAAAGTGATTCAAGAGGTGGCATAACATCAGCTGGAGGTCAACAGTCGATGGAGAAAGGGAAGGAGAAACAAAAAGAATGACATTTCATTAAGATCAGCAGCATAACAAAACATACTTCTGTATCTTCAATATTTAACTCATTCATATTTTCTGCAAAAAATTGATAACGAGAGCTTCACAAGGTATCTGTTTTTGCATTTTCTTAAAGATAAAATGTTCTTACATATGTTTAGTGGTTGGCATTTCTCTGAAATAATCCGTTGAACAATGCTTTCGAAAGATTCTTATGAAATGCAAAGTCACTTCATCCTAGGAGGCACTGGCCAAGCAATCATTGACTGGAAGGTAATCTACTAAAGAAGCCATCGTCTCCACACCATTTCGCTTATCCACAGCCTCCCATCGAAAGAGAAAATTTGTGTTTTAAACCCAACCAGTCACACAAATAACGATGCTTGCAGTATAAATAAATATTATCAGATTTTTTTTTTTTTTTTTGAAGAGATAATACAAATAAATATTTTTGAAGCTGACTCGATCCTCCCAAATTGAGTTAAGGACTTCCTACACGGGGGCGAAAGGATGATGATCGGGATATATAATATGATTACGATAAATAATACAATACTGGAAAATGCCTTTTACTGAATATGACTGATGATATAACCTATATTTAAATATCAGCATTTTGATATATTTTGCGATTTCTTATTACTTTTAAAATAAATATAATTTCATAGTATTCTAAACCAATTGTCAGGGTATTCAAACTAAAGAGGATAAAACCTCTCTCCACCCCCTTCTGAAAAAGAGAGGGGTAGATAGAGAAATAGAGCGAGACAGAAGAGGGAAACTGCTTAACTTTTATGTTGCCTCCTTTGTTTTCCTTTGCTTGCGCTCTACTGACATACGTGAAAGACCACAGAGCAAACATGTGTCCAACGAAGACCACTTGTTTTGGAAGAAAGATATGGGTTACTGACTATAATTTTCTTACTGGGGTTTATATTTTGATTTTTATTTCACGTGTTCACTGTGAAGTCGTATTACATACAAACAAACTTTGATGATAATACAGTCTAGATAAGATAATGTCATATGATATATTACTATTTATATATACTAAAGTCAAATGATACACAACATATATATGCTAAGTCAGTTATTCATCATATGATATACTATGAAATCTAAGGGAGTTAAATTCCGTTTGGAATCATTTGAAAAACCATAAATTGTGGGATAATAAATCTTGGAAGGCTGGGAGGCGTCAATAGGTCTTTGTAAAAGTGTCGTTGATATGTGTCCACATAAATCACCGTACGCCTCTCACACTGATCGCTTGGCAATAAAATAAAAACTGCTCCCCCCCTACCGCCCCACAATCATCCATAACCACATAATAATACTTCTTTTTACTTGGCTTAAGTGACGATAAAACCAACAGTGCATTTACATTTTCTTATTAGGTCTACCCAAGCAAACAGCATTACTTCTGTTACAGCCAATAAATATATATTGCACCAAACTTCATAATTGAGCATTTTCAACAATATTTATTAGTGAGCACTTCTTTTTTATTCATCTTCATATTCAGAGAGCTTAGGCCTTTTGTGTCTTCATGGGGTGAAAGAGTGGCACATTTGTCATTTACCGAACATTAATCATGGGCAAGCCACACGAGCAAGTGCCAACTATGCCCGGTATTTCTTAACTTTGGTCATGTAGGAGGGACCAGCGTATTTAACCTCCACGTGACTGCACATGTTCAGTAAATACTGGTTTATTATAATATATATAAATATTGTCCAAAATATGGTTCATGAAGTAGAAACAAAATAAAAGTTTATCATGAACTGACCCCGTCCTGATAATATATATATAACAGTTCAAAATTGAAGATAGGTAGCACAGAAAGTAAAGAAACACACTTACAGAATCAAATTTTCGGGCATTTGATCGTCTCTTCCTGGACGAACTTCAGTTCGAAATTTCGATCCAGTAAGTTTTCTCGTTTCTTTTATGTGTTGTCTTTTTCATATATATATATAATTAAAAGAAACGCTCCAGCGGACTTTTTTAAATAAAATAAATTCAAAACCAAGGAAACACACAGAAAGCACAGACATAACTCACATCAATATTTCGATCATCGTCGTCATCAGGAGGTATGAGTTATGTCTGTGTCTTTCTGTGTGTTTCCTTCGTTTTGAATTTATTTTATATATATATATACACTTTTTCGATGAATGGACAAATACAGTTCAATGTACGTAAAGAAACATAGAGAAATTAAATACTGGTCTCTGTACCAGTGCACTTGGTCTCCCTCTCTTATCTCTCCTGAAGACGGATCAAATTTTGTATATATATATATATATATATATATATATATATATATATATATATATATGTAGCCTGATCTTATTTTGTGACTGAGGATAATTATAAAAACATCGAAACGTTGGCATAAGAAGTATTTCAATTCAAATATCTAGCTCTGAAAAATCTTACCAAATACTGCGTTGAATGATGAGGTAAAGAGTGAGTCGTGAATATACATATAATTAATAGTATGAAGTGTAATAATAATAGAAATACAGTAACGAAATTATTCGCTAGTTTTTTATTCTCCCTTAAAATCTACTACCATAAGAACAAATTCCGTTATAATACTAGTAATATACATAGATTAGTATATTAGGGGATCAGACCTTCATTTAGACATGTCTTATTAAAAAGTAGCTTATTAATACTTTAATAAGTATTTAAAATTAATGTATAATAATTACTGTTACTGTTTTTTCCTTGGTTAATTTTTAATTAGTTATAATCTTATAACCCTGAAGATGGTCTATGAGGACTTAAACGTCGAAACAATGTACAATGTAGGTAGTTTATGTTAGATTTATAGTGTATTATTATAGCTTGGATTACTCTTATAGAATTCAGTAGTAAATCATTCAGAATTAATGTACATTTTACCAGAAGGAATTGAAAATCAAATTTAGAAAAGTGTAGAAATTAAACAGAAAAAGAACAAAAATGAAAATCGGCATACTATTAAATGAAACATATATACATATTCTCAAAAAATTGTTCTTGACCTCTTCTATTCATTTTATTGTATGTGGTAGATTTTGTTTTTGAGTGTTAGGTCATATAAAATAAAATAAACTCCTTCCTAGGCCAACATTTCGATGTATTTGTATATCATTTTCCAAGGTAAAACTAATTTCCTTTTGTTTGATATTTTGAAATGTGAACTCGACAATTCTGATTGTAAAATAACCTTTTGTATGTATGTGTTGTTCTCAATAATTTACTTTTCTAGGTAAGTTGTAGATTGTTTTGGTAAATGTATTATAGTTCTTACTCTAATTTTAGCTCTGAAGATTATGTACAAATACATCCAAACGTTGGCCTATGAAGGAGTTTATCTTCTTATATATGATCTAGCTCTCAAAAACAAAACCTACCACACACACACACACACACATATATATATATATATATATATATATATATATATATATATTCGTTCTCATCTTTTCCCCATAACACTCCCATTCCAGATGACAACCGTTAAAAGGGTTGAAATATTAAAAGTGAGTTCTGCTGTAAAAGTTTATATGTATGTATATAACTAGAATTTTCAAAAGAACACACAAAATTAAAATCATTGGAAATCACTTCTATATATCGATGTTGCGAATCGCTACAAACGCTGATATCGACTCACACACACACATATATATATATAAAGATTTCACATAAACACGTGAAACAACAATCAATGATCAAACCACAATAAGAAATGGGAAAACAAGACTAAGATCTTTCAACCGTAACAAGCGGTCTTCGTCAGAGTCAAAAACCCAACAGTTGGGTTTTTGACTCTGACGAAGACCGCTTGTTACGGTTGAAAGATCTTAGTCTTGTTTTCCCATTTCTTATTGTGGTTTGATCATTGATATATATATATATATATATAATCTAGGAGGTGTCAGAGCTTATTTTTCTTCATTCTGATTCTTCCTACGACATTTTGTCTCACATACATAACTTAGGTGTTGCTGGTCTGAATACTGGGCGGTGACTGAGTGTCGGCTTGGCGAGTAGTATGAGACAAAATGTCGTAGGAAGAATCAGAATGAAGAAAAATAAGCTCTGACACCTCCTAGATTATATAAAGAAGAGTAAATAAATAAATAAATAAATATATATATATATATATATATATATTGTTAAATAACGCCCCATATTTGGCTTGTATCTGTTTGTTACACAATTTCTCCATTTTCCGGAATTCCTTCCTCGACTCTTCATTAAACCTATAAAGCTTATCACCAATATTGCTAGTCGACATGTTTCGAATGTACCACATTCATCATCAGGACAATAATGAGAATAATAGTAGGATTGTTGGTTTATATATATAGAGGTTGATTAGTATTGGAATGTTCACAGGACATCGCCCTGGGTCACCGGGCATTATGGGGGATTAAGGCAGGGTGGTTGGACTCACTTACTACCTGACTAATCTGGTTTGGCCTGTTGGAAGAAAATTTTAAAATTCGACAAGAATTATTAAGTTGGATATTTATGGCTGGCTGCTTTTCTTGAATTATTAATGCTTCTAATATTTGTAATTTAACATGGTTTCTATATTTACAGTAATAAACTGTAATTATATTAAACTGTATTTATATTATATTATGGTATTTATATTAAACTGTAATAAACATTTAACAATATATGTTTAAATGAAGGATTGCTTCCAACTTTTATAAATATATATATATATATATATATATATTACGGTCTCTAATTGTCGGTTTGAATCGTTTTCAGGAGAGATAAGAGAGGGGAAGACGCGCTTAGTTTCCCTCTCTTATCAGTCCTGAAGACGGTTCAAACAAATCAGGGGTCAGATTGAGCCCAGTGAGAACACCAGGAACCATTCTACTATCATGTTCCCTGCCACCTATCCAATTGGTGCAACACATTAACTTTGTTGAACTAATAATACATATTAATTGGTATATACCTAAAAAATAAACTTTGAAACCAATTTATTGTATACGTAAAAAAACTGAGCATATTATAGTTTTATTCATTGTAGGGTAAAAAGCTAATGAAATAGTCTCCACATATAGAAATTTAATCGTATAAACAATGCGTTTCGAACATGTATTGTTTTTCCTCAGGCATTAACTAAAAAAATACAATTTCATCAGAGAGTTATCTATAGTACAAGGTAAATATAGTACAAAATAAAATAAGGAAGTGGTTTTTCTAAGGGAAAAGCTTTCATTAGTTTTTTGCCCTACAATGAGTAAATACCACATAATAACTGATTGCGTATAGTTTTATTATTTAAAACATGAAGTTATTGACGAATTGTCATGTTTTATCTATATTTAGTATATTTGCCTATATGGTTGCCTTGCATACTGCAAAAGGCTCAGAAGAAGACACATAAATTGAACTTACATCCGAATGATAATTTTATTTCTTTTCTTTAATTCATAACCTGCTCTGAAAACCCCGCCTGAATATATATTCCAAAATTGCCAATACAGTATTGGAATCTTATCTGGGTTAGTTTAATAACCAACTACCCTGTATATATCAAAGAAAACGGCTCTTTTTCTCCAAGTCAATTTATTTTTTTCCCCTAAAAAGGTTTTGTTAATAATTCATTTGTGTTTATTTAGAATATATGAATATCATACATTTAATTTATATAAATATCAATCGACTCCCGGACAATATCTTCCATGGATGGCTAGAAAGGATGCATTATGAAAAATGATATACGAGTGAAAGGCATTATAAATACCCAAAAATGATGGCACTAAAGTAACCATTTATTTTAGAACTGAGTAACAACATATGACACAATATAAAAATATATATTTTAACCCAAAACTTTTTTGATGATTGAATAATCAAAGCAGGTTTTTTTATGCTTGTAATTAACGGGTTCAATTTACTGATAAGTAAAAGAACCAACTTTTCGTGTTGTGAAAACAATTAACTATAACAATTTTTATGAATTATAATAACCCGCAGATGCAGACAATGGTTTCAGCTGTCTTTTTTAAGGTTTCCATTGTGATATTTTTAAATATAAGAACACCCCTTCCTATAAAGACAGCCACTTTTAAATTATGTAACGGAACCCCGTTTAAAGTCAAATGCCAACGATTTAAATCAAAACTCAACCAAGACTTTCCCGTAATCTTAACTTTCATATAATTTTTAAATAGTTATAACGTTGGAAATTTATTAAAACTCCTCGAAAATACTGGGATGCAAAAATACTGGCAACGATAAAGTTCCATGTAAATTGTGTCATTAAGTAAACATAGTTTAGAATGGTAAGTAATTAAAATCGTATCAAAGAGTCATAATACTTTCTAATTTGATGTGATGAAAGCAGTGGCTAATTTTCGCGTATGAATGAGGAAAATCATTAGATCAATTGGATAGAACCTAAATAATATTTTCTGAAAAATCAATGCTGATATAAAATAAAATATTATGGAGTACCTTTTAATTAACTTAATTAAATCAAATACAATAAACATGTGTGATGGTTTATTCAAATAGGACTAATCATTAACAAAAAAAACAGATTTATGACCACAAGTAAACAGCTAGCAGATAACTTATAATCATTTATTGTTATAATAAATAATAGAAAGACTTGCACTAATTATTGTTCAATTATTCCAATAATTTTAATTTCATTATTTGATTTTTAAAATAAACAATGTTATTGATAGTTGCATATCTATATATGGATCTTAAATAATTTTTTCGTTGGAGAAGTTCATTTGTAAATTATTTATTAGAAAAGTATAAAAAAAATTAATAATTGAAAAGTTGAAATTAATTTATGAAATGAAGTGGTTTGGTTTGAAATATGGTTGGCTAGGTCACACTTAGGAGAAGACCAGTGAGGCATACTCAGGGCGGGTGATTTGTATAAACTGGCTTTAATTCAAACGGCATGTATTTCACTTCTAACACGCGAATCCCATTACACAAAGTGTTTCTGGCCCTGTTAAGCTTGATTACCTCGGCTTAATCTTCGCGTAATGTCTCCCTTTCAGATTAGTCATCATCTCAACTTAATTTCTCACAACTTAATTTTACTCTTGTTTTGAATTAAGTACAATGTGATTAGCATTGTTATTTGAATAAGGACACAAAGTTAATATGTCATTCATCATTAGGTTTTTGAGAGCCTCGCTGGACCAACATGAGAGTTGAAAGGAATCATTAACTATATTACTCACTTTTAATGCGATAGTCTCCAACACTGATACACTTGTTAGTTTTATGTTTGGATTGGGAGCGAATTGATGGCTTCAATGACAAGGACATTTTGGGAATTTTCTTGATCATTATCACTGTTTTCAGATATTCCCCATCTGGTTGGAGAGTGACAAAGGGATCAGCAAGAGGAAATGACCCTTTATTATGTCGGACGACTTTTGATCTGTCTATAAAATCCAACAGTATCACTTGGCAACGGTATCATCCATCAATGTCGAAGGCTAGTATATGAACTTAACTGGATTAGGAATTTTCAGCAGTAAGACTGTTGGAGTCAACAAGCATAGCAAGTTCATTTGACTGGAATTGTGACTATGTATCGGCGAAGTAATCTAGATCTTCATAGCTGTATAAATGCACATTGATCTTACTATAGGTCAATCATATATTGCTTATCATTACTAGGTATTTGAAGGAAAGTCTCAACATCAGTTACCTGAGTAGAAAGTGGGGTAGATCAGAGTCTATCATTTTATATTTTGGGCTTCTTTAACATCACTTTTGTCCTCGGAGGTTATTTTTTTTTCTTTGTCTTTGAGAGTCTGTAAGTAACTACACCTTTGACGCTGATTTCTCAAGGTTAAAATGCGCTCTCTAATGGTTCTACGTTGGAAGCTCTATACTTTGCTCAACTCAAGCGTGTTTAGAGTAGGGATGCTCAACAGAAGCTTGTTATGTAGAGAGGTAGTGTACCACATCTCGCTCATTGCTAAAAACAGTGCCAAATAATGTTTGACCCTAGAATAGCACTATAACGAACGGTTGTGAGGATTCATTAACTCTCACAATATAGAGTTGCTTAAATTAAACAGTCATACTAAAGAAGTTACTATAACAGATATCATTATAAACCATTAATATATATTCAAAATAATAATTATAATCTTTACATCTAATTTAAATATAATTGTAGTTTTTGAAACTATTTATATACTGTTAATGAAGAAGAAGTATAGCAATGCAGGTAAAGTTTTTTTTTACATATTTCCAACATGATTAAAAGGGAGCTAGAGTTTCGCCAAGTTAGTGAATTAAACATAGCAGAAAGGAGATATATCAGGTTTATGATTTATTATGGACTTAAGGTGAGGGTGCCAATTTGTCCAAGGGAATTGATGATTACCTGTCCCAGACTGGTCTTACTCTATGGTAAATTACCATCAATGATGCAAACACATTCCATCATCAAGAGCTCTAGTTAATTATGGACTATATAATGTATCAAAAGGCATTTGTAACGTCGGAACATCCACTGCAGAAAAACTAACGTCTTCCTTCACAAATAATAAACATAACATCTTAAGTAAATAAATATATTTTGTGATTTCTCAACAAATATAGATTAATGCACGTTATATTTATCCTGTTAAAATCAATTCCTGATATAATTTGTATCTTTTTCTAATAGACCTTTTAATTTTTTGTTTGTTTGTATTTTAGAATCAGTTAATATGTAGTTTCAATATTAATTCCACAGAGATAAGATATTAATCTTCTATTTTCATTAGGTACACAATTCTCTAAAACTTCAAAGCAAATTAAACTTGTGGCATAATTAAATGAACAACAACCATTGGTTTTTAATAGATTTTTAAATACTGAAGGCAATGAAATATACTAATAACATAAAAAAAAATGTAGCAATGAGTTTAACAAAGTTTTAGACAATCAATTGAACCTTGGTTCATAATACGTCTCAATCGTTTAAACTTATTGTTGCTTTCAATATGTCTGTTGTCAGATACCCTCGCATGTAATATTAGATACCTCAATATTTAGTTAGAATCCTAGTGGCTTGCTCGTTCGCATCTAGACTGGTCTATAAGGGTTCGATTGTTAATCTATCCCTAAATTTTCTAACGTGAAAAAAATCTGAGCTTATCGCCATTTATAGGGATAATAAGACATCAGTCCTAAGCCTCTAAGATGCCAGGTATTTATTAAAAAGCCCTACTCTAAATACCAAGTTAGGTGAAGTTTAGGGCTTTCTATGTAGATTCAACCCTGCAATATAATAAAATGGGTGTTCAAGAATACATTAATCAAATTTTTCACCCCTCAAACAGCAGAAGAAAGTGAAAGCCTTTACATTTGGGGTTGGTGATTCATGAATCAATAGGATAATTAGTTAACGTTTCATTCCTAATAACGGCTCAGTTTCCGTTATGTGCAGCCTTACTTCATCTACTATTTCGTCTAATTTTAATATTTTACAATACCGTTCAGGGATCTATTCTGTACTGTTTTTATTTGGTTTTTCATATTCAAACCACAATATGAAATGGGAAACCAAGCGTAAGATCTTTCAACCGTAACAAGCGGTCTTTGTCAAGAGACAAAAACCCAACTCTCCCTACGCTCTTATAATAGTGCTTCAAAGCAAGAATATCATGACAAGACACCTAAACGTGGTCCTTGTAACAAAATACACTCTCAAACATATCAACGACAGTCCACACGAAAACTTAAGTCTGCACTTGCTCGTGATATATACGTACCTACTAACAGGTAACTTCATAATTCATATAACTATTTCGATGGAATCCTTAACGTTAATAATTAAATTACATTCGCTTGGATGCTATAAGAGAAAAAAAGAAATAATAAAATGTCATTATAGCAATTTTAGAACCAAGTATTTTACGTCATCATAACAATAGCTGAAAATTAATATATACCAAATTTTGTGGTTGTAGTTGTTTTTGAGACATCACGCTCGCTTTTCTCTCTCTCTCTCTCTAGAAGATCCTGAACTCAAGGGAGCCTACAAATGTGTATTTCCGTTAAAAAATTGATTTCTGAAAATTGACCTGGCTTCAATTGGAGTTATGGACCGTACATATCAACAAAGTATCAGCACTAATAACGAGACTAAGATATCTGACTATTATATGATCTACCTTATAACCAAGGACTGAAGGAATTTGTTAATAAATTCCTTCTTGAGCAACGTTCGTTATTTTTAAAAGATGTTAGAAATTTATTTGAACACATTAAAGAGGATGAGATTTCATAAACATGTTTTATTTCTTCTTCAAAAAACAGTTCTTTGAAATTATAAATACTTTCAAGAGCATACTACTAAGAATAGATTGTTTAAAACTGAGCGAGTGTTACGACAAGAAATGAACGTAAGAAAATCATTTATTACGTTTAATCTATTCTACTTTTCTTAAATAGAATATATCTATTTTGGAGAAAACATGTCTTGATTTCCAAAGCATACCTTGATTATGCCTGGAGAACAACGAAACATGTTAACGATTGGGAAATTACTATGTAGTATGAATATACTCGTACATAGTAACGAATGCATTATGAAAACTTTGAAATCCTTCTACAGAAAACAATTTCAGTCAGTTAATGTGTTATCTTTAGTTATATAGAATGTTTCATAGTTAATATAGCCGAATAAAAAAGCCTAAACTTACAGAAGAATGAAATTGGTAAGTGAAAATAATGAACTTAAAACATAACAGATTAAAATGACTAAGTTCAAAAAATTATTGACACAGCTGTCAAATTACAATAACAGCGCTACTTCAAACAACTATTCCAACCAATTTATACTAAACAATATAAAATTACACTAGCAGATACATACAACCAAAACTTAATTCTTTTAAGATTTGTTAAGGGGTGACTGATATATCATTTAAGAAGTATTTTTTTTGCTCATCTTGTTCTTTAGCAATACTTCTTGCTTTAGTAAAGTCAATTCAAAACAAATTTTGTATTAATTCCACCTGTTATACAACTATGTGCCTAGAATGTACTGAGAAATCATGATCAAGGCAACCACCTAACAAGGATAAAAAATGATAAAAAGTGACAAGAATTCGATAATTAGTAAAAAACAAAGTAAGAATGAAATATTGAGGCATTGTCTGAGACATTGCAGGCATTCACAAAAATTAGTTTGCATATATGTATTCTTGTATTTGTCAAGTTTTGCCTTCAGATTGCTTCTTTAGCAAAAGCAGTTGTTATAGTAACAAGAGTCAACCACTTCTCTAAAATACAGAAGAGATGCTGGATGAATAGAACAACCTTTTGGGACTAGTCAGCTCATTGGGTTCACTGAATTCATAGATATTTTACCATTGCTTACCTTCTAGTAGCAAATGATTAGTTTTACTCATACAAACTTCTATGGACCTTTTATTAAATGAATAAAAATATCTCCTTTAATAAAAGGATATCATGAAAAAAATTAAATAATGGATCTAAAGGAATGAATACAACCTCTGGAAAACTAAATAGCATTAAAATGGCATCAAGGACTAAAATATTTATTTTGAAATACCAAATAACCGAGAACTCAAGAGGCAAAAATAAATACACTTTGATGGAAATGGAGAGTTTTAATCCATTTTAATTGATACTAGAAAATAAGTTTAATGGGTCTTGAAGAGGGAACTGTATTTGAAATGCGTTAATACTATCAACTTCGAAGCCTACAACCCCAATTAGTAAATGAAGCAAAACCGTAAGGAAATACGGTTTTACAAATGGCTTTGAAGTAGGCTTCAAGGAGATTTCAGAGTATTGGGAATTAGTTAAGTTAAAATGGATAGGAGAAAGAAGACTTAGGAAGTTGAGTGAGTTGAAAGTGTTGAGAGGACTCGGCTTAGAGGCCTTTAAGGAGATAGCCTACCTCGATCACTAACTACCCTTCCCATTATGTCTACTGTATTTAAATACTAATCACATTCTACTCAAAATATTTATCAATCATCAAAAAATTAGTTGTATGACCTGAATTGATAGAGGAATTATAACTTACAACATAGCATATTACGACTGATTGTTTGCAATGGAGCACTCTCTCTGAGACATTACAGGCATTCACATATAGTAGGACAAGTTCATGATGTTAATATCAAATGTTACATAATGAAAAAAAATCTTAGTTTTTAATTAAAATAACACTTATTTGAATATTGGCTGAAGGCATTCTGAAGGTTCAATGTTTATTGTCAAATTCTTGTTCCATAGAAAAAACATCTCGTTTATTTCTTTCTTCTTAACTCCTTCACATACAGGCTTTCATCTTTAAAGCTGCTTTAAGAGAGGACATTATGGTTTGCTTTTTATTTAACAGTAATTTCACATTAAATCACTATGAAGGGTTATAAAAAAATAAGAAAATTACCATTTATGAAAAAGGTAATCACTTGGCCAACATATATGGATAAGTAAAAGCTAATTGACTCTTTCTATTAAGCTAAGATTATGGAATTCAAACAGTAATATCTGTGAAGATAATTATTTTTATTATGAATACAAAGATTCAAAAGAAATAACTTAGCTTTTGAAATAAAACAGAAAAGAGTACATTTGTCACCGTTCAATATACTCGAAAACTTTTTTGCACTATGCCAGTGGCATTTAAACGATTCGCATTCTAAATGACTAATCTTTCGATCCAATCTTCAGAGCTACTATCATTCTTCAGAACACAGAATATCTCGGCCCAAATGTGATTCATTCTCACTATAGTTCCAACTGAGCAGCAGGTACAAGAAGAGGACTCCATTACACGTAACCAATGAAAAATGTATGCGTACTCAAAAAAAAATTAATGTTACTTTACTAGTTAACGTATTACTTTGAATATCATAGTTATTCACTGAAAATTGAAAGCTTAATTCTGGCCATTAAATTGTAAGCACAGATCAATCAAACTCACTCATATGTTAGGATGCCTTAACACTAATATATTACTATAAAGCGCAGAAAGGTTTAATACCGTTAGTTATTCATACTCAAAACTCAAACAACACCGAACGCGAGGATATGCACAGAACAGTCCTATCCCCGAGTTTCAGGTCAGATTTAATAGAGTATAATATAACATTCATGAAGCAACATACATTCACCATTTTGGTGTATTCATATATTTTGAAATTACTATTATCACACTGAGGACATTTCATTTGAATAATCATTAAAAAAAAAATTAGAAATCAAATCAAATAAGGTATAAAACAATAAAAGTGACTTGACAGAACGTCCCTTTAGAGTTGGTAATGTGAGAAAAGAAACACTCTGCGAATTAGCAAGTCAGAATGAACTGCATAATATTTGAATGTAAGAAACGGAGGAACCAAGCATTTCTTTTGGTGTTATAAATTGAATGGAATAAATTTGAAGAGAATTTTGAATTTTATAAAAAGATATAAAATGCAATGTTATCATCGTAAAACATTTACTTAATTTATAAGTATATGTATATATGTATATCACTTGATAAATGGAAAGACGATCCAAACTGGACACAATAGCAGTTCAAAATTGAAGATAGGTAACACAGAAAGTAAAAGAAACACACTTACAGACTCAAATTTTCGGGTAATTCGTCTTCAGGAGAAACGGAATGTGCTTGGTCTCCCTTTCTCTTTTCTCCTGAAGACGGATTAACCGAAAATTTGAGTCTGTAAGTGTGTTTCTTTTACTTTCTGTGCTACCTATCTTCAATTTTGAACTGTATATATATATATATATATATATATATATATATATATATATATATATATATATATATATCTTGATTTGCTTTCTTGACCCAATATTTATATGATGTAAGAAAAACAAATATGACCTTCCAAAAAAACCAATAGTAGCCATCATGTGTTAATCATGTAACAATAGTAAATTTAAGTATGCTGCAACATAAACAGATTTCCAAGGTAATCAAAAAGATATCTCTATACTTATGAAATAATTGTAAAAGCAACAGAATAATTATAACAATATCCTTACGTCAAAAAAAAAAAAATAAAAAAAATCCATAGTCGAAATAACTGATTATAGTTGTAATAGTAGTGCAAATTGTAAAACAATCATGGTGTAGCCCTGAAAATGACATAAATACATGTCGAAACGTCGGCAAAAGAACTAGTTTAAAATCATTAGACCACCAACCCTCAAAAAAATTACATCATATATATATATATATATATATATATATATATATATATATATATATATATATATATATATATTATTGAATTTGATGGCAGATTATATATATATATATATAATATATATATATATATATATTTGTAAATTTGGGGAGCAATCCTTCTTTTATACATGTTTTGTTGAACGACCTTTGGAGAACTAAGAGTATTTAGCACCAGAAAGATTTAAAACAAAGATGAGAAAACTTGAAAGATGGACAATGAAATTTATTTATGCCACAGTACAAAGGTCGTTCAACAAAACACACACACACACACACACACACACAATATATATATATATATATATATATATATATAATTAAAGTTATAACTAGAGAACACAAAAAAGAGGGCTAACACGATTCTCGATCATTTCGGCTGTCTTACCATCTTCAGGAGAGGTAGGAAAAGAAAAAGGAGAAGGAATGAAGGAGCGGAGCCGTGAATACGTCCACCGACCCATATAAAGTGACCTATGTATATATGTAATATTGATAAAAGTATCGACCGTGAAATTGAAACATAATTAAAGACTATCAGGACTCGATCAGTTCTTCAGGTTCAAACAAAACTCTCATTGCCAACGTTTCGGTTTTTATTTAAAAAAACGAAACGTTGGCAATGGGAGTTTAATTTGAGCCTGAAGAATTGACTGCGTCCTGATAAACTTTAACTTTGTTTATATATATATATATATATATATCAATGATCAAACCACAATAAGAAATGGGAAAACAAGACTAAGATCTTTCAACCGCAACAAGCGGTCTTCGTCAGAGTCAAAAACCCAACTTCCCAATACCCAACGTAGTTGGGTTTTTGACTCTGACGAAGACCGCTTGTTACGGTTGAAAGATCTTAGTCTTGTTTTCTCATTTCTTATTGTGGTTTGATCATTGATTGTTGTTTCACGTGTTTATGTGAAATTTATATATATATATATATATATATATATATATATATATACTTTAACACATAGAAAAGAACACAGAAAGACACTACAGAACTCACTTCGATATTTCGACATCCGTCGTCATCGGGAAGAAGTGCGAAGTACTCGCGTTGAGAAGCAAACTGCTACTCGAGTAGCTACTACTACAGATATATAAATCAATATTATATATATATAATGTATTTGATTTTTTCCTTATCTCAACCACATATATTTAACACTATTTTTTTTTTCATCGAGGTTTGTTCTAGTAGCCAGATAATATCAGACTAGACGAAACCTCTATAAACAAGAAGAATAGTGTATGTAATATATATATACTCGTTTTAATATCAATGTATAAGAAAAGATATCTTACTCTACACAATGAGGCTTCATATAATACACCCCCGGACCACTTGTATAGATACCAATTTAATCAGTATCATTGCATGATATAACATTTCATTTGTCATTAAATAGAGCTCAACTAATAGAAATAAATGATTGAACCCATTGTATTGTTATGTTAAAGAAAGTTAAGATGTTCTCACTTCTAGCAGATCGGGAAATGAATAAAAGATCTTCTCTGAACTGCTTGCCCGTGGCGGAGTCGTTGAAACTCTTATGGACTGATGACTGGCCAAGCATGGTGAAGACAGGTCCGAGCATGAAGTGACACTTGGAGTTACCCTTTTTAGAGTTCACGCCATGATTGTGGTATAACAAGCCAGCGATTGACCTGAAAACAGTCGACAGACACATTAATGGTTTTTATACAATTACAGTAAAGCCAAGCATAAAATACTAAATGGAGTGTGCGTGGGTATGTACGAGTATGGCCATAATAACTGTTGAAATCCAATGAGGATTGTCACCATTCCATCCGAACAACTGTTGTTCATCTCAACAAATATGACGGGGTGAGGGGTTCACGAACACCTTCCACTTGAGAAAAGTTTGATATTAAAAAACTTTTCCAGAAGCATTATAGCATAAAATATTATTTTTAATCTACATGAAGAAATAATTATGCAACCTCTGACACTCCTTAGAGAATTGATAGTAACAGCTCAATAGTTTATTTGAAGGCCTGCTCTTGAGGAAGACAACTTCATGTTGGCTACAAGTCGATTCCGTTATGGAAGTAAAAATCTATCAAACTCCTAAGACTAATACCTAATACCTAACTCCTAGCATTTGGTTGAAACTGGATGAAAAATTACTGATCGAAAACCTGATATTTTTAGTTTTTAAAAAAACTAGAAATATTAAAAATATTTATGTGGTTTGAGAAAACTGAAATAGTTTGACAGATTAATGAAGCATCCTTTGACAAGATAGCGGATTATATAAAGACTTAGCTCTCAACAAGTCTTAGATGTTATATATATATTTGTATATGATGTAATTTTCTTGAGGTTTGAGGTCCAATGATTAAAACTAGTCCATTTGCCGACGTTTCGACATATATTTATGTCATCTTCAGGGCTACAACCCTGATATATAATCATGATGAATATATTTGTATAGATAGACAGTAAATTTTCTTGTATACATATCTGATTGATATACCTTCTGAATTCAATGCTTCTGCATTGATCTTATAGCTGTTTTGTTCCAGTCTCTTGACTATCTTACGGTGCTCAGGGGGTATCCTAAATCAGTTACCCAAGAGACATTTAATAAGACAGAACACAGATAATTGACGATACCACTATATTGTAAAGGTTAAATCTAAAACTACACCTAATTAACGACCTTTGATATTTGGATCCTATATATCATCTTCAGGTAAACTATAATTAGAATATGGACTAACTAAACAATTTACAAAGAATTAATAAAACAGGATGGATTAAATGGGTAGTAACAAAAGTTATAAAAGAATATGCTGTTATGATAAGGTATGATATGATGGTGCGATGCTACCTCACTCTGGCGTTGACACTTGGAACTAAATATATTATTTTTTATAAAAGATACAATAAATAAATCGTAGAAATGCAGAAAATGGTACAAAAATAAAAGTTTTGATAATTACAAGAAACTAAATAACAGTTGCACTATTACTACTAATATTAATAATGGTGATATAAAATGTTATATATAATCATCTTAAAAATTTCATTTAAACTAATATTAAATGTAACATATTTTATGGAAGAGTAGGGCTCAATTTCTCAATTACCTCTGATCAGTTTTAAGAGTTCTCAAAAGTTCGGCAGCTCGGTATGACGTACATGTTATCGTTGGCTGTAGAACCTTAATGTAGAGGGCTTCTATTTTTTTCTGTTTGTAGAATTATGATTCCATTGACCACCATTTTTCTAGTAAGAGGGGTATTATGCACCAGTTTGGAAACGTAAGGATCTCTTAACAATTGATAACTTTGTAAAGTTAAGAGGTAAAGCTGAGGAGCATAAATAAAACCAAAAATACAAAGGTGGGAACGACATGTGATGGGAAGGCAGAAAATTTAGGAAGAAAGTCATTAGACGGTATATTTAAATTGAGGCAACAAAATATGAAAGAAATGTCGGGCGTACGGTGAACAATTTTACGACAGAGTTAATCTACTTCATCATGTCAAACCTAATCTGATTATTAATGATGAATAATAAATGAATAAATGAAACAAAGTTATTAATGGAAATAATAATTATTATTATAACAATTGAAAATAATACTTTAAAAAAATAATAGCAGTAAAATAAAATGGTACAACTAAACTAATAATGAAAACTAATAGTGAAAAAAGTAAAATAATAATAATAACAGATAGGAACAGAAGGAAACATGCTGAAGGAAAAGTTATCTGACCAGGGTAGGAGATAAGATAAAGACCAGTTGGCAGCCAAAAAACACCACATCAACAAGGGATGCGGTGACCAGTAATTTTAAAACAAAAGAGGTCTTTCAGGACTAAATAAACTAAACTTAAAAAAACAACTTTGGAAACATTACAAAAGTAAATGTTAATTTCGACGAATCGTTATCAACAGAGAAGGAGATGAGACAACTTTGAGGAGCGAAGCGATACTGGAGGAACTCTTTATTCTAGTACCCAGTAAAAGTGTTGCCAACATTTGCAGGCCAGAAAGGGACAAAACATTAGATAACTAAGGAAAAAACGAAGTAATATAAACGGAGCAAATAATAAAATAAAATCAACTAAAATGAGAAAGGTAAAAGAATGAAATGGATAATAGAAAAAGAAAAAGAAAGAAAACATTATCTAGGAGTAAGCGAAGAGCTAAGAAATAGAAAGTGAAATATTCTGAAATGAAAATGACAACACTGTTGGTCTCCAACCGTCGCTTCGCAAGTGCGCTTAGTGTCCCTATCTCAACTCTCCTGATGATGGTTCAACCAAAAATAAAGACAGCAAGTGCGTTCGTTTCTTTATTCCATGTCTGTAGTTTACTGTTAAACGTTTGTTGTCCTTTTGGATCGTTTTTGTGTTTACTATATATATATATATATATTTGTAAATTTAGGGAGCAATCCTTCTTTTATGCATGTTTTGTTGAACGACCGTTGTACTGTGGCATGAATCAATTTCATAGTCGATCTTTCAAGTTTTCTCACCTTTGATTTAAATCTTTCTTTGATTTAAATCAAGATTGAAGGCCCAACAGATGGAACCTAGAGGCATTTTATGAAGTTAAGAGGTACACCTGATTATGACAGGTAGCAAAAACAGCTTTAAGCTAATGTTTATTTTGGTGATAGAATTATTTCTTGATGTTTTTGAAAATTATTGTGTTAATTTAGGAAATGTATATTATAGTCTATATAGTTGTGATTAGTAGGAATAAGTTTTTGTAAATATGTTTAACTCTGAAGATGGTCAAGGAGACCGAAACATGTCAGTTATGAAAAATAAATCATTTGGACAACTGGTGTATTTAATACCAGAAAGATTTAAATCAAAGGTGAGAAAACTTGAAAGATCGACTATGAAATTGATTCATGCCACAGTACAACGGTCGTTCAACAAAACATGCATATATATATATATATTTGTGTATGATGGGAGCAGATCTTCTTTCAAACATGTATTATTAAAGTTGGCAGCAGCTTCTGCGTTGACCAATTTATGGCTGATTTTTTCTAGTTTCCTCACTAGTTTACGGTAACTCTCGGGTATTTTCCAGAGGAGTTCTGGTAACGACATGAAGGTAAACACTAAACACTTTCAAAACTTTATTCTAACACTATAATTTACGACTTAATCTAAAACACAAGCTTTCGGCTTACATTAGCCATCTTCAGGTAAAAAATCTATAAACTAAAATTATAATCAAAACTAAGGCTATGGTATAGAGACAACTTAACTATGGTACAGTTAACAACTAACTACGGAAATAAAGTATGGAGAAGGGAGGGAGGTGTAGGTGGGAGGGCCAGCAGGGCAGGGCACTGAACCCATCTACCTGTGTCGTGTCCCTTCACCTACACCTCTCTTACAAGCTTATAGGTGGTATCAAAATTTTTTGAACTGGGTATAGCTTTGAGGTAATATACCCTTTGAGGTATATATATATATATATATATATATATATATATATATAATATATATATAAAACAATTAAAAAGAAGATAGCACACAGATAGATACAGGAATAACCCACTTCTATATTTCGACCATCGCCTCCTAATGACGACGATGGTCGAAATATAGAAGTGGGTCATTCCTGTATCTATCTGTGTGCTATCTTCTTTTTAACTGCTATTTTTTTAAAAGTCCGCTGGACCATTTCGTTTAATTACTTATATATATATTTATTTGTAGTACCTCTCTGACGAGATAGTTCCTTGCCGTTGCGTCTACAACGTGCTTGGTCTCCCTTTCTCTTTTTTCCTTAAGACGGATTACCCGAAAATTTGTTTTGAACCAGGGGCTACATTCTGCCACTTCCCGGGGCCATGCAGCTCTGCCACAAGTTGCATTGGCTTTCTACGTGTATAGACCGGGGGCAACAATGGCCACGGACCCTACCTGCAGCTGACCAGGTTCAGTCGGACTTCGGTCCGGAGTTTGATCCGAAACTCTTAAAATAAGTCGGTACTATGGGCGGTGGTGGCCCATGGCGAGTTTTCTCTCCAGCCCGCCCTTGAGGTCGGACTCATAGTGGCTGTTGGTTCTCACCCAGGTTGGGTAGACCCTTGTGGTCGCTGCGTGAGGAGCAGTATCTTCTCCGTCGGATGTCTGCTTAGCATCCAGGGGAGCTAGACCCCAACCTCTACTAGTAGGAACGGACCACGATCTCAGCTTAGTGGGCTGGAGCACTGGTAGTTGCTTTATAGATGACTTGGCTTTGATGGAATACTCGAGTGGGTAGGAATGGATACCCTACGAGCATTATTTTCTAACGAAAGAGAGACCTATGGATCTACTCTGGCGTAATCTCAGCGTCCAGGTGGCATTTAGCCAACAAGGGTTTTCAATCCCTTTAACATTTCCAATGATACCAAGACGCCCACAGTGAGCCCAGACGGGCCAAACAACTACCATTGCAACCCCTGATCCCGGGGTAACGGGAAACTTCCCTCCTCGGAGTGGGACAATCGAATCCTCAAGGACCCTGTAGTAGTCCTTAACCTCTAGACCTTGTAGGGGTCGGCCAGTTAATATTAAATAAACAATGAACAATTGAAAAAAAATTGAATAATTAAAGAAATTACATAAATAAATAAAAAATAAAAAAATAACGGTACAAGTTGAGGCCAGGAGGAGAGCGGGGTTTTGAGAAGACAGATAATTGCCTCCTCTGAAGCTCTTAATGTAACCCGAGAAGACGGTACAGGGATCTGATTAAGGACTTGGACATGGAAGCAGTAATTAAAGTCCAGTCCGTGGAAATTAGAGTGGATAGCAATAGGAAGGTTTTTGCGTTGACCAACGGAAGCCCTGTGGCCATTCAAGCCTGATTTTAATAAACTATGACTAGCGTTAGTTGACAGAATTATTAATTTGATTTGATCCTTTTATTTTATTATAATTATTATTATATTTGATCCTTTCAATATAATAAATGAAAACTAAATAATATTTCTTAGCAATATCGATCTCACTACGCAATCATTTTAGCTTCTGTTCAATCTATATCATGATTCTCATTATTTATATACAAAAATAAGGCGCTATTTTCTTCACCCCTGTTTAGGAAGTACTGGGGTTGTTTGACACGCAATGCTATTTATTTACCAGTCTCACCTATCTATATTTATAACACAACTTACACGGAATATCATAAATATCAATATACTATAGTTCTGTAAGGGTGTTTTTAAATAATATATTGTCTATATTAATAACTAATGATACGTTGAGCTATGAAATTTGATATTGAACAGTTGTCTCTTTGTCTATTGGAAAACGTTTTTTTATGCCCTATGCCGAGTTTTAGGAGTGTATGTAGAAATGTAGAGGGATATTTTAGTGATTGTGTAATAAAAATAATGTTAATTTCTTCTATCTAGTTCTAAGAAATAACTTAAATTTGTTAAGAAATTTAAGAGAACAAACTCTTAAAGGGTTCAAAAAAAACCTATGTTCAAAAACAAATATTTCAAACTTTTCTGGGATGGAAAGTATAAAATGGACATTAGCAAGTAAATTGGAGGGTTTCCTATATTTGCAACTGAATATGCTATCTGAAGAAAAGGAGATTTAAGAAGAGCATGAAGTGCATGGTTTAGGTGGTCTTCTCGAGGTCAACACAAGGGGGCCAGCGAGCAAGGTATAAGCACTGAGTTACGCTTAGACCAATAAACCTTCCTCTTCAAAATGCAAGGTTTGAGAGATTTAAATAATTCTGAGATACATTTTCAGTATCAATAAATTAATTTGATTTATCTCAATATAGTGAATTTATGAAAATCTAGATAAAGGTGAAGAAACGACTTTAGTTTCTAAAAAACATCGAAGTTCATGAGGAACAAAAGTCGTTTATTCATCTTCGAACAGAATAAGGTGTTCATAAAGTTGAAAAGTACAACCATTACAATATTATTAATTATGAAATTGAAGTCAAAGGGTTATTGAGAAGATATGGGTTTTGATGGGGGCTGGGCAACGGAGAGGAAGGAAAGCTCTGTAAACTTCTCTATAAAAACTATAATAAAGGAGGAATTCTAATACAATACCATGCAATTATTATATAGTGTGTCCCAAAAGTAACTGAATCCCAAATTTTAATAAACGTTATTAATCAGAAATAACAAATGTAACAGGTGCATTCATTGTTTACAAAAGTTCATAATGTCAGGTTCAACTGTAATACAATCATATCTTTTGACAAGACTGTGGACACTTTCTGACAAGTTTTCTCTGAAATTTGGTTCTATTCTGGTCAACTATTTTTTTTTGTTTTAGCTATCAATTGTCCTAGGCATATTACCATAAACTGCGTTCTTTGGAATTTCACATAGAAATAATTGAGGTGTTATCAGATACGAGAATCTGGTAGGTCATTTGAGAGGTCATCGGCGTGCTATCTAACGTACAGACAATGCTTCACCATGCCACGGTCAAACATCTTTGGCATAGTGCACAGGTGCTCAGTCTTGTTGAGAATAAAAATCACTTAAATGGGGGCTACATAATAATAATAGGAAACACTTTATTAATGTTTGTAGTTCAGTTAGTTTTGGGACAACCTGAACAAACGGTTTTGATCAAACCAACTCAAATCAGCTGGTACTTGACCCCAACGAAGATTCCTTGTTAAGGTTGAAAGATCTTAGTCTTTTTTCACATTTCATATTCCTATTGTGGCTTGAACGTTGATGTTATTTCACGTGTTTATTGAAGTTTTGCTAACAATAGTGAAATCTTGCTTAACAATGGTTGTTGTATTTTTAAGGTTTTATGTTATTCATACAATAAACTGTTTTTTCTTCACATCTTTAATATAATATCAACCCTTATAGTATTGATATGGCTAAAAAAGCATATATACCCCATAACTTTATAAATATATTTATGAGAGCTTCCCAGTCTGATGGTTTTATTGAGGATACGGAATCCTAAACCCCCTCCCTTAAACCCAATCCTGTATCGACCATCGTGGTTCACTCAGTCAGAAGCACGTAATTTCAATGTACCAGCATCACAGTCACATCTGCTGCCTCTTTAGGACTACAACTTTATATCTACATAGGCAATACAAGCAAACTTTTTTAGTTGATTTAATTTATTTCTTTCAATAAAAAAGAAATGTATAGAAAATATATGGAAATGATATAAAGTATTTTAAACTTGTTAGTAATATTTCTCATCCATAAACCTCACATTCAAATAAAATCAGTCGAACAAAATATCTGAAACTAACAAAGAAATATTAATAACTTCTTTTTTTGATATTTCTACTTCTTTCAAATAACTTTTGATGATTGATGTTCAAAAAAAATTCTACTAGTTTGTAAGTATTAAAAGATTATTATTACTTTTTAATAATCTAGTTATAAACTCATAGAGTATTTTATTATATACAAATGTAAGAGAATTTGTTATAGCTACGACAATAAAGCAGCACTATTGAAATACGAAATACAGATATATAGATATATTGAAATATAGATATTGCAATGTAGAAAAAAAAACAAGATAGAATAAATATCTCAAAAGGATTATAGAATGTTATTATATAATAACTGCAAAATAAAGTAAAAAAAATGAAACTTGTTCCGTACTATTGAATAACCATTAAAAGCAGAGCAGTTCATTTATAACTATTTTGATATAAATAATGACAATATTAAAACTTCCTTTCATTACGAAATGAATTTTAAAATTCACTACTACCAAAGACATTCCTTCCCAATTTTTAAAAATTTCGAGACTCAATGAACTTATATATAATTAAAAACTGACAATACTGTTTAGATATTAGATAAATATTATCAAAGTTATAATTTATCTCACTTTTCTAATATTAATGAAACAATACTACATAAAGTCAATGTTTACAGAAAAAAATTAAAATTTATTTCAATGGATTAGGGATTAGGGATGTAATTGCTTTGTCGTAACATTTATAATAGTACTAATTAAATTTAAGTCATCATTAGAAATTACAAGATATAAGTACACAGAATCCACATAGTCTAGAATTATCAATGACTTCATTTATTTGATTGCGTAAGTCTTGTCGGTTGATTTATTAGTTTTTGAAAAGTATAAATAAAATACATTAACAATAAAACCAGTATTATTCAAACTGAACTACGAATGTTTCGTTTGTATAACTGACGCGCAGTAAGCGAGAACATGTATTAAAAACAGCTTGTCATTCCATAAATCTTTTGTGTTCGAATTTGTATTAAGTTTTCTTTATTGATTCTTTTTTGTACAGTTAAGGTATCTTTAGAAAAAATAAATAATTGAAGAGAAGAGAAAATATAATATACACTATTAGACATTAAGTAAACTTTGAAAATACAAGTCATTTTTATATTGAAACCTTTATTATACATATAAGGTGCCCGCCTATTAAATCATTTTGAAAATATACTTAGTCATGCAGGAAATGAATAACTTCATTAAGTTGGTTCATTCAATTCGATTAACATAAAATTAAAGATAAACGGGAAAATGTAAAGACTTAACCTCTAACTCCTATTTATGACTAGTAAATTCAATAACTTAATCAAACATTTCGAAAAATCTATCTTTTTATCATCATGACTACAGAAAACTTACAAATAACTAAAATCCAATCAATATATATTTAGTAACAACAATAATCGTAGATATAAATGAATTAATAAAAAACTTACGACGTTGAGTGCAGTAGCTAAGAGGTATCAAACAATATACTTAATTGAGTAGGTTTCATCACTGTTATCATAGATTCCCAAATGAAAATATAAAATGTTTTATTACAAATAAAACTATAAGAGACAAATAAGAGAGAATAATATCACACATCTAAAGTTTAACAAGAAATAGAAAAATGAAATGAGTAAGCAATAGGGAAAACAAATTTTGTTTTGAAACAAATTCGAAACAAAAAAAACTGTATCTACCCTAGATTTTAGCAAAACACTATCCGTGAATAATGTACTTCTGTTTTTCTCCAGTCTCATTATGATAACACTTTTCAATTATTATTATTTTTATATTAATGAAAATCAAATCTATATTAATAGTGGTGTAACCTACTATTTTCAGTAAGTTTGACTAACCTCTGTCAATGATGTTAGGTTATTTTATTTCAATAGACTTGCTAACCATAATACTTGGTGTAGGTTTTATGAATTTATTTTCTTTTATAGTTAATGTTGATTCAAAATTATTTATTCAATTCTGTACATTTATACTATTTATGTTCATGTTTTCTTGTAACTCTATGATGAATATGTAAATATTTCGAAAGGTTGGGTTAAGTCGTTGAATTTGCAAGAAGTTTTACTAGCAGGAGGTTGTCTTGAATAGACTTCACTTCATCAAGTAACTGTATTTCAAAAGCAATAGATTTCCATCATTAATGCTTATTTTTTTATTTATTCTTATTTTTTATTCTTTCATTTATTATTTTTTATTTATTTTATTTAAATTTTTTTTTATTTTTTCCTATATGAGATAAAGTGAGATTCAATTTCAAATTCTGTTTTGGAATTAGCTTCTTCTGTTTGTTTCAATTTAAATGATCTCTGTAAAATATAGATTTCTCATAATCGGAACATTTTGTCAATGCATATATGTCGTATTTCCGTCATGTATGGTTACATAAATTTCTAGGTCAAAGTAACATTTAAATTTACAGCGGTTAATCAAACTTATTGAAAATAGTAGGCTACACCACTGTTAACATAGATTTTATTTTCATCAATATAAAAATAATAATACTCGTAAATTATCATATATTAATTAATAATATATTTATCATAAAAATTAATTATATTTTTCAATTATCCAATCTATAAACAGAATATTATGCTTAAAAAGAAGCACATATTCATGTGGTTTAAAATAAAAAATTAAAAATATATATATATAAAGGTAACAATAAATTGTAGCATAATGATCACTGAATTAATGGTAGAAATATAAAATCTGATTAAATTTGGTTTTTGTGGAGCAGAAGGCACATCGAAGAGATCAGAGTAGCCCTCTGCGACTGCGATCTCGTCTGTGGACTGGAATCCGAATTCCATTCCCACTTGTCCGTTATTTTTTTTCACTATAGGAAGTAAACATATAGGAGTAGACGTAAAGACGTCGTTTCTGAGCCTGCACCATGTAAGAAAAGGATACCTACTATAAGACTCTCAATCATTGAGGACTCTCAATGCAAGAATCTATTGAGGAATCACTTTCATGAGTGTAATTTTTTAGCATAGACCCCCTCAGACTCTTTCTTAAGGCTTATTACCTTATGACTTCATAACTCAAGTGAAAACGCAATGACTGTTAATTTACTAATTGCTTCATTACAGTGACAGAGAAGAGCACTATAGTTCTTCTTATGCACTAATGAGGTTTTCCAGGCTACCTGTCAAAGCTAATTGTCCAATGGTGTGATAATTACAGTCAGTGAGTAAAGGACTTTGTTCTGCAGGAACAAACAACAGTATTTTAGGAACAGAAAAGCCTGACTTTGTTAATTATTTCATTCAAACCGGCATCAACAATAACTGTACAGTAAATCACAGTCCTTGATCAAACAAACTTGAGTGAAACACTGCCCAACTCGTGTCCTGCCGTTAGCAAAATTCTTCTCCCCCTGTGTTTAATTAACTTAATAGCAAACCTTCTACCAACCAGTCTCCTCTTTCAAGCTAATTTTTAAAAATTATTAATTATTTCTTTCATGTTGACTATCTTAACATCTTAATAACACTGGTTCTTTATTCTTTTTAACTAATAAATAAAGTAAGTAATAGTGAATTTAAAGTTTAGAGGGATTGATTATTGTAAAACAGAAAAATTCTGTATCATACTGGAATAGAATATGAAAATATGCTATTATAAACGTAAATATTGGTAACTTATTATTTTTGAAATTTTATGGAATTACTAACTTGGAATCTAATCCGTTCCGATTTTCCAATTATTTCTCATTTAATGTTAAATAGTTCCCATAAATGCCCTGTTAGGGGATATTGGAAAAACTTGCTCTTGTATATTATTATAAAAACAATAGAGGAAAGATAACATTATATACACGGACAATATGAAGACGTTGAATATATCAAGATTATTGGTATAAGCACGGTTAGTTTACCTATATTAAAGGTAACTTTTCAAAATGTGTTTCCTTGTATGTAACGAATTTCTACCCTAACAATCTGGAGGTCAGGTCAGCTCAGTGCGAACATGATCTGATCGGTACTAGTAGGTCCCGAGTTCGATACTCACTCTGGCCCTCGATTTATTCACGAAGTGAATTAATCGGAGCACGTCATCCTCCAAAGAAAAGGTTAAGAAGTTGGCCTCAAGCCTGTACGATGTCAGGTACGTTACGGAGTCAAAAATTTAGAACTCCCAATGTGGAATCAAGCTTCAATGTTCAGTCTACGAGTGTTCCCTTGAAGGACTGCCATTGCAACCTAACCTAACTTACTGAAGCTTTCTTAAACTTATTCAGCGTTTGGAAAAAGTAATTTTCGGGTTAATAGCAAGCGTGAACCTATGTTTGAGATAAACAGTGGTAGAATCGTACATGTACAATTATATATTACGCATCATAGCTGCTTAATAACGCTATAAACAAGTAAAACATGTAAAAAATAAAAACACAAAAAAATTAAAAAAAACTGTCACTAAGCACTAATTTCCATATTTCAACATTCATCGTAATTAAGAGAAGAAGTGGACTGTTTGGTGGCTAGTCAACCAGCGAGATGTTTGCAATTCTTTGTAATTTTAACAGACTATAACAAATAGAGTAAACTCCATATGAAATCTATATGGAAGTGACTGCCCAGGTGTCTCACTTAGCTAAAGGCGAAATATGAATCATTGCCATCAGATTCAATAATAATGTCTGAATGGACATTATGAATGATGGTTTGTACAGATTCTGCAAAGAGGAAGAAACACCGTTGCACCTGCTGACTGACTGTAAAGCAACTTTGCTGCACAGAGGTAGGTGCTTCGGGACACTCAACAAACCATAGAAAAACTTTTACCGCTGGAACCAGCAAAAGTGCTCAGCCTCTTGGAGGCGTTGAAGCTAACTGCTGGCATGCTTTAGTACAGAAGGGAAGAAGTACAATAGTTTTTTTTAAGACGCAGTGCTATAGTTACCCTCACATAATAATAATAATAACAAAAAAACAGGAGCTAGTATCACTCAACTAGTTCGAAATGAGTGTTGGCCCTGATAGCTATACTTATTTCATAGTAACTAAATAACAGTAATAATTGCAAAATCGAGCACCTTTTTACTGCAAGTGGTTTGTATGGGCAATAGGTTTAATGTCAGAGGAAGAAAGCACTCCACTTAATGCACATAGTGACACCCTCAATTAACCCCCTTTCATGCTGCTCCCTCCAGACAAACAACATTCAGTATTAAAAGCAATAAGTCATTACAAAAGGATCTACAAATGAATTGTTGATGCAGCCCACATTATAAATTAATGATTTTACTTTGAAAATATATCAATGCAAACACTCACGACTGCTTGTAATAGCATATGCTGTTATTTCTGATAGTTTAGAAGTAAAAATATTTAGACGTATGACTTTTCAGTATATACAGGACTCTGAATACCCATCAATATTAATATAGAAGAAAATATCCACTCATCTTAGTATGGTAATAGCAAAAATAACAGATTCTGCCAATAATTTAGTAATACCAAGTCTCAAATCATTACTGAGAATGCACAGAATCCTACTCGTAGATCAAGTAATCATACTCTTTTTTCTTTGGTTTATTTCGCCGAATTGTAAATTATATATATACATACAAAATGAGAAAAAATTTGTATTAATTTATCTTCTAATTATTTTGGGGGGGGGGGGGGGGGGATTTTTTCCCTGGGGGTTTTTTCCAGGGGGATTTTATCCTGAGGGTTTTTTTTCTTCCGGGGGATTTTTTCCTAGACTCCTCTTACCAGCCGTGTGTCACATACAGCGCAAGTACTCAGCCAGTCTCTAATATTACATTTCCTGTTTTTATGCATGAATCATAACTCATCTTCTAGGTTTTCCTCTTTTCAATGATTTGAGAATGATTCATCATTTTAGAAATCCATCAATATTATTTTCCAATCAAGTTTTGGTCAGAGAAAGAAAGTACTCTAAGAAAAAAAGGAGTTCTCTTTTGTACTTTACTATAGGTAAAGTATAGTGATTGTGAACAAATTCGATCTCGAGATTTTGACGGAATTATATTTTTCGAGGTCCCAAAAGTTGTTTTCTGATGTTTTTTGCGATGATGTCTGTGTATGTATGGGTGGGTGAGTTTGTTAACATTGCTTGTTACCACGCTACAGTCCAGAATCTTTGATGGATCAAGTTGATATTTTACACAAAACTGGGCCCCATAATGTAGGTGATTCCTATTGTTTGGGAAGAATTATTCATGATAGAAAAGTCACTTTTTTGCCAAAAACCGGTTTTTACAAAACATTTTCTTCTTCTAAACTGCTAACTTTAGTGTTTTGAAATTTTGACATTATCTTTGGGGTTACAAATGCAATAAACGAAAAATATATTCAAAATTTTAAAACAACGGGAAATATTGTTTTTCAATAAAATTTAAAAATTTTGATTTATATTGTAGTTCAATCTAAAAGATTGTGAGAGCGATACAAGTCATGCCGTTGGACGGATCAAAATGAAACTATGCTTAAAAATAGAACATTATATCGAAAATGATTTGAGATAATTCTTTTCAAAATTACCTTCACCAAAAGGGCCTTAAAGTATGATTTCAATTTTCACAAAATTTTTTTTTACGCTAAACGGCTCATTAAAAAATAAAAATCTGGAGTGGCCTACACTCTACTTTACTATAAGTAACTCAATGTCAAATTTCTTGAGTATATAAAACATAACGTATCATTTAAGCATAACATAAATATCTAAATGGGATATAATTATTAGCATTGCATTCGTGAGGTAGTACAGATAGTGATTGAAGGACATATCAATTTATAAGCTTATTTTTGTACATCACAAATAATTTATTATTTGCAAATAATTTCATTAGTATAACTACAGCAGTAATATCATTTTTGAAAAACCAATGTGAACATTTCTTGAAACGAAATATTATCCTACAAGAGAACATGGCTTTTGTTCAAATAGCCAGTAGATTTCTTACATCGTTTACTTAACATCCTTCTACATTGAATATTAATGTAAAATTTTCAAATTTAAAACAGTAAAATACCCTTTTTTTCTCTGAAAAACATCTTAAACAGCGAAGAAAATGTTGTTTTAAGGTGATTTGTTAATTAAAGATGTACGATAATTACAGTTATTAATCTCTAAACGAAAGATTTATATTTTGAATTATCTTTTACATTTTTGGTTTTTAACAGAATTATTATACTGGGAATTTTATGGCTTCTTAGTATTTAATAAGATCATTTTCCTTCCCCTTTGTCAAATAACATATATACGATTTTTTTTTTAATGAGTGTTATCATTTACCTGCACAATAATAGTCCTCTTACATCTCTTATAAGTAAATAATATACTTTCATTTTTCCATTAGAAACATCAATTTTATCTCAATGGATTCGCTCAAAAAATTTCTAAGTCAATGTAAACAATGTAAAAAAATACAAAAAATTCGACAAGTATAGCAGGTGATCTCTTAGTCTAGGATAAACAAAGAGTTTTTATATCGTTATTGCTCTTTTCCGTAATTGAAACTTCATGATTTTTTTTTTATGAATTGCTAATTTGTCGTTCCATTTTTGGTCAAATTATCATAATTTTTTAACGAGCCGTTTAGCGTCAAAAAAACATTTTCTGAAAACACAAATCGTACTCTAACGCCCCTTTAGCGAATGTAATTTTAGAAAAAAATATCTCAACTCATTGTCCATATAATGTTCTATTTATAGGCATAGTTTCATTCTTGTCCGTCAAACAGTATGGCTTGTATCGCTCTCACAAGGTTTGAGATTGATTTATAAGTCAAAATTTGTACATTTTATTGAAAAAAAAATATTTACTGTTGATATAAAATGTTGAATATATTTTTCGTTTGTTCCATTTGTAACCTCAAAGATAATGTCAAAATCTCAAAACTCTAGGGTTAGTAGTTTAGGAGAAATAAATGTTTTAAAAAAAACGGTTTTTGGCAAAAAAAGTGACTTTCCCATCATGCATAATTCTTCCCAAACAATATGGATCTTCGTCTTTATGAGGCCCATTTTTGTGTAAAATATCAACTTGATCCATCAAAGATTCTGGACCGTAGCGTGGTAACAAGCAATGCTAACACACGCACCCACCCACCCACACACACACAGACATCATCGTAAAAACTTCATAAAACGACTTCTGGGACCTCAAAACATGTAATTCCGTCAAAATCTCGAGATCGAATTTTTTCACGATCACTATACTTTACTTATAGTAAAGTAATAAAAATATGACTAAACATGGAACAAAAAAATATCAACGATTAAAAAAAAATTATGAGATTTCAATCGGAGTAAAGAGCAATAAAGTTATAAAAACTGTTTGTTTATCCTAGACTAAGGGATCATCATCACTTGCTATACTTGTCAAATTTTTGATATTTTTACTTTACTATAAGTAAAGTATAGCGATCGTGAAAAAATTCGATCTCGAGATTTTGACAGAATATTTTGAGGTCCAAAACGTCGTCTTATGATGTTTTTTCGATAATGTCTGTGTGTATGTGGGTGTGTTAGCATTGCTTGTTACCACTCTACCGTCCAGAATATTTAATGGATCAAGTTGATATTTTACACAAAAATGGACCCCATATTGCAGATGATCGCTATTGTTTGGGAAGAATTATTCATGTCGGAAAAGTCACTTTTTTTGCCAAAAACTGTTTTTTAGAAAACATTTTTTTCTCCTAAACTGCTAACTCTAGAGTTCTAAAATTTTGACAGTGTCTTTGAAGTTACAAATGGAATAAAGGAAAAATATATTCAGAATTTTAAAACAACGGGAAATATTTTTTTTTTCAATAAAATGTAAAAATTGTGACTAATAATTCAATCTCAAACCTTGTGAGAGTCATACAAGCCATACCGTTTGACGGATCAAAATGAAACTATGACTAAAAATAGAAAATTATGTCGAGGCTAACTTCAGATATTTCTTTCCGAAATTCCATTTACTAAAGAGGCGTTAGAGTTCGATTTCCGTTTACAGAGAATGTTTTTGGCACTAAACGGCTCATTAAATAATCGTGAACATTTGATGACAAATGGAAAAAAAATTAGGAATTCATAAAAACAAATTCATGAAATTTCAATCATAATAAAGAGCAATAAAGCTATAAAAACTGTTTGTTTATCCCGGACTAAGGAATCATCTGCTATACTTATCGAATTTTTAATATATTTTTACAATGTTTACATTGACATAGCATTTTTTTGAGCGAATCCACTGAGATAAAATTGATATTTATAAAGGAAAAATTGAAATAATCTATTGACTTATCCCAGATATAAGAGGAATAATATTTTTATATAAAAAAATCACCGCAAATAAACATAAATAAATTTCCTTTGTCTTCCATGGTATGATGGATTCGTGTCATAAAATGTTTTAATAAATCTATATATTGCACTCTTGAGCAAAACTTAATAACAGTTATAATTACTTCATCTTTGTGAATTGTAGTATCTTACCATGATATTGAAATGTGACGAATGGACTCTTTCCTCAAGAAAGAGGATTTATGTTTGTTGACAAATATCCAGTTTTTTCACTATTCTATTATAGAAGTTTGTATTTATTATTTTCAAAAATTAGAAGCTCCCAACTTTAAACTTTTTAAATTATACTGAATCGTTGGCTTTGACTTTGATTTGAGTATGTAAACTGGCTAATTATTAATATTCGAAATTTTCTGATAGATTACCTACAAATTTTATCCAACAGACTTCCAGCTGAAACAAACCCACTTGATGAAAGACTGTTGTCATATGTACATAACCTTCTCAAAGTCCTGAAGACGTTTAAAAGAAATCTAGCTATATATTTGACACTAAATTGACACATCACAGTAGAATCACTCTTTGGATGCCACCTGTAGATGTCATCTATGGATGGCACCTGTGGATGCTAACTGTGGTTGACACCTATGATACAACTAGAATATATATCCGGATAGTGGTGAGTTGATAGACAGAGTTTATAAATAGAAACTCTTGCAAATACAAGGTAAGTTTGTTATGGACCAATTATCCACTTTTAGTTGTCATGATAACTGCAAAATTAAACATTAATCCTATTGTAATTCCTAAAAAAATAATTATAACATAAAACGAATTAAATTTGATATATTCAATAACTTAATTATTCAGTAAACTGGCTAAACTCAATATCATTTGTATTTGCTAAACTAATATAGATAATATAAGCTAAACATGGATTGTCTTTTTCCCTTTATTAATAGTTAGACTTGATTCGCTTTAGTGTCTTTTTCTATTCCTGGTGCACTGTTTACTAGTTCTTTTTCATTTTTCAAATTCTAGTGGGTTTGTTAATGGTCTAATCAGCTGAATGGTCCGGTCAATCGACCATGAATAGCAGCAGAGTAACACTTCAGAGTTATTGAAAAATGATTAAAATTTGAACATTAAAAAAAAATGCTTGAATACCGTTATACAGGAATGTTGATAACAGGGAAACATGTTTGTTAGAGTAGCAGATTGACTCTCTACAGAATAGAGAAATAAAAATACATACTGAGAAATAGACCCTGGACTAGACACTTTGCACTGGATTATTCTTTAAATTTTATTTTTTTAGATTAATAGCCGAAGTGTGTCCATGCAAATCTCTATTCACTAAAGAAATAGCCGAAAATCATGCTCAACCTTCTGCAGTATCACGGTAACATTCGTACACTTTCCAAAAAAAAAAAATATATCACAGAAATTATATGAAAATAATATATATGTACTTGAATATGAAATACATTATTACCTTGGTATACCCATAAATAATGTTGCTTCAATCTTTACAAGTTACTGTAATTAATTTCTGTATTCATATAGAGCTGAAAATGTCAACCAATATAGATGAAACGTTGGCTTAAAGGTGTTTTACTATTTGACACTGGATCAAACCTGAATAAAGAACACTGTTAAATATACGTGGTCGAGATAAGAAGAGATTGGAATATATATATATATCATTATTTTCTTTTCTTGACCTACTTTTCACAAGTTTAGGTCTTAAGTATACGTAATTTTAGGATTTAGATCTTAGGATTTAAACTACTTCTTTGGCCAACGTTTCGACATGTATTTATAACTTCCTCAGGGCTAAAAACATGCTTTTGCAATCAGCACTATTATTAAAACAATTTTGGTTATTGCATAAATTTATATATAATCTAAGTTTTAGATTTGTAGATGAAGGGTGACCGGAAAGGTAGTAATTGATAATTTGGTATGACAACAATAGATTCTCACATTACAATATGATTATAGGTTTGAAAAAAAAGTAAAACCCTATTGTATTGTGAAAATCCATAGTTGTTACACCAGATTAGCAATTACTACCTTTTTTGTTACCCTTCATTTAACGAAAGTTGTTTTAATGATAGTGCTAATTGTAATAACATGTTTTAACTCTGAGGAAGGCATACATATATATCGAAACGTTGGTGTAAGAAGTAGTTTAATAAGATTAAACCCTTAAAAATTTGGCAACTTATATTTATATATGCTCGTACTAACGTGTTTAGGCAGTTTTGAAACCACCCCAGGATGTCACACAAAATAATATCAAAAAATAGATCTAAGGTTCATGAAAACGAGTAATAAATGCAAGAAAGCTTTAAAAACATTTTTTTTACAAGATCACTTTACTTCCAAGTACACTAAAGGAAAAAAAATCTATTTCAGGTAATCTAAAGTGACTTTGAAATATCTTACCTCATATATTTCCCATCCTCCCAAACCATCTTGGAGCTTATCTATCTTACATAGCTGATGGATGCCTGTTCAGAATAGAAGCAAGGAACCTATTCAAAGAGCCAAATACTGAATGAAATTCAATAACTCAGAGTATAAAGTATATCGAATAAAAAATTTAGTACTAAAACTATTGTTATAGTCCCAAAAAGGGAACTCCACATAGTCCTAAGAATAGAGCTTCATATTAAAAGCTAATCAAACAGTAAAAAGACTGGATCACCTGATACCAATATCAAAAACAATATTTTATCAGTATTAAATTGGTCATAGAAGGTTTCAAATGTCTTCAACAACTTGGAAAATCACATGACTAACTGTGATTAATTTGAAGTTTTAGAAAACTTTATTTATAATAGAAACATAATGAATGAGGCTTTAAGGTTAATTGAAAATTTAGTTCCAGTTGTATTTTCTTTGAGAATATTCAAGTCTATTTTATCATTATTGTTGAGTCATTAATATTTTAGAAGTTCTATATAAATAAAATTTAATATTTTTTGTTGATTTTTGCATCAGATAACACATTCTGTCTTGAAAAGTTAATACTGAACGTCTGAGTACTGTTATTTGGTAAGAATCAGATTGGTAAAATTCCATTTTAGTGAAAATTACATATGCGAGGTTCCATCTGCTGACTGGCCCAGCTTTCATAAGTCCACTGAGTCGCTTTAGCAAATAACTTGAGGAAACAGTTCACAGAACATCAAAGTGGGATCATAGTTTTATGTTCATATCGACCGTTTAATACTTCTTCATTTTTACTTATCTGACCTGTTTTTATTTGTAATCATGCCTATCAACCTTTCGATCATTCCATGAACAATATACAACACATCGATGCTTTTTAACGTGAGACCCTTTAGCCATATCTGATGTCCCATAACAACCCTCCTATAGGAGAGGTGCATTGAGCCATAGATGCACTCAAGGTGGTCCTCGCAGAGGCGAGTCCTACGACACCACATCACACATAAAAACAAAAAAAAAATAATAATTAACACTAAGCCACTCGTTCAAGAAGTTCATGCACCTTCTTTCTTCTTCCTATGTAATGCACAAAATTCAATAGGTGTTGACTTCATTTTTAATTACCTGACCTGTTTTGATCGCTGTGTACCTTATCTTTCCAGCCATAACACCAATAAATCAAATCAGGCCGACGATTTTTTGCGTGTTGCCTTTTCGTCACCCCCAGGTTTCCCACAAACAACTTGGAGGCGGGCACCACAATGCTATGTCGCACATTTGATTATTTAATGTCTGACCGTTTATGCTCAGATAGAAGACGAACCAATGCACTTATATGATCAATGTGGATATAGGAGTATTAAATGGGTTATAAATGGCACCTCTAAGATTTTTGACATACTCTTAACAGAAGAATGCTTAGTTTGAGAAAGTGACTTCCAAAATGAATCCGCTTCTTCTGACATATTATAATAGAAGAGTATGCAGTTTTTGAGCAGCACATAGTATCCTGTTATGCCACGTTGAGCCGCATGGACCCATTTAGCCCTTATGGGAGGAACAACCTAAACGACTGTGATGTGTTCGGCTTCAAGCATCCTACGCAAGGATTCTGAATTACACACAAAGAACAAACAGGAAGAACACCTAAACCAAGATTTAATGATTAACTAAATAATTAAATCAAATTGAAGTAAGATACTAACTTAAATATGGACACGAAGGATATAACATAGAATATTCATTCCACTTATCATTGAATCACCGAATGAACGGCTTTATATTAAAAGTAATTGAAAGAGAACTGTAAATATAGACCTAATTTAAAAATTGAACAAATAAATTCAACATTGGTATATAATTAAACTCCTAATACTACTGAAGACATCAAATGACAGACTTTAAACTAAATACAGAGAAAAATTATTAATAAATCTAATTTTAAAAAAATATAATAACGCACAATATAATAATACAACAGGGAAACCTTCCGAATTTTATTGTTTTAATAACAATATTAAAATTCTAGTTTTAACAAGAATTTTAAAATTTCTCTCAATGCTATATGAAGGATAGTACTAAATTAATATTTGCAAATAAATTTACCATTTATATAATTAAAGTTAAAATTAAATAATTTAACACTTAAAATTATTAATCGTGATATTTATTATTAATATTAACATAATATTATCATAATTAATATTGAATAATTTAAACATTATTAATAATAAACATACTGGCTTTTTTTTAAAATTTTGGTTTTAACTCTTTAGTATTCTATTTCTTTTTCTTAATTATTGATTTATTTAAATTGAAAAAAGTATTTTCCTTTTGCAAATAATATGCTTTAATTTGTTTCCTTTTATGATATGTACCCCTTAAAAACGTTAAAAATGTGGAATCTTAGGCCCTTGAGTTTTGAAAGTTTTATAAACATATATGTTAATATTATAGAAATTATGTATTTTAGGCACTAGAGTTTAGAAGGTTAGATAAAAAAATAATTGTAACGATTAAAATTAAAAGAATAATTGGAAAATTAGATATTTTGTGTTGCTGATAATGGGAAACCGGAGAAACGAGTGGAGCATCATGCACATTATACGAAGATATCATATATTTATGCGCTATGAATAGGAGACTTGCCAGCCAAAGTCGTGGAGGATCTGGCGCAGAGCGGCAGACACGAATCGGTAGGAGCCCATGAGCCTGGTGAGAGTGGGGTACTCGGTCTTGTAGAAGAAGTGGTCTGCCTGGCCCCCAGCGGTGAGGACGGGCACACCCCAGCGGCCACAGTACCTGCCCACTGGCGCGATCACGTAGTCGCATATCGGTCCTATGAAGGCGTCTGCAACAAAACACCCACGCAGCATCAGCATCTTCAATCAAGACAATCAGCAAAGCACAAACATGTCCTCTACAAATTAGATTCAATAAACTTAAAACATAAAAATAATAGTGCAACTACAACTACAACTACAACTACTACTGCGTTCAGGTGCTATAAATATAAGCTATGTATAACAAGATTTCACATAAACACGTGAAATAACAATCAATAATCAAACCACAATATGAAAAGGGGAAAAAGACTAAAGGTCTTTCGACCGTAACAACCGGTTTTCGTCAGAGTTGGGTTTTTGACTCTGACGAAGACTGCTTGTTACGGTTGAAAGATCTTAGCCTTTTTCCCCTTTTCATATTGTGTTTTGATCATATAAGCTATGTATAAACATATTTATATTTTACACGTCAGTATCTACCATTTCACACTAATACTCGTATAACCACTATTATGTTACACTAAGGGGTGAAAAATTATTATTTCATACATATAGTACAAGAGTATTGTAATAGCCATATAGTAGGATGGTGTTTAGTCAACCTGGGGTATTGTCAAATAAACTGCTTTTGAGTACGGGTACTACCAGAAAGAAACATCCAAACACAGCATCATGTTTTCAAAGTACCACATGAAACATGAAAATGTCTGCAGTGTTCAAACATACAGTTTACAGGAGTATGACTACGTGATGCAGAGTTGTTAGATTATTTCAGAAGAATTATGTCAGAAGACTGATAACAAGTAACATAATAATAAGACTGATAACGGTAACATATGATATTACCATTGATAAAAATTGGGCATAGGATAGACAAAAATTAGGATTACTATAAGAATTCGAATACCATAAAACACTGAACAGTAAGTGCAACGCATCGATAACAAAATATACAGGCAACTAGCCAAAGAGAGTCCGTAAAAGCTGAACTTCTCTAGCCACTATTAAAAATTATCGAGAGTTAACAAATGTTGAAGTTCCAAGTAAAACATATAATAACATATTTAAAACACTGAAGTAAATATAATTCACATGTATTAAAAAAAGAATGAACACAATGTTGACAGGTTTCGTCATCATTTTGACAGGCTTGTTAGAACAACCGTTTGAGGTGGTACGCCTGCGTGTTACATATTCGGGTTGAATAATTCAATCAAGAGAGAACTCTTAAATTCTCCATGATATTATCCCAGGATTATAATAAGATATTACGCCATTCCTTTTATTTTCAAAATAACATCACCTAGTGGAATCTGTAATTTCACTAGCTGTACAAACGCAGTTTTATTTTTACATTTTCATTTAACATTTCCCAAAACGGAAAACACCCGTTCAACAAATACATTTTCTAACTGGTATAGCTAAAATGTTTTAACAGTTTGAGCAAAACATCAACAAACATTTCTCTCTCATTGCATTTTTAAAATTCATTGACAGCTGTCCAAAACTCAACAGCCTCCGGGGACATTTTACCTTTTCACTGTTTCCTCTAGCTGGCAGGCAAGGTAGTTTCGTGTCTGTTAACAACATATCAAACATTTGTTTGCTTTTGGTTAAAGAAGGAGTTTCGATATTTTTCACTGATTTTTTCACATGGAAACAACTAAGCTATACTTTTTAACATTAGAAATGTAACAATTGTACACTTTAAAAAACAAGAATAATTTCTGAAATGTAATTAGTTTTTTTCTTTGATATTGTAATGGTAAAAATACAACCTATAGAATAAAGCAGACTGGAAAAATGGAACCCCAAAGCGCACATATAAGTAATGCCGGCCCGCGAGAGACGCCGGCCCGCGAGAGACTAGAGGGTTGAAGTCCGTATCAACATTGCCTCTCCTATAAACAGAAGGAGCTGACTAATAAACTCGATTCTTGTCTTCAATCACGTGCGAGCTAGTTTATTTAAATTCCTTTTTTTTTAAAAACCTATTCATTACCCGGACACGCGTAACTGGTGCCGAAACCCGGGATCATTCGCCAACTGTTTAATAGTGTAGTGTTGTGTCCAGTGTAGAAACCAACATGACGAGTAAACAGACAACAGGAGCCGATGTTAGGCTCGCAGTGAAAATAGAACAAGCGAGAGTAGCAAAAGCAGGGTACCTGATGAACCTATTAGATTCGATAAAGAGGTTCGAGGGTGATGCTCGAGAGTTGGACTTGTTCATAGAGAGAATGGACTCCATCAACGAGCAGTTAGTCACAACTCAACTAGACCCAGCTACAGACAAGAACATCAAGACCTACTTCCTCGCCAGGGTCAGCCTTACGGTGATGCTGGAGTTAGGACTTACGTTTTGTGCGGAGTGGAGTGCGGTGCGAGCAGCCCTTAAGGACAGATATGCTGGAGCCGCAAAGCCTGTAGCTAGAAGTGCGCTAAAAATTTTTGAAATGCGGAAGGAGAATGGTGAGACCTGCGCTGAGTTCGGGCGCAGATTGGGGGATGCGACAAGGAAATTAACTATGAAGATAAATGAAAAGTGCACAGACAGTCAAGAAGCGAAATGGAGAACGACGATATATGAAGAGATAGCCAGTGAAATTCTCCTCAAGGCAGCTCCAGAACGAGTGAGAATGGCCCTCCGTATCATGAAGCCCACTAGTCTCGAGGAGACAATTAATGCCATCCGGGAGGAAGAAATGGACCGAGAAGATAACGGTGTTATATACAGAGGGAAGTCAGAAGGAGGATGGGCAGTTGTGACCAGGAGGAGAGTACCTCAGGATAGGCAATTCAGAGCAAGAGCCTATGAGGATCGAGGACAAGGGAGGTATTCACAGGAGAGGAAGCCACGGGGACGTTTTGAAGAGAGAAGATCTCAAGCCAGGAGGAACAGCTATGAGGCAGTGGGAGGCTACACGCGAAGAGAGAAGCCAGTAAGAAGAGGATGTTGGGAGTGTGGTGAACTCGGTCACTTCGCGCGAGAGTGTCCGTATTTATATCGCAAGGAGAGACCACGAACGACACAGTATAGACCAACACCAAGAGATGAGCCCATGGAAGTTAACACAACCCGGCGGGAGAAGATGTGGGGCAGGAGAAGACAAAAAGGGGAAGGCTCTTCAGAGGACGGGAGCTCATCAGAGTCAACAGGGTCGGAGCAAGAGACATCGATAGAACGACACGAGCGCTGGTACGAGCGAGGGAAGTGGCCTTCACTGGAAGAGACTCGTGGTGGGAGGATCGCTATTCGAGAGAAGAGGAAGAAGGATTGAAGGTTAGGCGAGAGGTATATAGGCGAGCAACAGAGGAATAGCATAAGAGGTAAGCTCCCTATATTTTTTTTTCCCAAATGGAAGACTAAGTGTTTGGTAGATACAGGGTCAGATAGCACAATTATGGACAATTAAGTGGCAAAAAGGATGGACAATTATTCAGGGCTGACACCGTGCAACTGCACCTTGGTCACCATGGCAGGAAGGAAGAGCCTGGTAGGCGAATTACAGGTAGAGATGGGAGAATTAATAGGAGAGACCTTGGAGATGAAAGTGCATGTGACCCACTTAGAGACCCAGAAATATGGAGTTATTCTAGGGTCCGACTTTTTGGAGAGAATCAATGCAAAACCTGAGTGTAAAAGAGGGAAGTGGGACATTAAACTAGGAAAAAGGAAATACTTCGTGGAAGGGAGAGTTAAACCAGGGAAGAGAATAACGGTAAACTGTGGAAAAGTGATACCAGGAGAACATCAGGTTAGTGAATTAATGAAAGAATTTGAAAAAGTATTCTATAGTGAAGGACAGAGGTTATCAGCTACAGGTAGGGTCAAACACCAAATAGAACTCCCTGAAGGTACAGTTGTTTACGTGAAACCTAGAAGGTACCCACACCAATTGAAAAAGATAATGCAGGAGCAAATAAAGGAAATGCTGGACCAGGGCATAATACAGAGGTCTAAGTCGCAATTTTCGAGCCCTATTTGGCTGGTCCCGAAAAAGGTCGAGGAGGGTAAACCCCCTAAATACCGGTTGGTAGTAGATTTTAGAGAGTTAAATAAGTACACTAAGCTTGAAAGATACCCTCTGCCAAGGATAGAAGACATACTCGACCATATGGCAGGAGCAACTGTATTCAGTACCTTCGACCTCAAGGCCGGGTATCACCAGATTAGGATGCACCCGAGAGATATCGAGAAGACGGCCTTTACGTTCGATAGAGGCCACTTCGAATTTTTGAGGATGCCCTTTGGCCTAAAGAATGCGCCTTCCACGTTCCAACGCCTCATGGATGAACTGCTTGAAGGACTGGGAGAAGACTTTACGCAAATCTACATGGATGACATCATAGTGTTCAGTAAGTCAATAGAAGAGCATAAGGAACATGTTACAAGGGTGCTGAAAAGAATAAGGGACTTTGGCTTAAAGGTAGCGATGGATAAAACCCGCTTATATCAAAAAGAGGTTAGATTTATGGGGCACCTTATCTCAGGTGAAGGAGTAAGACCCGACCCTAAGAAGGTTGAAGCAATAGATCGATTACCCTATCCAAAGGGACCCAAAGACATCAGGGCTTTTCTAGGTATGATAGGTTTCTATAGAAGGTACGTAAAGGACTTTGCAGCAATCACGAACCCCTTGACGGACAGTTTAAAGAAAGGAAAGAAGTTTATACAAACAGAAGATCTAAGAGAAGCAGTGGAGCAGTGTAAGAAGGCGTTGCGGGGCCCGCTGTTGCTCCAATTTCCTGACCTAAACAAACCATTCATTGTAATGACAGATGCCAGTCAAGAAGCTATCGGGGGAGTCTTGATGCAGGAAACTATCCAGGGAGAGCGACCAATAGCCTACGCCAGCAGAAAATTATCACCAGCCGAAAAAAGGTATAGCACAATAGAAAGGGAAATGTTAGGCATAGTGTGGACTGTAGAACATTTCCGACCCTACCTTTTCGCGGCTGAGTTCACTATTAGAACAGATCATAGGCCTCTAATGTGGATCGGGAATTTAAAGGAGACGTCAGCCCGGATAGCAAAGTGGAAAGAAAGGATAGCTGCATACAACTTCAGGGTCCAGCACGTAAAGGGCGTTGATAATCAAGTAGCCGACTGTTTGTCCAGAAACGTCAACGTCATTACGAGAAGTAGTACGAGAGAGCCAAGTACCTCCAGGGACGTGCGAGAGTTCTTCGCCAACTGGACACCAGACGCAGATGAAGACCAAGAACAACGAAATGGACCGGAAGCTGAGATTAGTCAGGATATAATAAACATCAAGAGAAATCAAATAATTATAAAAGACGACACAGAAGAAATAATAAACACCCAATTGCACAAATATGGCCACTTAAAAATAAATATTATTACAGGAGGAACGAAAGCGAACAACGAACAATTAAGTACAGTCATAAACCAACTAACAGTGCCAGGAAAGGTATACCATTTCTTTATAGAATCACAAGAACTTGAAAATAGACTACTCCGACTAATTCAGGAAAGAGAGCTGAGACAAGGAGCTCATTTCATAATCTGTAAGAACCAGGTAGAAACGGTAGAAGACGAAGAGCAGAAGAAAGAGGTCATCCTAAATTATCACAGGGGAAAAACCAACCATCGTGGTGTCACAGAGACCCTTAAACATCTACAGAGGTCGCATTACTGGCTCCAAATGGGCAAGAGGATAGCCCAAGTGATAAAGGACTGTGAAATATGCAAAAGGAGGAAGTATGAAAGAGTACCACTTGTACCTCCATTATTACAAAGTCAGACGCCCGAGGGACCCTTTGAGGAGCTAGAAATTGATATATTTACATACGACGGAAACAAATATTTAACAACAATAGATAGACTAACGAAGTTAGCCTCAGCATGGCCACTAACAAGTAAATCAAGTGAAAGTACAGAAGAGGCATTGCTGTCGTATTTGGCCACGTTTGACTGCCCGAGAACGATCTATATGGACAGAGGGCGAGAGTTCAACAACGTTAAAATAAAAACCCTGTTAAAAGAATTCAATATAAACCCCCATTGGTGTACACCGGGTCATTCAAGGTCCCACGGAGCAATAGAGAGACTACATAACACTCTAACGGAACACTTGCAGTTATTGGCTGATGCAAAAAAACATAAAGGGTCATGTGGCAATGGCCAGAGCGGTCCTAGCATACAACAGTAGTATTCACTCGACCACAGAGGCAACACCATTTGAATTGCGGAAAAAGGAAGCGGATCCACAAAGGTTACATAATAGAGTCAAAGCAGCAAAAGAAAGATGGACCAAGCAATATAATCAAAGGAAAGCAGAAGAAACAGTAGGGTTGATACAAGAAGGGGACTTCGTATATAAACTGAATAGGCAGAATCGAAGGAAATCGGACCCGAGATACGTAGGGCCATACGAAGTACTCGCAACGTTACCACGGTACAGAGCACAGATATGGAGGATAGGAACGGACACCCTGAAACAAGAAATAGTTCATTTTCAGGAACTGCGACGGGTGAGGAGGAAAATCCCACCAATGGTGCGAACGATATAGTGTAGTTATGTGTGTTTACCTTTGTTAATTTTGTTATTTTTGTTTTGTACAAATAATCATAGAAGTTCATCTTTTGTTATTTCTGTAATTTCTATAAACAATGTTAATTCAGTTACTTGTGTGGACGTCATTTTATTTTTGAATCTTAAAACATTATATTCATTTCTTATGTTTAGAGTCAAGTTTTGTTTTGTTATTTTATGATATAACTCAGACACTTGTACGGAGAGCATTGTTGATATGGACTGGGAGGGGGCAGTAATGCCGGCCCGCGAGAGACGCCGGCCCGCGAGAGACTAGAGGGTTGAAGTCCGTATCAACATTGCCTCTCCTATAAACAGAAGGAGCTGACTAATAAACTCGATTCTTGTCTTCAATCACGTGCGAGCTAGTTTATTTAAATTCCTTTTTTTTAAAAAACCTATTCATTACCCGGACACGCGTAACTTATATATAAACAAGTTAAAGCAATAAACTTAATATGAGACAATCACGAAGTTATTGTTGCTCTTCTACAAGCAGGGGTAGTCGTATTACTAATGGTGGGGACTGAGTCATGAGACTTCCGGTAGAGTTGCTGGTGCGACCGTTGAGAAAGGCACTTTCAACTCTTTTGCTTTGAACACATTTCCGTTCAAACTCGGCTTCTTGATACTAATACAACAGGTCTTTAAAATAAATGTCTTAAGTAAAACTTCATCTAAACTAATTTATTTTGTAAAAGTAATTAAACTAATGCGTTATATTTAACTTATGCTATAATAAAAGTAATAAATTAGCCAAATAAGTTAATAGCATATTTGCAAATATTCAAAAGCAAGAACTAGAAGCAGTAAAGTAATAAACGTGCCTATATCAAGATGCCTAACCTAATGCGAATAATCAGAATTCAAAAGAAAAGAACACATTTTATTAATAATAATAATATTGATTATCTTTCATTTAATATTTGGACAATTAAAAGGTTTTCAAAAATTTTAAAAGGATAGAAATCAATACACAGGTAAGAATCCTATTCTCTCAAATTCTACTTCATAATAATTGAGGTCTAAATCATTAGACTAGACGATATGTCTTGCTTCCTGTTCACAAAGCTATTAGACATATGTTGTACACATCTACCCAAATACATTTGTCAACGAAAAACTTCAAAAAATGACTCAAGGAACCTACAAAGTGTAAATCTGTCAAACTGACTAAATCAGATTTTTCATTATTACTATACTTTAATAAATTTAATGAATAAATGTAACTTTGCTTTAGCAGTATTATTTTATTTGAGAAAGGCCATTTTGTAATAATTAAGTAAGAAACTTTAGTTCATCAACAATATAATATAATTAGTGATACATTGCAAATATAGCCATTCTCTGGAAACAACTTTAAACGGGCCGCACGAAGTTGAAACCCATGTTGAACTATTCGCAGTAATAACAATACTTCATACCGTCAAAGTCTTTGACGTAACTATACCCTCGTGCACTGTTATTTTGTTTAACGGTATTATTAACAATTCTATTAATAATATAGCAAGTAATGTTAAAGTGTGCAGCTTCCAATAACAGAATATTTTTTAATTGTTTTAATTTGTTGAAAAATCAAAGTCTCATTCGTTTTTAAAAAAAAGAGAGATATTTTATTGATATCTTTCAATGTCACTCGTTCAATGGGACTATAGCCAAAAAAAAGGGAAAAAAACAGGTTAGAACATGAGGTCATTTATATTACCAACAGGGCTACTTCAAGAGCTCTTGGTATTCCTTCAAATTTCTTTATCATTTTTTGATTTCTTTACGAATGTATTTCCTAAAATACAAATAGTAACTCGTACAAAAACTAAAATACAAAAAACTAAAATACAAAAACACTCGTGCAACTGTGTTTACCGACTGGATTGCACTCAGTGTGACTCTTTTTACATTGGCTTAACTTCCAATAAGTTGAGCCTTCGTATGAATGGTCATAGGGCTTCAGTCGGTCAACGCAGTAACTATCCTGTAGCCATCCATGCGAACTCGCATGGGCTCAGTTTCAATGACTGTTTCAGGGTTCAGATCCTGAAACAGATCCCTGAATCCAACAATAAAGTTACCCTAAGAGCTTCAGAGGAGGCATACATATGCTTACTTGATGCTCGCTCTTCCCCTGGACTCAACCTCAACCGATAATTTATTTATAATTTATTTATTTGTTTATTTATTTTTTATTTTTTCTTTATTAATTTTAATTTGATTTATCCACTTTTTTTATAATTTTTTATAGTTATAATTTTTACTCGTTCCTTTTACGTCTTAATTTGGCTCTTCATTTCCTTCCCTCCCTTCCTGCTTGGTGGTAAGTGGTGGGGTACTGGCTGCGGTCTCCGAGCTCAGTACCGCCCTGTCTTCCTGCGGGACTCTTCGCTCTTCGCACCTCCTGATGACGACGATGGTTGAAATATCGATGTGAGTTATGTCTGTGTCTTTCTGTGTGTTTCCTTCGTTTTGAATTTATTTTATTCTAAAATACAAATATATATACTACTTAGAGCATATTTTAATGAAAATTAACTATACTAAAACTGGTTATGTCTGTATGTTACTGCTTTCAATAACTTGTGAAATGTTTGTGAAATGCAAAACATAGATTTTATTAACCGTTTTACTATATTTTTTCACAGTTTAGTTGAATATTTAATATATTTCAGCAATATAATATAATTCCATATAAGGAGAAATTAGATACTTATGGGCCAATAAAAAGCACGACTCAATGTTTATGTAGCAAACAAGGAGTCAATAAAGCATTAACAAAATTACGGATAATTAACTTTTGACTTGAAGATTAATAAATTGCACAATTCAGAGTTCCTATTTATAAGTTAATATAGAGTCGAAAATAGTTTACTGGAAAAGAAGGGATTAGGAGATATAAAGAAAAGATCTCTTTTTATAAGGGATAAAGAAGAAACCAAAAAATGTAATACGAGGAATCCTACTGACCCATGACCTAATGGGATTATCTGGCCCTCTGCCAGCGTCTAGGTCAGCCAGAGTTCTTTTTAATGGCATTGCTATAAAACTGTGTGAAATTAATTTTTGTTATTTTTAAACTTGGCTAGATAGCATGTTACATGTGTCTGCCATGCGTCGTAACTTTAATTTTATTTGATTTTTTTTTTGGTGGTAATATGAATCAATTAATACTTCATAACAGCTGGTGGCAATGCGCCAGGATCTATGTTGTGCTACGCGCATACCACGGGTACCCAAGTGGCTGGTTAGTGCCCATGGAGCAATGGCTTTCACTCCAACCCTTGTGGTCAGTTCAGCCAATGTAAAAAGCTAAGATGCCTCATAACTGAGTCAAAAATCTGGAGTGGCCTACACTCAACTTTACTATAAGTAACTTAATATCAAACTTCTTGGGTGTATAATATATACTGTCTCATTATATATTATTAGTCTTTCATTCCTGAGGTAGTACATATAGTGATTGATCCACTTATCAGTAGATAAGCCTTTTTTATATGTCATCAATTAATGGATATACAATCATTAGTATAACTACAGCAGTAATAACATTATGAAAAGCCAAAGTGAAAATTCGATTATACGAAATAATTTCCTACAAGAGAACATGGCTTTTGCTCCAAAAGCCCGTGGATTCTTACATAGTATCTGGCTTCCTTCTACATTTAATACTTGAGACAAATTTTCCCATTTAGAACTTGAAAATATTTTAAGTATTTTAAAAACATTACAAAGTTTCTGTCTGAAATGTCAAAAACATGTAAGAAAAAATGTCGTTTTCAGATAATTTTTAATTTAAGATGTAGGATAATTTCATTTATTATTTTTACATTTTTTTTTTTAATTTTGAATAATGTTCTACAGTTTTGGTTTTTTAGGAACTTATTATACTGGGAATTTTATGGCATGCTAGAGTTTTTTAAAAACTCACTTTTCTTTCCCTTAGTCAAAAATCACAAAAAATCAATTTACGTTGAGCGAACGTTATTTTTTCCCAGGTGCTGTACTCTGTTATAATTTTGCTATAAATGTATGTTGCAAAAATGATATATTGGTAATTAGCCAATTTTGCATTATTAAATCAAGTTCAAAGCCGACTTTTCTGTATAATTTCAAATTTAAAAGCTGGAAGCTAGAAATTTTTAAAAATAATGGTATAAACTATTAGACTAGAACAGTGAAAAAACTTGAAATTAGACAATAACATAGAAGCCCTTCTATAGAACAAAAAATTTCATTGCAAAAACTTCAATATTACCCAACAATAATGTTATACATAAACGTAAAAAAATCAGCATTTGATATTAACCTTTGTAAAATGGTGCAACATATAGATTGATTAGAACATTTTGTTAGATAAACCCATCATACCATAAAAAGAATCAGAAATTATGTTTCATATCCTCTATTGTTGTAGATTTTTCACATAAAAGAATTTTATTATTCTTACATCACATATAAGTCGTTAAAGCATTTAAACATGTTCATTATACCTCTAAACATTGTATTATTTCGGTAAATTCACTGAAAAAAATTCTAAGTCAATGTAAACAATGTATAAAAAAATCAATAATTCGACAAGTATAGCAGGTGATCCCTTACTCTAGGATAAACAAACAGTTTTTATATCTTTATTGCTCTTTGCCATAATTGAAAATTCATGAATTTTTTTTTATGAATTGCTAATTTTGTGTTCCATTTTTGGTCAAATTTTCATTATTTTTTAATGAGCTGTTTAGCGTCAAAAAAACATTTTCTAAAAACAGAAATCGTACTTTAACACCTCATTCGTGAATGTAATATTGAAAAAAATATTTCAGCTTATTTTTCATATAATGTTCTATTTTTAAGCATAGTTTCATTTTGATCCATTCAACGGTATGGCTTGTATCGCTCTCACAAGCTTTGAGATTGAGATATAAGTCACAACTTTTATATTTTATTGAAAAAAAAAAATTCCCGTTGTTTTAAAATTCTGAATATATTTTTCTTTTATTTCATTTGTAACTTCAAAGATACAGCCAAAATTTCAGAACTCTAGACTTAGCTAAACTTAGCAGTTTAGGAGAAAAAAATGTTTTCTAAAAAACAGTTTTTGGCAAAAAAAGTGACTTTCCCGTCATGCATAATTCTTCCCAAACAATAGGAATCATCTACACTATAGGACCCATTTTTGTGTAAAATATCGACTTGATCCATCAAAGATTCTGTAGCATGGTAACAAGCAATGCTAACACACTTACTCACACATCCACCCACACACACAGAGAGACATCATCGAGAAAACATCATAAAACGACTTCTGGGACCTTAAAACATATAATTCCGTCAAAATCTCGAGATCGAATTTTTTCACGATCACTATACTTTACTTATAGTAAAGTAAAAATATTTCAGCTAGTTTAGGTTGCACTGGCAGTCTTAGAAGGGAACTCAGATAGGGTGAACATTGGTCCTTCCTAATATCATACAATAAAGACTGATTCAACGTTAGGAGTCCAAATTTTTTTCTAATTCATGTGTATTCAGAGTAAGGATTATTAAGGAGTACCTGACGTAGTACATACTAAGGACCGATGGCTTACGTCCTCTCTGAGAAACGACGTACTCAGATTCACCTCCCATGCGAATAAATCGAGGGCTAAGTTGGGCATTAAACGAATGCAAGACGGACCTGCAAGACCAGAAGCGTGTACCTTGTCTCTGGGCTAACCTGGCCTCAAACAAAATCTTTGAGAAAATTCAGCAGAGCATTGGATCTGGTGTTTTACCGAATGAATATTAAACACTATCAATACCAGGCAGTAGGAAAAACAATATTCATTCCTGGGTGTCTTTGTTCATGTTATGGGACTAGCAATAGCTGTGTATGAACACAGTGTTTCAATATCACTGCTGGAGATATGGCTATTTCTTCTCCTGTTTACCTGGATAAGAAGAAATGATGCAAATGATAACATTTAAATATGAAAACATCGCAACTTCTATAGTAGGTTTGGATCTGTCTATAGCGACATTTATGTAATACCGCTTCTTGTATTCCAATAGTATCAATTATAAGCCCAGTAAAAGTATTGCCACCAAGTTACTTCAAAATCAGAAAACTGAAAAAACTCAGTTACCAGGCTTTCAGCTTCCGTCTTACTCTTGGAGCACAAAGTGGGTCTTATTTGTTTTATCACAACCATATCAATTATGAGAGGGTCAGACTACCAGCGCTGACAACAAATGTTTAGTCAGCTCATCTAGCTAGTAAGCAGTTATAATAATTATTGATTTGAAATATGATGTTCTTATGACTGCGTCAATATCTGAACATGTAGGGAAGATTATATTAGACTGTTGAGTTCTTAAGGACCCATTATATTTTATATACGTCAGTTATTGAATACCAGTAGTTGATATAGTCTATTGATAGCTGGCTTTCAGATAAAACTAAGGTCGGTATAAAATATTTATCAAAGAACACCAATTAGAGCGAGTATGTAAAATGCTGGACAAACAAGGCAAAGTTCTTGGATCCGTGTAACGGAACGCAAGAGGCTAGAAGAGGTGTGACAGATCGTGACTGAATGAAGTCACCTGATGGGAAGACTGAGTTTTTTGTCAATGTGAAGCTCTTTGGATACTACGCCTTCTATAAACAAAGCTCACTTCATCCAGTCCCTTTGTGTGCCATGTGAAACGAAAGGTTTTTCTTCTCACCCACGCCTTGGTCCTTGCACTCACATGATTTTAGCCTTAAGTATGGTTTCAATTAAACAAATTAGTTTTAGTCATGATAATGAATATTTGTTACAGTATATTATAATAACCTAAAAACGCAATATAGTTTCGAGTTGGGACATATATTCTAAATATACAATCGTTGGTAATTTTTTACTTCTTTAACTTAATGATGAGGTCTTTAAAAGTATTTTCTTAGTAACAACTAACAGGAACCAAGGATTTGAAAGTAATAAAAAAATAATAAATTTGGGTTACATAAACACAGAAAAAAGGAACAAAATCAAAAATGAAAAAAAAATACGTTGTGTGTGACACGGGACGAAGGCAGTCTATGTTTAGGTGCCCCGAGTGAACTGAAGGTAGGTGTGCTATGTTACTGGGATAAGCGTGACGAGGATACAGCAAGTCGTCTTCTCTTAGAAGGATCTTTTCTTGTAAAGACTAGTTGAAAGTATAAGAATCTCTTAAAATAAGAATAAGTTTCCTTTAATAATGATAATAGTCGTTTGACTAATCTAATGACGAGACATTTTATTTTCATTAGATGAGTAAATGCAGTATGGTATTACTCGTATGGTATGCCACTGTGCACTCGTAAGAATCAATTCTACATCAGTGGTCCAGCACTTCTAATTCTATTTGCGTAATGTGTGCCAGTTTTTGGTGTCAATGTGTGAATAAGTTCGTCAAGTTAAGAGAATATTGTATGGTTATATAGCTTCAGAGTTTATAGAAATCCGTTGTACATCCCAATTGGGATCAGATGACGTGGTCATGACACAAGGAAATTACTTGATGCTTGTTGAAGTCAAATGGGATGGTCACGGGGGTGGATATATCGTTGAGACTTATTAGGAGTTGTATGAGGTGATGAAGAGACGAGGTCCAGTTTTCTGGCTTGAGGACTTGAGTTGGACACTGATGCTGTGGTCAATGGTGAGAGTAGTCTGCTGTGGTCAATGGTGAGGGTAGTCTGCTGTGGTCAATGGTGAAGGTAGTCTGCTGAGGCTTATGGGGCATTGGAAAGGATGATGGGTATTAAGTTCCTGCGCAAGGAGATCCAGATGAGAAGACAGTAGTTTACTGTTTCCATTGGTTATGAGTCTCCTGGGATAACAATCTCATACATGTTGATCAGCCACATTTATGGCGGATTGCTACCCAGGCTGCAATATTAGCACATTTATTTATCGCGTACTGTGCGAGTGTTGAAAATGTAATGTCTAGGATGGATTAAAATTTATCAGGCTATTCAGAATGTGCTCACCATTTAACTGAAAATATGGCTAAGCACTTGCCTTAAGCGCAAACTGTTTTCACAACCTGTGTTCCCCTATTATATCTAGCTTAAAACAACTAAATTCATTTTTTTATTGTTTTTATCACGCAGTAACATAATTGAAAAAATTATTTAGTGAAAATAAATGGGAAAACTGTTAATAGTCTCTACAGTTTATTTATGTATAAAAAAAATGTTCTACTATAAAATTTAATTTTTAATATATGATAATCATTTTTTTCAGTTATGTAGCCTAAACAGTAAATTTTAAGAGTATGTTTGGTTTTTTTATTACTTCATTTGATTAGGTTATTTATGAATGCTGAGTGGATTGAAATTTAATATAATTAAGTATTGTATCCTGAGAACATTTCATCTGAAATGAAACTTACATTTTTTTAAATGACACTATCTACTTCAACGTTTCAAAGAATGTAGTTTACTCATCCAGGCTATACCCCTACCATCTAAGCCTTTCTACGTCTTGTATCCTTTAAGTACCATATGTTGTCAGCAAGAAACCTTCCAGCCTACAAAAGGACCATCCCTCTGTGGTATGTTAATTATTCGACGTCTTACAGTCATCAGATACCATAACCGTCATTTCCGAGGGTTGTCAGCAAGACACCTTCAAGCCTACCAAAGGACCATCCCTCTGTGATTTGTAAGTTATTCGACGTCTTACAGTCTTCAGATACCATACCCGTCATTTCCGAGGGTTGTCAGCAAGACACCTTCAAGCCTACCAAAGGACCATCCCTCTGTGGTATGTTAGTTATTCGACGTCTTACAGTCTTCAGATGCCATACCCGTCATTTCCGAGGGTTGTCAGAAAGACACCTTCCAGCCTACCAAAGGACCTCTGTGGTATGTTAGTTATTCGACGTCTTACAGTCTTCAGATACCATACCCGTCATTTCAGAGGGTTGTCAGTAAGACATCTTCCAGCCTATCAAAGGACCATCCCTCTGTGGTATGTTAGTTATTCGACGTCTTACTGTCTTCAGAAACCATACCCGTCATTTCTGAGGGTTGTCAGAAAGACACCTTCCAGCCTACCAAAGGACCATCCCTCTGTGATTTGTTAGTTATTCGACGTCTTACAGTCTTCAGATACCATACCCGTCATTTCCGAGGGTTGTCAGAAAGACACCTTCCAGCCTACCAAAGGACCATCCCTCTGTGATTTGTTAGTTATTCGACGTCTTACAGTCTTCAGATACCATACCCGTCATTTCCGAGGGTTGTCAGAAAGACACCTTCAAGCCTACCAAAGGACCATCCCTCTGTGGTATGTTAGTTATTCAACGTCTTACAGTCTTCAGATACCATACCCGTCATTTCCGAGGGTTGTCAGTAAGACATCTTCCAGCCTATCAAAGGACCATTCCCCTGTGGTATGTTAGTTATTCGACGTCTTACTGTCCTCAGAAACCATACCCGTCATTTCCGAGGGTTGTCAGAAAGACACCTTCCAGCCTACCAAAGGACCATCCCTCTGTGGTATGTTAGTTATTCGACGTCTTACAGTCTTCAGATACCATACCCGTCATTTCAGAGGGTTGTCAGTAAGACATCTTCCAGCCTATCAAAGGACCATCCCTCTGTGGTATGTTAGTTATTCGACGTCTTACTGTCTTCAGAAACCATACCCGTCATTTCTGAGGGTTGTCAGAAAGACACCTTCCAGCCTACCAAAGGACCATCCCTCTGTGATTTGTTAGTTATTCGACGTCTTACAGTCTTCAGATACCATACCCGTCATTTCCGAGGGTTGTCAGCAAGACACCTGCCAGCCTACCAAAGGACCATCCCTCTGTGATCTGTTAGTTATTCGACGTTTTACAGTCTTCAGATACCATACCCGTCATTTCCGGGGGTTGTCAGCAAGACACCTTCTAGCCTACCAAAGGACCATCCCTCTGTGATTTGTTAGTTATTCGACGTTTTACAGTCTTCAGATACCATACCCGTCATTTCCGAGGGTTGTCAGCAAGACACCTTCCAGCCTACCAAAGGACGATCCCTCTGTGGTATGTTAGTAATTCGACGTCTTACAGTCTTCAGATACCATACCCGTCATTTCCGAGGGTTGTCAGCAAGACACCTTGAAGCCTACCAAAGGGCCATCCCTCTGTGGTATGTTAGTTATTCGACGTCTTACAGTCTTCAGATACCATACCCGTCATTTCCGAGGGTTGTCAGAAAGACACCTTCCAGCCTACCAAAGGACCATCCCTCTGTGGTATGTTAGTTATTCGACGTCTTACAGTCTTCAGATACCATACCCGTCATTTCCGAGGGTTGTCAGCAAGACACCTTCCAGCCTACCAAAGGACCATCCCTCTGTGGTATGTTAGTAATTCGACGTCTTACAGTCTTCAGATACCATACCCGTCATTTCCGAGGGTTGTCAGTAAGACACCTTGAAGCCTACCAAAGGGCCATCCCTCTGTGGTATGTTAGTTATTCAACGCCTTGCAGCATAGTAAGATATAAGCTTTTCATGGTGTGTCAGCTCTTTGACACCTAATAGATCACTATAATCACGTAGACATGTCATGAATTAGACGTCTTGCAGCCTATTAGGGTATTTACTGTTCTTAAAGAGAGGCACCCTTTGCTAGAGTAAATTATTAGTTCATTAGTTCTTGAAAAGGTCATTGTCTTGGAGAACTGTAACAAAGCCTGATATGCGTAGCATTGCAATTTAAATGCTCACCCACTCGACTGTACCTGATACTGTACTCAACTTCGTATATTTTGAAATGAGTTTAAAGTCAACCAGTGTTGGTACACTTGGTAGCGCTCAATGAGGGCTTAATTGCATTGTAGGTGAAGAAACATAATTACCAGTATTCTAGAAATGTTCACAGCCTGATCCACAACTAGATTGAAGTCGAGGTGTTCTGACCACCGATTGTTGCGATAAGACTACCTCATAAATAGATGCTGTTACCCGCCTTTTAATTGAGATAAAAGGACTAAAGTCAACCTAAGTACAAGGGTTTTGACACACATACTAGTGAAGGTACAATGCTAGGGGCTCCACCTGTTGTTTGAATAAGTGATCCTTTTTAATCCCTGAAGCATGCTGTAATCTATATTTATTTCCAATTCCTATTTGTTCATAACGGTCACTTTATGCTCTCGATTCGGGCCGAGCATTATTTTCGCAACTGTGAGGATCAGCTCTTTCTATAAATTAAAACGTTTAAATTGGCCGTATAATGTACGCGTAAATAAAAATCAGGTTAAATTATTGCAAGCCATAATCATTAGACAGCCTAAGTGAGATAATAAATCTTACTAAATCTTTAGAAGTCAGAAAACCAAGCAAACAATTTCCTTCCCTCTCCGTTAGATTTATCAAGGATATCGTAAACGTACCAAAGACTATTAAAATAAACTCCCTCCGAAGATTTTAAGGTATAACTCATTTAAACCTGTATTAAATCTCATAAAATTAATTAATAGACTCAAGGAACAAGTTTAGTACTAATGAAATAACGGCTTTGGTTATTTTAATTAAAGACAAATGCTATACAAGCAGACTTGAATCAGAAATATAAAACCTGACTGACTGCCTCAAGTTAACATTCATGACCTTCTTGTTTTATACCAGACTAAAATCTTAAAGAATTAAGAGCACAACAATGCTTGATTGAACGACACAGAGAAACTAACATTAAATAAGTTGAATATAGAACATTGAATACTAAATCTAACCTGAAATATATAAAATATTAACCATTGAATACTTCAAAAGAAATAACAAATATCTTATAACAATTAATTTCTATTTAGGAAAAAAATTAATGAATAATGAGAATAATTGCTGTTATAATGAGGTTGTAAGTAATAAATAAGTAATAAATAAATAACTTTTACATAATTATTGCTGTTATTAATTTATTATGATTTACTTGCCTGGAATTGTGCATGTAAAGTAACAAGATTGTTGAGGATTGGAGGATTATAGTCAACCGTCAACAAAGTTTGATCATAATTATCATTAATAATAATAATTCGTTTTGATTTTTCATAGATTTGTTTTAATCATAGATGTACCTAAAGATTTCTCTTTTGTTAAAAGACTCGGTCATGGTCTTTATTAGGTTAGCTTAGTTATTATTTATTGTTTTTTTTTTAAACTAAGATAGTTGACTGTTGTTTGTTTTCTGCTTATACAGAAACACATTCTCTATAGATGGCTTATGTTAGAAACATTTTATGCTTCTTGATAGATTTTGACAACCTTAAAACTAGGCTGAATACATGCCTTACAGTTTTTTCGTATACTACCAGTTTAATCATTTAACAAGACTCAAGCATTGTAGTTGTTAGGTTAGTTCAAACTTGTAGTATCTTCTCTACGCTCTCAATTCAATTTTATTGCAAAATACAATACAAGTATTGCATAATTAAACTAACAATTCAATAACTTTCATATATTCTCTATCAGCAACTTTTTTTATACAACAATAACAAAATCATTTAGTACATTATTATAGTTATTTTCTCAAAGTTACCAAATTTGTATATATATGCTGTGATTAATGTTTGATTAGTAAAGCTCGATGTATCGCCATTCTATGGATTTGTCATTTCGCCTCACCGTTGCTGAACACCTTTACTGTCCATCTTTATATCCATTTTTGGGCCAGGTTAGCTCCAACCCGGTTAGGACCGGGGTTCGATCCCCAACAGCCCCTCGATTTATTAACGCTGGAGGTGAATAAATCTGAGCACGTCATCCCTCGGAGAAGCTATTGGTCCCGAGCCTGTAAGATGTCAGGTACTCGTTAAAGATCCCTACTCTAAATACATTTGAGTTAGGCATAATATAAAACTCCCACTGTATAATCAATCTTCATTGTGTGGTATCACAAAGGGCCAATGCTCGGCCCACGTGTGTTCCCTTGTGGGACTGCCACTGCAACCTAACCTAAACTATATCCATATTGCATCATATGGTATTTATTTCATTATTATGGTTGATAATTTAATCTAATCCATGCAGACGTTATTCTATAAGACTCTCATCAACACCTCATTACTGAATTGCACCACTTTTACAGTAAATTGGAGAATCATTCATGTACATTTCGTCGTATATATCTCTCATTCATTCAAAGTTTCTCAGTGACTTATTTAGGTAAGGAGATATTTGTAGAGGTAGTAATCTAATGACAGACAACTGTGCAGTTGTCGCATTCAAAATGGGTACATTACTTTGTTGTCCATTAAATAATTGGTTTATAAAACAAGTTTGAGAAATACACTGTTATAACAATTGAACGTTATGAGACTGTTTGTTAACTTTTTTTTTGTTTGACAAATATATAACGAATGGATGAAAACCACAGCTAATTATATTTTCTATTTCAATAATAATTTGTATCTTTCTTTATTTAAAAAAAAAACAAATCAAAGGAAGAAGAGAAAGATGGGACGAATGAAATGCAGTTTTGACAAGCGAGCGTTGTCATGATAGCTGTCATTGCCCACTCTGACTCACAAATGACTTAGGGGGATTACTTAGTCCTGTCCTGTTGTATAAATTTCCCTATATTTCAACGAAATATCTCCTTCTCATACACTTGACTTAATCTCTCTAGCCATCAGCGACTTTGGTCAAGTGGTGCTCTTGAAACCACCTGTAACTAACAAAGCGTATCATTCTCAGCCAATATCACATGCTAGGGTCTTCAGTCCTCTGATACTTCACTTATATATTAAATTACATCTCTAATCTGTCTGCATAGGGTCAAGTGTTTTCCCGTATATATCTCCGCAATTAATTAAACAGCACTAGATTATTAATTTGACGATAATAATAATAATAATAATATATATTCTTATTAATATAGTAATTTGCAATAGAATAAACAAAATACAAATAATAACAAAATAATCCCACCTCAGATAACTTCAATGGATGGATAATATTTATTTACATTGGAACTGAGAATACTGAATTATATTAGAGAATAAAGAGAACAAATTAAATTAAAGTTGAATATATTGCATAAAATAACAGAGCTGAAGACAATACTATGTAGGGCAAATTGTTATGACTACTATTGTTAATATAATACAATACTACTGTCATTGCAACTATTGTATATTACTATAGTATAAAGAATTAAGTACGCCAATTATTTAATAACATATGGACACCAACTTGATAGTGTAGACAGCTCTAAATACTTACTACATAAAGGACTGAGACTGGCAATAACAGATTTAGAAATATATCAACATTAAGCAAATTATTAGAACCCGACAAACAAACCTCCCCACGGATGACATAGTTAAACAAATTTTCGTGTATTAAATAAATTGTTCATACGTAACTGTTCGGTGGTTTTACGTGAAAGTTGGTGGTGGGGATGGAGTAGGGGTGAGTGCGGGTCAACAAAAAACACATGGCCCTTTAACTCAACCTAACACGGTCATCGCCCTCTGTTTTTGTTAATTTAAAAGAATTATCTATATTTTTAAAACTACGCATTATATTAAATTCATTATTTTGTACATTTGAACTGGGTAACATACATATCTTTAATGTACAGTGCTTCTAGGATTTTAAAGTTTGTTGAGAGAGAGAGAGCGCAATATCTTTCAACTGGTCGAACTAACCACAAAAAACTTGAAATTTCCTGAATCAATAAGATTACAATCTTCATTGATTCCAAAGAGGGACGATCTTAAAGTTTGGTTTCGCACGTTATGCATCGTCACCGACAACAACGATTCAGGAGGTATGACGGCCTTTTACAGCATTAATATTAATAATTAACCCAGTGTTTTTTTTTCTTTTTTAATATACTGATATAAGTGTTTTATAATTTCTGTTTTATATAGTATTTCAGCAAGGTTCCAAGTGAATCGCAATATGCTAAAGTTCAAATACAAATAATGCGAATACGGTTCCTGCTAATAAAAGTCATATAGATGAAGCACGAGATGATTATTTTTTAATATAATAATTAATCCGATAATTTACCTAAAAACAGTATCGAACTACTTAATACAGGCGCCAGATGTTTCGCCCAGGGAGGACACCGCTTTGGAAATGATTATTATTAATCACCCTAGAGTTGCTAATTATTAACCAACGGAATAAAGCTTTTAAAAAATAGAACTTAATCCTAATAGAAAAACCTAATATGAAACAGACTCAATTTTAAACTTGCACATAAAATGTCAAAATGTAAACGAATATCAAATGCCATTTTTACTATTTTTAAGTTGTTCGATTTGTTTTCTACTTTAGATCATGCCATAGAGCAAAATATTTCTAATTGAAGTTGTGGAGAATGAAGCTTTTAATTAACTAAGTGTTTCCATATTTTCTCTAAAGGGAATGTTTTTTTTTAAATGTTTTAATTTTTATGCTTTCAAATCGCTTTTTAAAATTTTATCATTTAAAACTTTTTTCAGATTTAGATGTAGAAACAATGTAACATGTCATATACTTAAATCTCTCTAAGACGCACACAATGGTAATAATTACCATTACAGAGCACTTTTACTTATCAGTGACATGCAGAAAGTGTACATTAAGTAATAAAATAGGGACAAAATGAGTTTTTTTTTTAGTACTTATGACATCATTACGAAGTATACGTAGAAATGAAAGAGAACATGCATTTTGAAGTGGTCTGGTTCAGGTTATGGTCTAGTCTAGGAATATATATGGTTATGGGTGGTCCCCGTTCTATCTATTCATCCTATCTCAAAAACCATAACACGCTTATGATAACAAGATAGCTGAGCAAAAACTATCAGAGGCTGTAACTTTTATTATATCAAATATAACTTCTTTGTTTATTATAGAAATATTTCAGTCTGAAAATGTTACTCTTATTCTTCTTTAAATTTCATAGTACACGCAAGAGTGATTTTCCTTATAAATCATTAATACTCATTAGTTGTACTGTTCGTAAGTGTGCGGTATTTACCCCAGTATGAAATTATTAATACTTTGTCAAATCAAATTTTATAAATATTTTTGTCCTATCCTATTAATAACAAGATTTCACATACACACGTGAAACAACAATCAATGATCAAACCACAATAAGAACTGCAGTTGAGTTTTTGACTCTGATGAAGACCGCTTGTTACGGTTGAAAGATCTTAGTTTTGTTTTCCCATTTCTTATTGTGATTGATTATCCTATTAATGCAGAATTTTTTTTTTAGGTTTTCAAATTATAATATACTAGCTGAACTACCCGGCGGGACATCATGCCCCTACGTTTTGACTATGGGCAGTAGATCCCAAAAAAAGGACTCTGACCAAAAACAAATGAAAAATAGTTAGTTCCCCCGAAAAAAGCTATATAAGATCAATATTTTTATTAGAATCTAAATGTCTCCAGTTTTATTTTTACAGCGGACAGACAGACAAACTTTGTATTTTATATATACAGATATATATTTTTAAATAAATAAAGAAATCAAATATGATTCATGAATTAGAATTTAAAATAAATTAAGCAAAGATGATGGGATGAAGGAAAATATAGTTTTGTGAGACACATTCAAGAAGACATAAAGCATTTATGGTTGGTATAAGCATTACTTTTTAATTTCGATTCAGAAATGGTCATGAGACTAATAAATCTCGAGTAAATGCCGGCGGTAGGTATGTTAGGTGCATTGATGGATGGGTAATGATCTCTATACCTCGCTCGCTACTCTAGATCCCGGCTAGTCTTTCCTCCGCCCATTCCCATGTTCACAACTTCAACTGAAAGCATTTATATTATACATCCAAGCATTAAGTTCTTATTGCTCTTAGCTTTAATGTGCTTCAGTTGCACTAGAACATTTAACTCTTACTGTTATGTTTTTAGCAAATAAACATTAGTATTTTATTTTATACAACAACAATAATAAAGACACTATTGTTCCTTAAATATCCAAGTATATGAGCGGTCACTAATTGAAGTTTTGATGAACAATATCATCATCAGATCTTAACGGTTTCTATATTATTGCACAATAAGGTAAATGCATGAATCGTGGAAAATTTTAATGTCTTAATATAAGCGGATATGAACATGAGCAAATCATTTTAGTCAATTTTATAAGATGTGTATGATCTGGTGTGTGTCTGTGTGTGTGTGTGTGTATGTGTGTGTGTGTGTGTGTGTGTGTGTGTGTGTGTGTGTGTGTGTGTATTAAGAGTATGGATCTTTAACGAGTATCTGACATCGTACACGCTCGGACCGACGGTTTAACGTCCATCTCCAAGGGACGACGTGCTCAAATTTATTAACCTCCTGCATGAATAAATTGAGGACCAGGTGGGGATCGAACCCCGGTCCTATCAGTTCAGAGGCGAGTACGTTAACCACTAAACTGACCTGGCCCCGCAACTATAGATATACCAACATTAAAAAAAACTTCAACACCTGTAGTTTGTAGACGGATATAAAAAAATATTCTAAAAATTACAAAAGTAAGTTTGAAAAATATAAAATCGACTTCATTGCATACATTTTTGTTTTTCATTGCAATTATGGCAATTTTATGCTTTATTTACTTCTCAAAGAATAAATAAATAAATTATAATTGTGATACTGAATTTTTCTAGCTGAACCTTAAATTTTATTCTTAATTAAACCATGATGAAGTGAAAACAAATTGTCGAAACTTTGGGACGGCATTGTCACTCAAAGGATTTTAAAATATTTACCTAACCTTCTTTAGCACTCTACTTATTACTCAACAAGTCTCATATTATATGACTTCTATTTTTTTTTTTTTAATGTATAAGATTATAATCATTGTAGGGTAAAAATCTAATGAAATGGTCTCCACATATAAAAATTTTAATGATATAAACAACGCGTTTCGAACACGTAGTGTTCTTCCTCAGGCATTAACTAAAAACACTACGGAAGAACACTACGTGTTCTTACTCAAATTGTGTTTGGACCATACTTACAGTGTTAGAAAAATATAGCCAGTAGTTCAACACCCTACAATGAGTAAATACCACATAATAACTGATTGCACTGCATTAGAAGATTATAATCGTTTCACTTTTACAATATCAAGAATAAAAGTTTTTAAATAATGAATACTGTGTATGACTTCCCCATTTTTAAAATATTATATTATCTACTAAACGACAAAGTAATTTTAAAGGGAGTGTAAGGATCCAGTATGCAATCTTTCTTTTTTTTTTTTAAATAACTAACGTTAAAATTGTTCTATAATATGCCTGGATGGTAAATTTCCGGTGAATAACAAGAGTTTTCATTTTAGAGAAAGCTTTTATCATAGCATAACTAATTTCTCTTGTCACATTAAAATAACATTGGATAAATGATTCATAAATTCTTTTAAATTTCAAGTGAATTTTTTTAAAATGTTTAAAAAAAATGAGTTACTTTATTGTATTACCTTAACGTTAAACATCATTTTCAAAGTTACTCAAATTGTGTTTAGACCATACTTACAGTGTTAGAAATATATAGCCAGTTCAATCACTCATTACAGTCTCTAATGTTAGGTTCAACTATGATCAAGGTATTGATATTCACTTTAAAGCAGTTTTTCAAACATTTTGAAAACACCAGTGTGCCACGAAATTCTGTCAGGTTGCCGTGGGGAATTATCCAATTTGCTTGCTTCTGCAGTCTAGCTTTTTGATTACTATTTAGGAAGTCAAATAATACAAAGTTATTTGTCTATGTTGAAAAAAACCCCTTATTAACAATAATCGCGTGTTTATAGGTTTTTTTTTCACATTTTCAGTTGGTGATGTGCTGGGAGATATTTTCAATGAAGGAAATGTGACTTGGCTTGGAAAAGATTGAAAAACACTGCTTTCAAGCAACCTTAGGTGTTTAACACACAAAAAAGATAAAAGAATAATTATTTTTAAAATAAATAAAGAATATAGAAATAAACAGTTTAAGAAGTAAGTTGTGCAAACAAAGTAAAAAGTAAGACAAATACAACTAAACAGTACTGTACAAAGCAGTTATAAAAAAAGAGAGAAAAAGAGAGTCCAATATATATGTTTAGTAAGACCCGCAATATAATTTTAAAGTAACAGATAAATATACTAAAAAGCGTAAAGACTTAACTTGATAAAATTGAGTTTTATTTAAAGTGAAAAAAAAATTAGTTTAAATATAACCAAGATGTGAGAGTTAAGGAGGTTATAATCAAATCAGTGTTGATGCAAAGGGAGAAATTAAAATAAAATCCTTGAGTGTGAGAATTGAAAGACAGTACACAAAGACATAAGTCCTCTCAAGCTAGCTTGTTTGCTTCAAACGAAAGACATTTATTTGATATAAATAACACCAAACTGAAGAATATATACACAGATTAATTTATTCATATATCTGCTACATAATAGAAAGTGTTAATAAAAATTTGTCAGTATTAGTCCTAGTTTTTGAAGTAAAATAAGATAACTTTTTATACCTGCATTTCTATTTATCCATCATTAAGGCCACCTAAGGAGGAGACGCATTTGCTCTTCCTCTAATATCATACAACAGTCTTTGTCATAACAGCATTATCTGGATTAAAACTAATTTTGAACACAAAATAGAGAATAACAATAATAACTGCAGTGCAAACTTTGGTTTATGGAAGATTTTAAAACTATGTACTCATCTAAGACTGAAAAGAACAGAACCTTGCAATCAATATTTTGAACAATAGTCTGATAAAGTGAAAGGAATGTGATTTCCTATCACATGCTGAAGAAAATTTTATATCCTCTGATAGGATGACTGTAATGCCAATCCAAAGATCAGTCTTCTGTAAAGATTAATATAATGTAATATCCTCTAATAAAATGACACCAATGAAATGCCTTCTAATATGATGAAGGAAATGTGATATCCTCTGATAGGATGACTGTAATGCCAATCCAAAGATCAGTCTTCTGTAAAGATTAATATAATGTAATATCCTCTAATAAAATGACACCAATGAAATGCCTTCTAATATGATGAAGGAAATGTGATATCCTCTGATAGGATGACTGTAATGCCAATCCAAAGATCAGTCTTCTGTAAAGATTAATATAATGTAATATCCTCTAATAAAATGACACCAATGAAATGCCTTCTAATATGATGAAGGAAATGTGACATCCTCTGATAGGATGACTGTAATGCCAATCCAAAGATCAGTCTTCTGTAAAGATTAATATAATGTAATATCCTCTAATAAAATGACACCAATGAAATGCCTTCTAATATGATGAAGGAAATGTGATATCCTCTGATGAGATGGAACAAGTGCGTGTTCTCTGCCAGATGAACAAAATGAGATGAACCCTAATGTGACTTTCTCAACTAAGGTGAGGTTGTGTGTTGTCTTCAGTTCCCGAACAAGAAGATTTGAATGGTTGGGTAGTTTTTTGTCTTCATTGTTAGCAAGTCGACTAATGTATCAATCAATTGATTCCCAAGTCAAATCATGTTGAATATTGACATTTCTAGCATACCATGCAGCCCTAACTATAAGGTGGACACATTTATTCTGTACAACCTGAATGCAGTTCTTGTTCGTGGGCGCCGCTCCAAACAAAACCAAGCATTCATATGTCATAGTCGAACGAATGACCGCTCTATAGACAAGGTGAGACATGTTTATTCGATACAGATATATGGTTAATTTTACTGCTACTCAGTTTGTGTTTAACATATCTATTCTTACGAAAAAATGATGACAAATTAAAAAGAAATTTTATCATATTTAAGATATAGTTCCTTAAAATGTATTTCCAAAAAATCATTCATTAATGACTGTACATAATCAAAATCATTGACGACACCCTTTCTCATTGTTGTATTACTTCCTACTAATTATTCGACAAAAACACATAACTTTAAAATATCGCAATTACGCCTAAATTCTTTTTAAATTCTTGTTCAATTTTATTGAATTCCCCTGAAATTTGATTAGGTACTGAACCTTCCAACAAAAAAGAGTACTTGACTGATATAAAGAATGATTTTAAAATTTATTATATTACGACATCATTAAATTGTTTAAACTATACAATTCATACATTGATATGCAATATCAATAACAATTATAATTGTTACAAGTGAATCTCCAATCAATGTATAGTTGAAAAGTAGCATAAAAATATCATAAAATATGAAAATCATATAATAAAATAACATCATTGGACATGAATTATGAAGAAATAGGTATAGCTTAGCATGATGAGACGTAATTTTGTGTCATTCGGTCTGATGAAGCGGAGAGTATGTTTACTGACGTGTTATGACATCCATCCAACTATAGGGTCCAAAGTTCACTTACATTCATTCTTCAGAGAAAAATACCCCCACTATATCTTAACAATTGCGTCTTAATTTATTATGAGAGCAAATGACTGTCTCATAGTTATGAAGCAATCTTTCGATCTTTTATCCACACGTAAATTATGTTTATGAACTTTCTCTTCTTGAACTGATAATACTGAATTTTAAGTTTATATACATTGATAACGCTATTGAAATTAAAATAAACTTGATATTTTCACAACCATAACAAATTAATAATAATAATTATACTTTAATTTAAAAATATAAAAACTTATTTAATATTACTTCCAGAAATAATTTAATTAATTTAACCTATTGATAACTGGTAATGAATACAATATACTAACTTTACTATACGCAAATATAGTAGCCAAGATGAATTTGATTTGATGATTTCTTGTATTTACACTTTTACAGTCTCCTTAATGCATTTTGTAATTTTATTTACGTCTGAAGTGTATTTATGAATTTGTGACCACAATGGCGGTCATAGTGTCAGACAGAAAATTATGAAATTTGGCAAATAAATAGTTATGGTTAGGGTAAAGACTGTATAACATTGAGTAAAACCTAATAATGATAGCGATACTCTACTGTACACTGTCTGTACATGAAAACAGTATTTTCATATTTCTACTATTTTCACAATTATAAAAACAAACAAACAATTCACTGCATAATATCACATCAGCACAATGAATAAAAAATCATAGTTTTACTGGGCCAAATTCTATAATTTGGTCTAGTCAACATTTCCTTTATTTTTAAGAGAACCTATTTTCAAAAGGAATGTCTAGTCAATCAAACTCATTGTTTTATTACTTGACTTTGAGAATTGCTATACTATAATTAAAGTATGGTGATCATAAAAAAGAAATTATTTCAAGATTTTAACGGATTTAAATGTTTTGAAGTCCGTAATGTTCTTTGTTGATGTTTTTTCGGCGATATCAGTGTATACGTGGGTAGGTGGTGTGTATACAAAAGTTTGTGGACTCTCTACAGGCTATACTGTTTATTGAATCAAGTGTTTATATAACTCATATACTGTTGAATCAAGTTCATTCGAAGTTGATATTTCGAATGAATGAATGAAAAATTCTTTTATTGAGGGCTGGAGCTCATAGTTTACACATTACGGGGGTAATGTGCCGAACAGTAGAGACCAAGTCTCTTCTACCAGACATTTTCCCTCTTGAACAATATTTGAAACCTTACAGTTACTTACAACTAAAGACAGGTTCATATTTCAAAAAAAGTTGGGACTTACTGTGTTATGTTAGGATGTTCTTTGTTGTTTTGCGATTGAATAATAATAATTATTCAATGATAATAATATTGAATAATGCGAAAGCATCTTTTTAGGCAAAATGTTTTTTTAGACAACGCTTTTTTTTTCATTCAACTAACATGAAATTTTTGATTAGTCATCGTCCTACTACAAATACTCATTAGATTAAATATTGGAGGAGTAATATTACACTAATAATGGCAACTATTACATTATATGTCTAATAGCATGACAAGTTTTTGGTGAACAAGCCTCTTGAAAAGAGACAACAGCCATATAAATAGAGCGAATGAACAGAATCAGTTCCAAATATTTTTGTTAACCAAATAGAACACTCATTAATTATTAAATGGGTCACTCTAGACTGCTACATTGATATGAATTAGTTTTTTATAACATGCTCTCGAATTCATTAAATTAGCACTAATACACCGACGTATATATCCAGGAAATATACAAAAGTCAAATACAAGAATAATTAATGCAAATCTCGGACTTGTCACAGATATAATTGTGACTATTAAAAGGTTATGCAATAAAATGAACTACTGGGTACTCAAAAAGCAATGTTACTTTAATAGGTAGTCGAAATCGTAATATCTACCATAGTGTTTAGTATTAAATACAAACTATAGCCCCTTAAAAATAAAAACAAATTCAGTCACTTGTCAATGAGTTTATTACATTTAATTATAGTAAAACTGAGTGTAGGCCACTCCATATTTTATTATTAATTTTTGACAAATACCTAATGGTTCAAAGTACTTGAAAGTTTAATATTTGTAATATTAGTATTTATTAATTAATTATAATAATACATTACTTTTAATAAAACATTTTTATTAGTTAATAAAAAATATATAAAATATTGCCTATAAGGAAGAAGCAATAAGAAATGCATGAGCGATGATAGTAACAGGAGATATATTGTAAGGCTGAAACATAGTGCTCGAGACCTCCGGTCCAAAACAAAGTTTGCTAACCTTGTTGCCCTGGAGTTAAAGTCAATTAGAGGCAAGTGCAACTTGAGTTATACATTGTCAGGCTTCAGATGTCCAACCCGTCAGCTTTGACAACAGTATCAATACTAAAACGGCTGCATGTATGCAAATACACAGTGAACGAGTTGATACAGTATGCTAATGATTGATACCCCATTCTGGCAACATTGCTCACAAGGCTACAAGGTCCAACGATATTATCTATTCAGCCATATGAAAAGGGGTACGTAAGTGCCTTTTCTTTCGATAAAACTATTCAAATGCACCAGTTTTGTAAGAATTCATAGCTCTATAACTAAAATAAAAACAGATTAACCAATAAGTCACATCGAAAAAATGACACAAAGAGTTTTGTACATATAATGTTTTTTTTTTCAAATATTTATGTTCTTGTAATCACAAGCAAGTAAACTTCTCTGACACTTGTGACCACAACACAATATGTTCAAAAAGTGTTATTTCAAAATGAAAATTTGTTATTGTGCAAACATGTTCTACTGCATGCTACGAGAGTGGTTTGATAAGTCCGTGACGTTTTGAATAAAACAATATTTTTTCGGCAAAGAAACATTTTATAGTTCTACTGTATACTTTAGAAAGTACATATATATGTACTTTCTCTTGTATATATATATATATATCGGCCAGTGGACGCATTTAGTGTTCGTCCTTTTTCTTGTGTTCTCTAGTTGTAACTTTAATTATATATATATATATATAAAACAAGATTTCACATAAACACGTTAAATAACAATCAATGGTCAAACAATCAAACAATACATATATACAGAGAGAGAGAGAGAGAGAGAGAGAGAGAGAGAGAGAGAGAGAGAGAGAGAGAGAGAGAGAGAGAGAGAGAGAGAGAGAGAGAGAATAGCCTTTGCGTCTTCAACAACGTGCTTAATCTGCCTTTTTCTTTTCTCCTGAAGACAGATTGCCCAAAAATTTGAGTTTGTAAGTGTGTTTCTTTACTTTGTATGCTACCTATCTTCAGTTTTGAACTGTTATATACATACTGAACTGTTATATATGTATATACTTAGGAATGAAAGGAATTTAAGATTTCCGATGAAGGATGAACTCGGTGATGAAGAAGAGAGCAAGACTGATAGCGGTGGAATAACTGTAGTCATTGATAACAAATTCTAAAAAGTAAAAAGAATTACACAATAAATTATTCTACTAGCCTTTAAAAATATCTTATGATTTTGGATCAAGTGAAGGATTATAGTGATAGGGGTGCTGATGATTATGCTGATGATTATAATAATAATAATAACCATCTTTAAAATGATAATAAAAATAATGACGATATAAATATCATGTAACAGATTTGGTCAATATGTAATTTTTTTTTATATTACTTCCAATTATACAAAATGAAAATATTGAAATATATGTTGAATATTGCTGGGTAAATGTCGCGGGTGATATAATTGAGAATACAAATTTGCAGACTAAACATATGGGAATCAAGTTGAATTAAGTCTGGCTAAGTTAAGATCAAAGTCAATTAAGACTTAGGGCATAATGAGATCAATGAAGCCTACTGGCGACGCTGGGTCTAAGCTGCAGGGAGTTATATCAGAAATCCGGTCGCCACATCAAAAGATTCCCCTGTCCAATCAGATCTGCTCCAAACCTATATCCGCTTCCAACCCATCCTAATTACGTTTGGCTTACTAGTTCAATGCTGCCCCACATTCCATTTTTCAATTCTCGAAAAGGCAAAAAGAGCATTCTATTTTTTTATGATATTCACTTTGTATTTTACATACATATATATATATATATATATATAACCACTTTAACACATAGAAAAGAACACAGAAAGACACTACAGAACTCACTTCGATATTTCGACATCCGTCGTCATCGGGAAGAAGTGCGAAGTACTCGCGTTGAGAAGCAAACTGCTACTGTAGTTTGTACTACTGTACAAACTACTACTGTGCTACTGTAGTTTGTAGAGTAGCAGTTTGCTTCTCAACGCAAGTACTTCGCACTTCTTCCCGATGACGACGGATGTCGAAATATCGAAGTGAGTTCTGTAGTGTCTTTCTGTGTTCTTTTCTATATGTTAAAGTATATATATATATATATATATATATATATATATATATATATATATATATATATATATGTAAATTTCTTTTTTATCGAGGTTCGGTCTCGCCAAAATTTTTGATACAAAAGAAAAATAGTGTTCAATATATATGGTCGAGATATGAATATATATATATAAACTTTAACACATACGAAAGAACACAGAAAGTCACTACAGAACTCACTTCGATATTTCGACATCCGTCGTTATCAGGAAGAAATGCGAAGTACTCGCGTTGAGAAGCAAACTGCTACTGTAGTTTGTACTACTGTACAAACTACTACTGTGCTACTGTAGTTTGTAGAGTAGCAGTTTGCTTCTCAACGCAAGTACTTCGCACTTCTTCCCGATGACGACGGATGTCGAAATATCGAAGTGAGTTCTGTAGTGTCTTTCTGTGTTCTTTTCTATATGTTAAAGTGTATATATATATATATATATATATATATATATATATATATATATAGTAAATTTCTTTTTTATCGAGGTTCGGTCTCGCCAAAATTTTTGATACAAAAGAAAAATAGTGTTCAATATATATGGTCGAGATATGAATATATATATATAAACTTTAACACATACGAAAGAACACAGAAAGTCACTACAGAACTCACTTCGATATTTCGACATCCGTCGTTATCAGGAAGAAATGCGAAGTACTCGCGTTGAGAAGCAAACTGCTACTCATAAAAATATATATATACATTTAAAAAATGAATGTCCGATTTCACATTATTTAATTTGTTAGAAAATGTTTCTAATTTTCTAAAACTCTTTTTTTAAATCTGGGTTTCTCAGGTCATGAATTAACTAGGTCATGCGGCCCGCGGGTTAGACTTTGAACAACCCTGAGTTACATGAACGAGCGTTCGGGGTGTCAGGAACAAGGATGGGGGTTGATTTATTGTGAATTCAGAATAGAAAGAGTAAACAGGTTTTATTTAAAAATTGCCAGTTAAACTGATATCACATTTACTGCTTGAAAAATGAATGATACTAATTACAAAACAGACAGTTAATTGAATTCAAATTTCATTCCTCTCAAATAACCTGCTGAAATGAATTTAAATTTCAATTAGGGTATGTAATACGTTTAAGAATTCAGTTAATTCGAACAAATATATATTGATTCAATGAAATAACTCAATTGATGGGACAAATCACATCGGATCTCTAAAAAAATTCGCGTTGACGACATTGTGCTTTATGATTGGAAGGATTTTTTTCATTCAATACTCTGGAAAGAAAATAAAGTCCTGTGTATCTAGTCCTTTCGATATGAACGTATCAGTGCGATTTAGCTAGTGTTGACTTTCTCGGCGAATGGTTTGATTTGAAAGGTAAACAGAGTTAGGCCGTATCTACTTTATTTTGAACATCAATATTAGGCCGAGAAAAATATGCTCTGCTCACGAGTGTTGGCGTTTTATTGACTGTCGCCTTTGATAGAGAAATGGGGAAGGGGGTGAGTTAGAGAGGGAGAAACAGGTGACCGTGAGTGAGACCTTAATGTAAGAAGGGGAAAGAAGAAGGGACTTATAACTCAGAGTAACTAGAAAAGAGAGGAGAGAGAGAAAGACAAAGTATCGAAAAACATAATTATGAGTTAGCAAAGGTAGTGAGATTAGATTACAGTGAGTGAAAGCATTGTGAAACACGGAGAAAGAACCAAGGAGCTAGCGAATGAGAGAGTGGTGAATGAGGAAGAATTGAGGACAGGAAAGGAGAGAGCTGGAGTCAGTGAGGGTACTGAAAGGGACTAAAGTGACTGAAAAGAGCAGTGAGCGATAAACAGTAATGGGGAGCGAAAGGAAGAAAAGAGGAGGCAGTGAGTGAGAAAAGAGTATTTGGCGGTGAAAAAGACAAAAAGTGGTGAGAGGGAGTAAATGAGTGTATGGTGAGGAATAGTGAGATGAAGGGACCAGTAAGTGAGATAACTAGGAGGGAGAGAGAGTGAGAAGAGCGAGAGGGCGTGGGACTGAAGGAGAGAATACTGCGATATAAGTTTTGGATTTAAGCCTCCTTCGTTACGCCACTACTAATTCATACTGAATTTAATGTGAAAAAAGTTCCTTTTGTATCACCCAAACACAATAAACAGTTATTAATTTCATATAAAAATATTAGTCATACAAAAACTAGACAACAGAAACAAGAAATATTTATGTGTCTGCCACATAGATTCTATTCGAATGAAATTACTAAATGTGGCGAAGGAAGAAGTAAATATGAAGATTTGAGGTATATGCACTTTGTTCTATTTTTGGAGTCGCATTCAAATTGTCGTATTGACTAATTGTGTAAATGTAAAAAGTAATTAATATATATCTGATGTTTTATGTATGAGTGCTTTTTAAACATTTCAGTCTTGTCTGTCATGCTGCATCTAATACATGAATCCAACAAAAGCCGGATAACAACTCGAAAGGTTAGCTTAGACGTTCGATACATAAAACTTGGTTATTATGTTGCCATTATAGGATTAGGCTAATAACTGATGTTACTGATTTGTTTATTTATAATAAACTAAATAAATTATCTTTATTAAGAAAATATATATGAACATATAACCTGAGAAAAAAGAGGCCTAGGTTATCCCAGTTGCTTGTGTGCTGATCTCTAGATTCGTAAATACTGCGTTCACTCACCCACTGGATTAGCACATCACCACACAATTTTTTCACGCGGAAGGTGAGAAAAAATCCGAGACGTCATCGTTTGAAGAAGATTTGAAGCCTTCAGTACCGAGAGTGTACGCTGCTAGTTACATATTAAAGATCCCTCTTCTTCAAAAATAATGAAATTAGGTAGTAACTACGACTTCAAATGTAGAATCATTGGAAGATACAATATTCCTTTGAGGTATCAGTGTCAGAAATGTACCTTTTTTGCAGACCCTCAATTCCCAAAAAAAAAAAAATAAAGAGAAAAAAAACCTGAGAAAGTGTCAAAATCCTTGTTATTATAAAATTGTATTTATGTCATAATAGATAGTTGATTTTCTAATTGACGTGTAATAGTTATACAGGATATATTAAACTGCTGCCAACATTGAGATCTAATCATGAGATGCTGGGACAGTGGGATGACTTTGACAAGCCGTATGCCAATATGGCAGTCCGGGAGGGTTAGCTAACGCCTAATTCACTAAACATGGCCTCGCTCTAATTTGCATTTCTCCCAAACTAACTAACCTACAATCACTCAACTGCCCTCCAAAATCATATAGCAATCATGTTCTTAAAGGCCAAGCAAACACTCGTTATGCTTCCTCTTATGAAGCTAATAACAACGTAAACAATTGTTCAGCCCCATTCAATCACTCATAAAACCCAATGTCGCAACTAAATTCAAAAAAGTTGGCTATGAAAGATTGATTTCAACTTAGAAAACTATCCGATTTACGACATATATTATTCTGTTATATATACTTAAAATAAACAGTGACACATAGACTGAAACATAACAAAGACTGACTTTTCAATATTTCGACCACCATAAGGTCGAAATATTGAAAAGTGAGTCTTTGTTATGTTTCAGTATATGTGTCACTGTTTATTTTAAGTGTTATCTGTCCTGCCGGACCGTTTTTCGTTTATCATGCTATATATATATATATATTCACTGATAAAACGAAATACGATCCAAACTGGACACAATACGAGTTCGAGATTAACAAAGAGCAACACACAAAGTAGGGAAACACACTTACAGACTCAAATTTTCGGGTAATCCGTCTTCAGGAGAAAAGAGAATGGGAGACCAAGCACGTTGTAGGCGCAACGGCAAGTAACCATATTATTATATTATAATTTAAGTTTAACCGATATTATATTATGTAACGTGCTTGGTCTCCCATTCTCTTTTCTCCTGAAGACGGATTACCCGAAAATTTGAGTCTGTAAGTGTGTTTCCCTACTTTGTGTGTTGCTCTTTGTTAATCTCGAACTCGTATATATATATATATATATATATATATATATATATATATACACTTTGAATTGAAATTGAAACCAGACGGTCCAAACGGACAAATAATTAAAGTTACAGCTAGAGAACACAAGAAAAAGGACGAACACTCACGAATCTCGATTATTTCGGCGTCTTGCCGTCTTCAGGAGAGTAGAAAGAAAGAAAATAAAATAAAAGGAGAAAGAATGAAGGAACAGAGACGTAAATGCGTCCACTGGCCGATGTAAACTGAGTTTACACCACTTTTTTCAGATTATGATTTCAAGTGTTTTCATTATCTCCATCTGTTTCCCTGAGCACGCTAGGCTAACTTTTTTTGTCTTTTCACCCAATAGTCTCTTTTCTTCTTCTTCCCCTTCATCTGCCATGTATATAACCTACCCCTTGTCTTTCTCTTCCTATACCTCCCCTTTTCATAATGTATTCTCTCTCCTACTTTCTGACATACTATCCATACTCCTTCACTCTCATGTTGTCTTCCTCTCTTCAGTCTTCTTCCCTTTTTCATTCATTCTTCATTTTACATCACACTCTTTTTTCTTTTCTCTGTAGACCCACTCTAAATAACTCTCTGCTTTTATTATCTCTCTCTCTCTATTTCTCTCTCTCTCTCTCATTCACCGATATTATATTTCTTCCCCCTCTTTAACATAATCATTCTTCTTCCATCTCCTTTCTAATATCCCCTCGTCTTTTGTAAGTTGTTGTTTACCTGTGGTCTTGTAGAGCTCAATGGCGACCAAGAGGCCATCAGTAGAAGAGCATTTGGAGTCCTTGGGAACGATGTCTATTCTATTTAATGTGTTAAATGTTTGCTTGATCTCATTAGTTATTATCATTAAGCTAACCTTTTATCATTACTTTCATAAATAATAACCATATAAACTATGCTTTGTAGAACATGAATATTTGAGGTAATGGAAGTGGTTGTTTACCTGTGGTCTTGTGGAGCTCAATGGCAGCCAGAGGGCCATCAGTAGAAGAGCATTTGGAGTCCTTGGGCACGATGTCTATCTGCCAGCCGGGGAGGTACCCCCTGCGGGGGTTCTGCGCCTCCTGCTTGGCAAGCTCGACGATGGGCAGCAGCCGCCGGAGCGACTGGATCTGCGAGGCGTCGTCCGGGGCGATGAGTGCCAGCCGGACGTGCTTCTCCTGAGGCAGGAGTCCAAGCACCGCTCCCACCGCCAGCCACCACCACCTCATCACATTACCTGTCGCCAAACCATTCAGTCTTACCACCAGTGCCTCAAATTATGACCCTCAAAACTATTACAATTGAATCCTTGAGGCAGCCAATACTCATCTCTTCACGACCAATCCCAAGAAATCAAAATAACAGATTAACACAGTTCGAAAAGTGAGATAAATATCCTATAAAACGGTTGAGTTCTTTTAACAGTTTTTATCACAACTTTTTAGAAAGCAATTATATAATCATTAGTTTTCACATTTACATTGATTGTTAATAAATAACAAAAGGAAATTGATTGTATGAACAAATATGAGTTTTTTGTGTTATTACATATGACTGAAAGCTGTAATTTCCACGCCACTGACCTCTTTCCCTCCTATCTCCCGTCTCCCATCCTACTGCTGCGCTATTACCTCATCAATGCACCCCAGTAGTCACTGTCTTTCCAGTGATACCTGGTAAGTACACATTTTTATTTCCATTATTATCAACATCATTAAAAAAAAGAATAGCAAATAATATTTAAAAATAAAATTAATTCAACTTTATACATAACTAGACTACCCATAACCCTTTGTGTCACGCAGAAATTATAACAATAGCTATTGAAATTAATTCACGAACGTGATTGACAGGGATAATTTTAATTATTGTTTCTTGTTATTAAGGCACGGAAACAGATTCTTATATGACCCAAGCTTTTGATATAGTATTCTTAACATGATTCAAGATATATACACAGTAAGAATATTTAGCAAAATAAAAAGCATTTAAAATTAAAAAAAAAATCATTTATTTATCATAGAAATAATAAAACATCAATTCAAGTTATATAGACAATGAAATATTTTTAAAACAAACAAAACTTGTAAATTGAAATATTCAATTTATTTACCGAACATAAAATATCATTAATGAAAGGAATGTGTCTTTATAATATTACCTTGGAACATTCGTATTTTATCTAACAGTTGTGTTCAAGTTTGTTTTTAAAATTATTCATTCATTTTTAACCTCTAATGTAGTAGTATATTATATATTTGTTACATTTATTTATAATACATTTGCATTACTCTAGTCAGCGAGCACGCAATCCTCTGGGCTACTCTTGCTCCATGCCTTTATTTCATTACCAGTGTTTATATTACGCAAATTATAAATTAATTTTTTTTTGTTACATTTATGTATAGTACATTTTCATTACTGTCATAGGCGAGCACGCAAGCCAATGGGTTACCCTAGCTCCATGCCTTTAGTTTATTACCGGTGTTTATATTATGCAAACATTAAATTAAAAAAAATTGTTTTCTTACATTTATATATAATACACTTGTGTTGAAAAGTGTCAGTTGAATGCTAAATGTTAACTAAATGTTAAATTGAACCTACATTTTACATTATGTTATATTAAGAGTTATGATGTTAAAAATTGTGTTTATACAAACAAATACATATAGTTATCAAGTTTTATAAATGTACATGTTGATTTGGATATTTCTAATCATTTTTTTTTTTGTATTTATTCCCTTATTAAGTTTTACTGATTTAGACAGAGATCTGATCATAAACGTCTTCTAGTTAGATATCATTGATATGTAATATCAATTATCTTTATGATTGTATGAAGTAGGGCCGAATACTAATAACTAATAATTAAGTAATAATTAAATATTTTAAACAAACTAATTAATCAATCAGAAATAAATAAGCAAGACTTATTTATTTACTTTTATTACTTTTATTTACTTGCATTAAACTTTAACAAAAGACTTTAACTATACTTTAGCCAAAAGATTTGAATTATGGTTCAAATATTATAATGATTATTCGTAATACTATCATGCATACTTAAAGTTAATAAGTTATTATTTAAGGCATAACTTTCTTTTTGCTTAAAGCAAGATAATGAAAGTTAATGGTACACTATTGCTAATAACTAAAGCTTTCTTAAAGTTAATAACAAACCCATTTTAAATTACAATAATTGTCTTCAATATCAATCTGAAAACAATAATAAAATTTCTGGTACCTGAATGTTTTCAATTGAACAAAGCATGCGGAAATATTAGAAGTTGGTCATAAGGAGTAACCTTCCTGCGGCTTCCATTACCAATTAAAGTCGAAATGTAAACAAACAGGTTATAACGCAAACCTTGTCTCTTATGATAGGTTTGAGATATTTATTCCGGAGTAACTAGAACCATAACTATAATTTAAAAAAAAATTACATAAACCTTCCCGGGGACATACCTAATAATTTCCCAAATGGAAAAACCATTGGATATATGGTTTTTCAATCTATCGAGTACGGACAGAGACATACATTCATTTATATATATGTACATTAAATAAATTACCTAGCAAGACGAAACAGAACTTGAAATGATAATAGCTCGTCATTATTTTATTTTATAATGCTATTCTTACTTTTTATTTGTGTTTGTCTCAGTTTTAGCTTTCTAAATCCCCCTCACCATTAAGAGTCTATCACTTAACTTGAATAGAAAACAAATATTTGGATATTTGAATGTAGGAGTTCATCTGTATTGACCGTACTGGAAGAAGCATTTTCATTCAGCGTCTGGGTCTTTCATCAGTTGGATGTTAATTTAATGAGATAAAATAATTTAACTACATATTGTTTAATAATTTTTGTAATCACCTTCTCTGTTTCTGTTTTCCCTCTGAGATCCCAAGAACTAACGAATACTTTTGCGAAGAATAGTGTTATTGTAATTGTGCCACAGCCATAGCAAAGCACACTGGAAGAAGTATTCTGAAAACACTGTTTGAAAGAAAACCTAACATGAGTCAGTACAATCACTTCAAAAAATATAATACCAAGTTGAAAGGAATAGCTTTCGTCTAGACCCTCAATCACAGATAAATATAGAGTACTCCCTCACAATACTCATGACCAAAATCTGGTCATTTTCTTGAGGAGTTTAAAACTGTCACTATTATCGTTATTACTTCCACACATTTTCTGTCAGTGTGGTTTCATTTCGTTTCCACTGTACTTAATCCATTTATATCACAGAGATTGTTTTCTATTAAGAACTCTGGTGTAAATTGACCGAGGAAAAGTACAGGTTGAAAATCAACTTCTTATTTAAGAGAGAATTCTTCCCACCCAACTCTAGAGTAGCTCATCAAGCAATTTGTTCTGTTAAATAACTAGAACAGCTGTTTTTTTATGCAGTGGCATCATGAACAAACTGGACTTCATAGTATAAGTGAGTATTTGACAGTGGACTCTTGACACTTGGGTTAATGGAGTTAACCGAATGGTAACAAGGAGGTGAAATCATTCATAGCTTCAGAGCTTTCACTTCTTCAAAATTACTGGTGAAGATGTTTGCAAGCAGACCTTGAAGTAAACTTACATTACATACACTGAGACATCTGACCAGGCAACGTATCATAATTAAAATGATCTTGAGAGACAGTAATTACTAATACGTGATTATTGCTGGCTATAGATTGATGTGATGCATCTGTCAAACATAGCGTAATATGATTGCTCAGCGCTGAACATTATGGGCTCACTGACTAAGAACTGCACAGCGACACGACAACGGGATAGTCGCTTTGGAGCTTTGCTCCAATCACCGTATAGCTCAACACCTGAGGCAAATGTTACATAAAAATATAGAACGTTGTTATTAGCAGTTCCAGAACTGAGATACACCATTTCCAAATCATTATGCTGCCCATGTAAAGGTTAGTAGATCTTTAGCAAATTAGTCGGCAATGTGTGTGAGTCATATTTGAAACTGTATGAAAATATAGGGCACGAATTGTAAAATACGTGCAACCTGTAGTTAGATGTTGTGAAAGGTATAACAAGCAATGTAGCGGTCATAGGCCTGGGGGGCTGGAGGAAGCTGACGTTCAGGTAACAGTCTGCACAGGCGGATTGCAATGACTGTGCGGGAGTTGGCATAAATTGTTGTAACTTAAGTGATAAAGTGATCCATTGATCGCCATCTGAAATAATGTTGCATATCCTCACTTCTATTTCCTAATTTTAACCTGGCTTTAAGCTAGGCTCACTTGTCCTGGATTAAAAAACTATGCAACTCCACAAACTGATTGCCAAACAATAACCACTTTTCTTGACTCAAGAACACCATTGAAATCATAAAAGATTAATTGTGTGATTCCTGTAAATAAAAAGAAAAAAATAAAAATATCACTAAAACTGAAGACAAAAAATTGATATACATTGAAAATTCAATTAAAAAAAATAGCTATTTAATTTAAGGTAAAAATTACTATTATATTTATACTGTTTTTGTTTTCGATTTGGATTACTCTGTTAAGAAAATATTTATGAATTGCTCAGAAAAATCCTTTCACACTTCCTTGCAGGACAGTTTGACAACCTCTATAAACACTGCCCTAAACAAACAGATCAATCCTTTGAAAAAGTGCGTGAACCTACTCAAAATGCATGTATGTTATTAATAGAATATGGACAAAGATTTTACTAGATAAGCATTTAAACAGACAATATCACAAAAGTCCAAAATATGAAGGGGTTTATAAGTTATTCTTATAACGTCGAGCTTTTCTAATGTACTTGGGATAGTTTTATCCTCTTTAAATTAATTCTTTAGGGTTTCACTGTTTTTTTTTTTATTTTTTTGTTCATTAATTGAGCAATCTGTGATAGCGTGGTGTTTACTTATATTGGGGAAAGAATTATGTATACACACAAGAAACAGCATTGTCAGGTTTCTATCATCACTTCATATTCACTAATTTCTGGCAGTTAACATATATTTACTTGGCATGGCTTAATAAGTGGTACAAATGATTTATTTAACAGGCTCTTTTCTAATATATTGTTTAATCATGTCTGTTGCGTAGGGCAAATGGCTCTATATTTTAAGTAAACCAAATGTACCAGGATTAAACTATTCAATAAAAACGAAATAATTCAAACGTACAAGTACTCATGTAGGCACGATAATGCCCCTGAATTTAAAAAAAGAATAATTACCATTAATTAACTTACAGTACGTACAGTACACTGGAAGAATAAAGTGTATCCTACACATTATTTATACATGATGGCAAAGTCACTTTTTTGTTGAAACCTGTTTTCGGACCTCATTTTTTTCTCCTAAACTACTAATTTTAGAATCTTAAAATTGAGGATTATCATTGAAACATTAAAGGGAATAGACAAAAGTACATTCAAATTTTTGAAACAACAGGAATTTTTTGTTTAATCAAAATGAAACTATACCTAGAAATAGAACATTATGTTGAGGATGAGTTGAGATGATTTTTTTTTCAAAATTACATGTACTAAAGGAACGGTTAAGTAAATTTTCTGTAACCAGAAAATGTTTTTTGACACTAATCGGCCCATTAAAAAAACCATGAAATTTGTCCAATAAATTAAATAAAAACAAACAATTTATAAAAAATATTCATCAAACTTTAATTACAACAAAGAGTAATCAAGCTATAAAAAGAGACAAGAGGAACCTTAATACGATTAAATTTTTATATGTAAAGACTATTTCATTAGCTTTTTACCCTACAATACTATAAAAAGAGAATATTGATCCTGGACTTATGGTTTACTTGCTATACTTGTGCTTGTTTACATTGACTTAAAGATATTTTGAGTGAATCCACTGAAATGAAATTGATGTTAGAGGATTAAAGAAATTTGTTTAAACAATTTAAAAATGTAATATGAGATTTAAAAGAATAAAAGTCTTACATGTATAAAATCAATGCCAATCAAACACATCTTTTCTGATGCTTTCCATGGTATGATGGTATAATAATGGATTTGTCATGCAAAATGCTCTAGTCAATCTATAAGATATTAATATCAGATATCAGATATTAATTTTTTTCTGTTAATGAATCTATTTTATAAGCGAATCATGTTTATATTTACATGTTTATATGTGAATCATAATAACTCGGGTAATATTGAAAAGTGAGAAATGGACTCTTTTCTATTATCTTCACAATTTTATTTCCTATTATTGTTTCCCTAGTTTTTTCACTATTCTACTCTAATAGTTCATATCTATGATTTTAAAGAATTTCAAGCTTCAAACTATAAAAGTTTTAAATTATACAGTAAAACCGGCTTTGAATTTGATTTGAGTATGCAAAACTCGTTAATTACTAATATATTTTTTCTCAATGTACATTTACAGCAACCTAATACCAGAGTAAAGTAGGCAGGAAAATGATAACACTCGCTCAGAGTAAATTGGATTTTTCACAAAGGGAATTAAAAGTGATTTTTTTAAATAAGACTACTATGCCATAAAATTCCCACTATAATAATTATATAAAAGACAAAAACAGGAAAACATCATTCAATATTGAAAACATTCTGTCAAAAATTATAAACGAAATTATCCTACATCTTAAATTAAAAATTATCTTCAAACATGTTTTTGACATATATCAGACAAAATAGAAATATTTTCTAGTTTTAAATGGGAACATTTTGTCAATCTAGAAGAAGGTCAGATAAACAATAATCAATAAACTAGCTATTGGAACAAAAACCATGGTCTTCTGTAAGAGATTATTTCTTAACACCAAATATACCGGTTCGTTTTTCAAAAATGTTATTACCGCTTTAGTTATACTAATGATATGATATGCATCAGTGTTGTGATATACAAATATAAGCATATATATTGACAAGTGGTTCAATCACTTTCAGTACTACCCACAGGAATGAAAGACTAATAAACATCTCCCATTTAGACATTTAGATGATACCTAAATAGAACTTCATATATTATGCACTCAAGAAGTATGATATTATGTTTATTTATAGTAAAGTTGAGTATAGTCCACCCCACTCTATTTTAAACATTAGTAATTTTTTAATCTACAAAAACCTGTTTTCGATTTAGTTCTTCAACTAAATTTATACTAATGTAAGTTACTCCAAATTTTGATTGAAAAGGGAAAGAAACACTATGTTTCCGCTTACAAAAAGATTTTATCAACTTAGTGTTCATAGTTTTGTGACATGAGGCACAGTAAGATGTTATTGACTGTTTAAGGAGTCAAAGGACACTGACTTCATGTGTGTGCAGACTTAATATTTCTTTACCTTTCTAATCATGAGTAAATACCAAACAATAACTGATGGTGAGTTAATAGAATTAATTTATTTCAAAAATTACTTCTTTAATTAATAATATAAATGAATTAAATTAATTTATACATTAAGATAATTAAGTAAAAGAAATTAGAAAATTAATTACATGACTTAGAATGAAATACAATAATTAATTATGCAAATACATCTCAAAATATAGTGTTCTAAGTGAAATTTTAAAAAAAAATTGTTCCATCTGATTAAATATATCATTATTTCTTTCGTTTTACAAACCCTTTGATTCGATAATAATTATCTAGGTAAACTCAGCCATATAGATTTGCAACATATTGAAAATTAATTTCAAATAATTCTTAGCAAATGACTCTAGTTTTAATTATTAGTCATCGTGAGTCATTTGATTTTTTTTCTAAAGTTGTGACAATGTTAACATTTTCCTTGAAATTAGCAAAATAGAGATAACTGTATTAAAACGAATGATTGAATTAAATAGCTAGTTAATTAACTTAATAATATATTTAATTTTAGCAAAGTTGAGTGCTCACCGACACATTTTTTTTAAAATATAAAACATATTATTATTGACTGACCTGAAAAGTTAATTACTAAATCTCACTAATGTGTGTATTATTTCCATTTTTTGGCTTTAATATAAAATATCTATATATGTAAAAAAGTTTATTTATTATTAATAACGATAGTATAGAATTATTTTTGTTCAATACAACTTACCAAATTTATAGGTCTGATTATTTAATATTTAGTACCTTTAGTTCATGATTATTTCCAGTCTATTGTAAACACTGGTTTAATTAAGAGCCTAATCACCTTAATACTTTTTCATCATGGCGTCCGTTGATCCCAATAAGCATTGGTTCTTTTAATCGAAGTTTAGAAATAAATTTCATACATAGCAGTTTAAAAGTTATTTTATTAATTAGATTGCTAAGTGATGCACACGCGTGAAATTATTTTTCTGATTACAGAAGTGTTTGAAAAGAAAGGAGGAACAAACTCTGCACATCAAAAAGAAAGTTAGTACACAAATTAAAAAAAATTCTATTTATATACTTCATTATGTTGAAACATAACTATTGAATGATGAAAAAGAAATGTAGATTGATGAATGATATATTACATTATAGTAATGGAAAAAGACATTATCGTCACCTTTACTGTTTAGCATAAATATTCTCAATTAAATAACGGCACTAAAACTATCATAAACTTTTAAAACGAACTCACTTAAATTAATATACAATTACAGTGTAATTTAAAAAAAGGTTATTCCCACAAAAAAATAATATAATATACCTCCATTTCATTATTTAGAATATTATATAATTAACTACTTTTCTGTACATTAATAACAGATGGAATTCTAGAACATCTTTTAATATTAAAAAAAGAGATAAATAGTAATATTAATAATTATATTTATGGAAAGAAATGTCACAAATTTTAGTAAAATATGTTTTATTATAACTAATGATTCAGTTTTTAATGAAATTTTAACTTTTATATCGTTCACAACTTTTTACATAAAGCTACAAAGTAATTTTAACAATTTTAAAAAATGTCAGTAACACAATATGAATATAACTATTTTTTTAAATCAATATTTCAATGCCAACAATAAGAAACTTATTTTACAACCATTTTTTGTTTTTTTCTAATGAAATAGTCTAGCTTAAACCTATTTTTTTTTAAATTCAGTTTAAATTAAATTAATCATATCTTGCAAATAGTTATAAAAATTATTGAACTCATTACTGCTTCTAATTTAATTATTGATAAATAAAGTAATTAGTTTTAAACGTTATTTAAAAATTGTATGGTAAAAAGCTAATCAAATAGTTACCATATATAGAAATTTAATGGTATAAATAACACGTTTCGAACACGTAGTGTTCTTCTTTAGGCATTAACTAAAAAATACAATGTCATCGGAGAGTTATCTATAGTACAAAGTACATATAGTAAAAAATAAAATAAAATAAGGAAGAAAGTACATACCTAAGGGTGAGTGTCTGTGGTACAACTGACTGGGAAAAGAATGGACGCGGGTAGGGTATGGGGGTACATCTGTTTCATATTAGAAGGCAGGTATATATTTCTTTGTTGTTTTTTTTTCTAAAGGTTAGGCAGAGCCTTTACATTTGCTTTGAGACTAAGTGTAGAAAGCATATTGAAAAGATAACACAGAAAACTATAAAGAAATACAAACAACAAATATAAGAATACAGAGAAAATTGAACTTTTTTTTTATATAAATAAATTATGAAAAGTTCTGTACTTAGGAATTTGCTCATTGAGGCAAGTAGAAGAATTATAGCGCACTGATTTGTTAATTTCATTCCCTTGTTAAATAAATGAGTAAATTACCAAATAACTGATTGCACTACCTTAGAATTATTTAAAAAGTTAGAACAAAATTATGCAGTAATTCCTTAGGTTTCTTATATACGTTATACTACTTGACTTAATGTTATTTAATTGCCAATTAATAGTTCCTTAATTAATTAATATTAACAATTATTGATAGGTAACTTATAACATGACTGGTATATTGTGATATTTTCTCTGACATTAAAATTTTACCATTCAGTTTTAATATTTATACCTTTCATTGTTAATACAATGAAACTTAAAAAAATATATCATACATCAGATTCAATAATAATAAAACATAAAAAAATTATTATTAAAAAGTGCATTATTAAAAAAAATGTAGTAAAATGCCACTAATATATTATTTTTAAATGATCTTATTTTTCCACCATGTAAGTATAATTAAGTTGTTTAATTTAATGAACACTATATTTTAAGCACTTCAGTTCTTGTGTTAACTAAGGTATTGTATTATTACTATTAACATATAAGTAGCATTACTAAGCAAAGTAATTTGCTTAAAAAAAGTGATTTTCTTTTTTACATCTGCCCATACTTAAGTAGTATATCTCTTGGGTGAATGATACGGAAGTACCATTAACACCAGCACTCTGTAAAGTTGTTAGGTCGTTAACGCACAGGATGCTGTGTTTTTCAATTATATACGTATTTAGTATAAATATATTATATATAATTATTTATTTTTTTATAATTATATTATACTTCCCTTCTACTCTCTTTCTGAAGAAGAACATCGATTCACAATATTGATCTCAGTGAGCGTTTTCGTTCTTTATATGTTTTTTTTTTAGTTATGATAAAATATATTTATTTATTATGTTTGTCAAACAAAATAAATATTTTTAATTTTTAAAGGTTTGTCCTTAATCTTCATTATATAAGGAGGTTAGATAAACTGATTAACAAATCTACTGGCTGTAGGAATAAAAGCCATGTTCCTTTGTAAGAGATTGCATAACACGATATCTTCACTTTTCCTTTACAAAAGTTTTAATACTGCTGTAGCTATACTAATGATTATATTATGTGCATCAGTGGTTTAATATGCTCATATAAGGATGTATATTAAAAAGTGGAGCAATTACTTATCTATACTATCCCAAGGGATGAAACACTAATAAACATCTCCCATTTAGATAACATCTCAAATGGGACTATATATATTATATACTCATGAAATATGATATTATAATAAATCATATACCCATGAGAATATTATAGTAAAATTCAATGTGGGGCACTGGTAATTTTTATAATTTCGAGAACTTGCCGAAATGCAGGCATAATAAAACACTTTGTTGGTTGAGATAAGAGTAACTCTTCTTGATTATGTTTGTTAGAAGGCGGGCAAGCACTCTCTGAATTAGCAGGACGTGGTCCACTTCACGTCTAACCAACTCTCCTACAGCTTTACCTATTTATCTTCTTTTCTTTGAATGGAAACTCTCTCCCTTACAGTCTCTGAGACACACATAAAGGAAAAATATCAACAAACTAATACAATTAGCGATATATTTTAGCTTCCATGTAGTTTTCATACATTTTTATTTTATTTGGTTTACAATAAAACATTGCAAGATAAAAACTGATTGGTAATAGTGACTACCCAAATGAAGTTTGTTTTTTAAAGCTCACTGTTTTAAATATATCAGCATACCGTGCAGTACTAGGAGCAAAAATTGTGACTCATTTATTATTTGGCACCCATTTTAGTAATGGGTGAACCACATTACCTGTTGATTATACATTAGGAGTACTAAATTTTTGCCTCAAATGTACTTGAAGTAGGGATCATTAACGGGTAGCTGACATCCTACAGGCTCGGGATTGACTGCCTAATGTCCCCTCTTAGGGATAACATTCTCAAATTTGTTCACCTTCCGCATGAATAAATCGAGCGCCAGAGTGGGTATTGAACCCGGGATCTGCCAGTCCAGCGACAAGTACATTGCCACTGAGCTAAGCTGGTTCTCTGCCAAAATGAGGGCCTCACACTTACACACATAATTTAAACATCTGATTGCGAACAACTTTTAAAAGTTGTTCCAGAAAATAAATATTTATAAGGTATTTTGATTTCACATTACTAGTAAAAGTTGTACTACTAACAACCTTATAAAATGTCAATCATTTAAAAATCCATTGCTATTAAACATAGAAACTAAAAAAAAAAAATGAAAATTTATGTGTATTTTAATTGAGAAATGAGTATAATGTTACTCAATATTAAGTTGTAGATGAAGTCATCAGTATATAATAAATATCGTGCCGTTATCATGAGAGAAGAGGAGCCGGAGTGGGTGCCCAATTACCCAATCGACCTCTGACCTTTATATTAAAGAGTCAATAAAATAATTTCTTACAGAAAAGACGACAAAATGAATAACTTTCTATGAATGTCATTACGTCATTAACATATAATTCATAAAAACATGTTCCATCTTTAGATTTATTCTATGTTTATCTAACGTTGAAAATGATTCTACCTATGACGTATAAGATATGATATTTCTATATAAATATTTACCATTTGAACACGTATTTTTCTATCTAGAAAATATATTAGTAATTTCAATATAAGAATATAATAATCACGTACTTTAGTAACTCATAATAATAAAATAATACAGAAATTTACTTTCTCATATACGAAAATTCAAGAGCAGTATATTTTATCCGTGAATGTGGTCATATTTACAGTATAAACAATGTGTTAATATATACATCTAAAGTTTTTCGGAAATCTGTCATTTGTTCAGTCAATTTCTTAAATACTGAGTTTAAGATCCTATTTAAAACTCTTTTCATGAATAGAAGTGATTATTTATTGAATAAGAGCAATATTATTTTGAGCTAACGTTGCAAACAATAATAAACCTTATATTAAACAAAAATGTTATTATAGAGTTTGTTGTAGTATTTAGTATTATTAAAATCGTTATTCATAAATTAATGTAAAAGGTTACAGTTTTTCTTATTCAATTAATTCTTACTTTTGACTAAAAAAAAGTTTTAAATAAAAAATGTACGTTAGAATCTGAGAGTTTAATTTGAACCTTAAAAACTGACACAGTCTAGAATTATTTTAATACTCTTTTATGAGACGACTCATATATATTTTAATGAAATGAATAGTTCAAATTTTTTAGTTCCAGTTATTTTTAATTCTATATTAATAATATTCATAATTAAAATCATTTAACACAAAGTATTCAAAAAAGGAAAAAAAATCGTTTTAATGAAAATAATGAATTTATGAAAAATAGTTTGATTTTATTATCTTTCATTGTAATGACCAAAAGTTTATTGCACTGATAATATTTCTCAAAAATAAAATATTTAAAAAAATGTTTCTTCATTTAAAAGCCGTATAAATCTTCCGTTTAATTGGATAGGAATCAGTTCCTTCATTAAATGAATTGTTCTTCTCAGAACGAAGTTGTTTTCTGAAGTTATATTTATTTAGTTTTATTCAATAAAGAATAAAAAAATGTAATAATGACTAAGCACATTCGTTTCTGATACGGTATTCTCCCTTATGGAATAGCAAGAAGAGAGTTGACTTACTCTAGCAAACATCCAAGGATGCTTGCCACTAATATAACCATAACTATTCTATAGTATAGGATACATTAAATAAAATAATGATAAATAAAATAAAAATATGAACAAAATAAATTATTTTTTAAAAGAAAAGAGAGATAATTGAGGGAAAGGTACTGTAAATCTCTTGAGATACATAGACAGCTGAAAAAAATGTTGCACATGTTTGAGACTAAGTATTTTAGAATAATGTTTCAGGGTATGTAATACAACTATAGCAGTATTTGCACTTTTGAAGCTAATAAAGTTTGTGTTAGAATACTACCACATTTCTCGAGCCAATTATTCAAAATAAATTTCTCTTGGTTTTTTTTTCCAAAATATAAGCAATTAAAACCAACATTTTCAAGTAATACTGATAGAGGAATACAATATTTACTAACCTATACAGCAGTTACCAAACCCCTTATAATAATAATTATGATTATATTACAGTGCAAGGAATAATTGTATATCGATGGAATATAGTAAATTTGAAACTTAAAGATCTTACTACGACAATTAAATATGTTTCTTTCATTATATTAATTTATGTATTGTATTGATAACCCTAGTAATACAAAATGGCTCACTATTATTAAAACAATTATTAAAATAGATTACTTAAGTTAAGACAAAGAAAGTTTAAAACAAAGAATTAGCTTCAGAAAAAATTAGCTAATTATTTGTTATTTGGATGGCTGAGTCTGTTGTATTAAACAAATTTTGTTATAATATTATTATTATGCAATGACAGATAACGGTTTTGTTGGTTCGGTATTAGAAGCTAGCCTTGAGTAAGTAAGTTTTTTGAATTTGTTATGTTGATTGTAAAGTAGATATGACAAATATCCATTGTTTTTTGTTAGTTTATAGCCCTGAGGATGTCTTAAAATAAAGACGAAACGTTGGCGAAAAGGTGATTCCGTATATTAACCCTGAACAAACTCCAAGAAGAAGAAAAAGTGTTCATTAGTAAATTGTGGTCAAGAAAACAATACCTTATTACTATTATTGTTAGTTCTACAGAGTTTGTTGATAAAAATCAAAGTCGAGTATTCAGGTTTTTTATAAAGGTTGTTATATCATGGACTTTAGTACAAACAAGCAACTACTTGTTACTAAATATATTGATTATAAAACGTAAGAAGATAGAATGAAGTATATTTTAAAATTAAGACGAAAAGTCATTGTAGAATATTGAAATTAATGTCGGAGTTCTTGTACAGTAAAAAAAAATTATTACAGGAGTACATTTCAATTAGTGGGACATCTCCTGAAAAGTATGAGCTAAAGCAGCTACTTGAAGTGAGAAATGCATATTACTGTTAGAATGAATCAATGAAGCTTGGGAAATATCTTGTAGATGAAAATAGGGAGGCAGGATTTGATGTGACTGCAGCCCGACATGCTTTGGCCGGAATATGTACTCGATAAAATATCTACGTCTCCACCAAACAGACATGTCTTTCCTCTATCAATAATACTGTATCAGATACAGCTATACAGGCACATCTTTCAAAATCAACAGTGTCCCTGAGTGACACGCTGCCTAACCATATGCTTATAGTATGAAAGAGGGGCATAATTAAAATAAAAGCAATGCTTTTCCGTTTGCTCTAAACGCATTTTAAGTTAAAATAGTAGGGGTGTATGCAATTTACTAATATATGCATATACAAAATCATGTAAAGTTTAAAACACAATGGAAAAAGGAAAACAGTAGAAATAAATGCTGTGAGGTCTTTCAATGTATGTCATCAGAGAGCAAACAAAGTAAAAACTGAGAAGCTAACGTAAAAGTCATGATACATTATTTTAAAGTAATGTATCATTAATTTTATGTTAGCTTTTCAGTTTTCACTTTGTTTGCTCTCTGATGACATAAATAGAAAGGCCTCACAGCATTTATTTCTATTGTTTTCGTTTTTTCATTGTGGTTTAAACTTCATTGATTGCTTCACGTGTTTATTTATTGTGATTATTTTGTATTCAAAATTATATATTTCTGCATTATTGATATCGAAACCTGAAGAACACTAACTGTTCGAAACGCTTTGTTGGTTTTGACAAAACATTTTCTCGTGTGGAGACGTAATTTCAAAATTATATATTTCTGCATTATTGATATGGAAACCTGAAGAAGAATACTAACTGTTCGAAACGCTTTGTTGGTTTGACATTAAACTCTTTTTCTCGTGTGGAGACGTAATTTTGAAATTCCCCAACACGAGTAAATACCACAATATAACAGTTTGCACGAGTGATGAATTAATCGCTTAAGAACTTTGACCATTTCTTTAACTAATTTTCTTGCAATTTTTATATATATGTGTCATATGGGATACGGAAAATAACAAAACACTCACCGGAAGAAATATTATCATTAATAGTTCGTCGGTAAGAAAACGAACTATCATTCGAACAACAAACACGTTGATGCAACACTCCCAGAACTAATGGTTAAATCCTAATCACCTTAATTAATAAGTCAGTTAATTTAGGCTAAATACAGGTTAGAGAAATAAAAAAAATTAATAATTCGTTTACTTTTCAAAAAAAAACCTCTTCAGTGGTGAGGTTTTAACCGTTAGTTTAGCGAGTGCTATCATTTAAGAGTTTTATATTAACCCCCTCACTCGACTACCACCCTCTAATCTAATCATATCCCCTTTGCACTTTTAGTTTTACCTTGATCATCTCCTGAAAACGAATATTTGTTCGAAATATCTATCTTAGTAACAGTTTTTTTCTTCTAAATTGATATTAGTTAAAAAAAAAAATCAACTGAACATTGGTCGTATTATAAAGCATATTTATATATCACAAATAACAAGACCAGTGTAGACCTAAACATTTAATACTTTTTTTACTCAAAGTAACAAGTTTGTTTTTCAATCAAAGAGTTATATAAGTGTTAATTTATTTAACTCACACAATGATATTTCAAATAAAGTTATTAAGTTTCATTCGATTTCAAATTGTCAAATTTTTAATCTTATAATAAAAAAATGAATTCTCGCAGTTTTCCGATCCACCTGATTATATAACCCTTCAGAAATTTTACTGAAAAACATCAATCATCCTTCGTGCACAGAAAAGTGTGGTAGAATACTACCACATTTTTCGAGTCAATTATTCAAAATAAATTTTCCTTGGGTTTTTTTTTCAAAATATAATTTTGGAAGTCTTCAAAGAGAATAAAATAATGATATCACCAAATCGTGTCTTTTTCTCTATTTCTATATTTTAATGTACAATTTTTAAAGCAAGTTATAATATACAGAGATTTATTTGTTTTAATTACGTAAAAATAATGTTGTACTATAAAAGAATTAGCTATTTAATGTTTGAATACAATAAATATATTAATTATCATCACTTAAATATGTTAAACAATTAATACATAAAGATGAAATACATATTTTTGTATACATGAATCTGACGGTATTTGCATCAAAAATACTTCTTTTTTGAGTGGTGGTTTATTTGAATTTGAAGTATAACTTGATTATAAAAATGGCAATGTATTACTCCGACATCAGTCGTAATCAAGAGAATATGTAATAGCTTTAAGGATAAACAACTACCTCTAAAGTTTAATATTTAAAGAGTTTTCTATCATATTTTGGTTTGGAAGTCAGCATTGGGTCCAAAAATGTGAAACTATACGAGACAGCTAAAATGATAGTGGTGATTTCTTCCAAAATGGTACATGATATAAAAATCCAAAGACATAGACAAACAATTATTTTTCAACGTTTAAATTAGGTTATATTAATCAATTTTAGATGGTTTTGTTCTTCAGATAACATTAGTAATATAAGTTCAAAAATATAGTTCAGATAACAGAATAAATCTATTTTGATAGGTACATTTAAGCCAGTGATAGTCACGAATTTTTATAGAGCTCATAATGTAATCCGCAATGAGAGTCAATATATTTCACATTAATTGATGAAATGACCATCTTACCTTGTATGTTACTGTGGAGGTGTATGGATCGGTTTCGGACGTTAGCCATCTTGAAGCAGAACAAGCCTAACCGTGGGAATGTACGTGTGTGTAACGTCCTTTTAACTTCTGCTTAAATCAGTGGTGCTCAGATTTTATGTTGTATCATCGCGTTTATATTATTTATTGATTTCCTAATACTACAATCGAACTACTTCTTTGTAATTATAATCTTAGCTTAGTCATATTTTGAATTTTTTTCATATATAATTTTAATAATGAATAACACAATAGCCATTAACATATAAAATAAAGTAAACCCAATAAATAAAATGCAGAACAGTAGATGAATAGAATAACTGTTATTAAAATTAGAAAATTAATAAATAAATAATTTAAAACGAAACATGTATAAACATTTAGATACAAACTTAGGCAACAGTTTTCAGGAGGACATATAAACCATCCTTTTTTCGATTTATATCCCTTCAGCTTGAGAATGGGACACCTCCAGTCACTCTCAGGTCGACCGACACACGAGGCCGGACGATTACTTCATTAATAATATCAGTTACACGATACTCCCTAGTACTAACTATATGCATCTGATTAAAAGTATTTGCTGAATTGTTTTCAGTTTATGTATACAGTAATCTAGTTAAATTCAATTATGTAATAGTATTTTTTTCATATTGCTAAATATCTATCAGATTTCATTCTATTAATAAATACAAAAATTGATTTTTGTTGTCTAGGTTGTGTAAACAAATGTTAACAGTGTTGCATTGGGACTTTTGAACTGAAGTCGTAAAAATAGATTATACGGGCTTCAAAATAGATACTGTGATCTGGAGGGCAGAACGCCAGAAAGAGTTGAAAGATTGTTACATCTAGCCATAAATTACTATCTATATCAGTGAACGGAAGAAATATATTTTTATAGATATATTTAGGCTGATAGTTACAAATTTTTATAGAATCTATAATATAAAAGAAAATGAGAATGTTCTAATTCTCAAGCATCATAGGTGTGTGCTTTATGATACCGCTGATAATCGGAGACTTCGCCCTTGTCATGTCTCTAGTTAGGAATACACATCTTGCGATCGCAGGTGATTAGAGGAAGCACGAAGCAGGCCGCTTTCACCCCACACTACTCGTATGTCAGCCAGCGACTTATGCCAAACAGTACTGAATTCCACTCAGCGACTCTTCATTCAGAATGTGTGAGGTAATGTGGCTAAAGCCTATAGCTAAAGTGGGTGTGAATTCACATATGAACCGCACTTTTCAAGCATAGAACAACATTGCAAACAAACACGATGGGGTTGGTCGTTTGAGTACTCAAAACTTTGTAATTAAAGACTCTTACTTTAATAAACGAAAGTAAGGAAGAATTATAAAACTAATGCTGCTATTTCTAAATTAATTCAGAAATAACAGCTGAGTTGTAACTAATGTACACGTTTCTTCTAAGAAAGAGAACTGATATTTAAAATTAACAATGACTAAATTAAAACACTCAACTATTTTAAACTTTAGATCTTCCAATTTAAATAAAAAAAAGTGGTACCCAATTAAAAAATAAGTTGTTAATTAACCAAACAAGGTGAATTATAAATTTATATCCAAAAAGTTGATATAAGTTTGCTTAAAAAAATATTTTCTAAAAACAGATGAATTTTAAAGAAAATATGAAAAAAAATATTAGAAATTTGATTTACTTTTTTTTTATACAAATTGTGTACTGTGATATTACCTAAGTTTTCAAAATCTTAAAATAACTTTAAAATAATAAAAATAATGTTTTGTCCTCTCTGCGAATAGAGTCTGAACAAGTAATCCATGCTAATTCAACCACTCCAAGCTATATTTTGTTGAAAATATATATGTAGGTATTATTTTTTAATACATGTTTAAAGTTTTAAAATAATACTGGAGGATAAATAAAAATAGAAGGATCAGGCAAACAATAGTTTATTTGATATTCAGCTATCAATGATGTAGGCGTTTTTACGGTGTTTATTATTATTATTAACTTTTATATAAAAGTGATATTTATTCTTTCATTCAGGTCATTTAACACTTTAGAATATAATTTCGAAAGAGAGGAATGAAATATGAAGTTGACAATTCAAATAGAAATTCATGGTAAACTAACCTTGTACAAATCCCTTACAATTGTATTAGCTTTATTATTAGAAAGAGGTTGAAAACCAAGGTGTACCTAATGAGGTGTTATTAAAATCTCGCCAATGGTTAGGGTTCAATACCTAATGATTTAAGAACTTGTATAGTACATGATGCACTTCTGAAGGTGGGTACCGCCACATGAACATATGCGGATTTTAGGTGCTCTCCAGTATTTACTCCGTCTCTTTCACTCATTTTTCTCGCACTTCTTGTCTTCCTCGCACCCTTACTTCCCCCTCCCTCATCATTTACTTGATCCGTTTTCTTTTTTTCTCTCCCTCTTTACTTGTTATCATATCTTTCTATATGCATTTTTCATTGGTTATCGTTGCGTCAGGTTATTTTATGTCATTTTGAGATCTCTTTTATACTAGTCTTCACTCCATGTTGATACTATTAAATAACAATAATAATTTCTTTAATATATAACTTTGATAATACTAGTTTTTGATAAAAGTTTGTGTGTAACTTACGAGTTACGTTATGGAGATAAGAGTTAAATAATGTAATATGTTTTTATAGTCTTACATAATTATTTTAACGTTTAATTTACCACTATTAATGACATTTTGATTGTGCGTTGCATTTGATTAATTGAAAGAAAAGTGATAAAGCTGGTCACAGCCGGCTTGGACGGCAAGAGTCATTTCTTTTTGGCGTTGCACAGTCAATTTACTTGATCGCACCAGGCAATCGGCACGGGCAAAGCAATTTCCTCTTGCTACTTTGACGTTATTTTAAAACTGGCCAATTACTTGCTGTTATTGGGCACACCGGAAATAAACTGCAGGCCTGAATACAGATCCCTTCATCCTCATAAAGCTCTGATCCAAAGCAATTTGACTAATAATGTTATTAATTCGCAGAAATGAATAGATAAGTGGAATTAAATGGATTGATATTAACACATGATATAAGATTGATAGAAATGTATCAACATTAATGCTGGATAATACAAGGAATCTCTTCTCTTAGGGCTTCATTCTATCTTCCCCAGCATAATTACTCTGTGAAAGAATTCATTTATAAGACTGACGTCAGTCATTAGGTCATTCCAAAATTAAGATGAAATAGAATATTAGTTTATACTTGGCTAAATCAAATAAACATCTATTATTCATATTCTATTGACAAAAATACTTCTAGCCTATGGCTCTCGTGACAGTTGAACCAAGGTTGAACAGAAATCAGCTTTTCCTAACGTTTAAACAAAGAACTTGTCAAATGAAGAAATGCGCAGAAATAAAAGAAAAAAACGCATGTAATTCAATTAATTACGAAAAAAGTTGCTCGTGAAGTTGCTTTTGAATGACCAAAAACTAGTGACCAAAATGAAGTCACACCCACCAGCGAATAAACGAGATATAAGGGTTAATATTATTATTAATTCTAGAATTACCAGTAGGATGAGAAAAAAATATGGAATGATCACAGGGAAGTACATGCATTAAATATATGCACACATGAAGAGAATATAGTATGCAAGTAATAACAAGTTTTTTTGGAAATGCAGGTGGACAAACAATTTAAAGGTAAATTTAAGAACTTCTAGGGTTATCAGGAGCAAACGGCACATACATTCCATGTCTCTTTTTTTTTTTCTCAAAATTATGCGAAAGATACCACATAAACAAAGTTTTATTCTTAAAACAACGTATTTAAAACACATAGGATTCTTCTCTATGTAAATTGCTTCAGTGGGCAGAAGGTGCAATCACTCCTTTCAAGGGCATCTTCATGTTTGAAGATGACATGTTTAGTTTGCATGAGTAAATACTACAGAATAACTGACTGCAAAATAATGAAATGAATTTCATGATTAAAAAAGATAGTAATACTCAAAACAAAATTAAATATTATACTTAAACAAAACATCAATAGCAAGTGTATGATTGAGGTTTTTGTTAATTCTGTATTTAAAATTATATATTTGATATAATCATATATTTACTGATAGAAATCTCTTTAATGAAAATCAGTTGTACTGGCAGAACAGTTTAATCAATGATGATTTTAATATGACCATATTGAGTATGCAAACAACACTTTATATTAAAATCTATCTAAATACCTGACTAAATTAAAGTGAACATCAGGCTCTCAATATAATTAAATATTTCTTGCCTACTTGTCTGAATAACAATTCTGATGTCATCTCAAAAACTAAGAATATTTCTCATTAAAGTCCAATTATTTATGCTGAAGGAGTTCAGGTCTATTCTATAAGTAGAACACCCATACACTTTTAACCATTTTTAAAGTCAAATATTATGTTTTTATTTATTTTTTGAACAATTCTATTTTGGGAAAAATATCGACAGAGATTATCAGCATAAAATAAGAATTTTTTTGGTTTCCATATTCAAACTCAATTTTTTTTTTAAATTGAGCTAAAATTGATTTTTGTTGATGAAAATATCTATGTAGGGAGGAGATTAAGAATTTTTCATGCTGCAGGTAGAACAGGCCATCATGCTTCCATTGTTCCTAAACATGCTTCTTTTTGTAGCTTATTAAAGCCAATTTGATACCTTTTTCATTAAGTTTAGGATTTAGCACACAATAGATAAGTGACCATTGTTTTTATTATAGCAGTTATAGTAATTTTTTAGCCCAAAAGGGAATATTTAGTTAAGACTCCATACTTTGCCTAAAAATTTCTTACACCAGAACAGTTCGTTTACAGCCTCACCCAATGTATCTCCGGTATAGTATTTTCAAATTTATTCTTTCATCTAAAGAAATTCCAAGACTATTTTTATATCTTGATTGATCTAGTTTAGTATTTTTCATGAAAGTGTTTCTGGTACTAATTTCTTTGAATTAACATATTTTTAATTGTTTCATTATTAATTATTAAGACACAAATATATAAGACTGGGGATGATTTCTTAAACACAGGACACTAACCATCCAGATGACCAATGGATCACGTAAAATTTACACTAACTCCTCTTTGCGTTAGAATTGTATTTATCTATTCTGAAGTTGCTGGATAAATACTTCCACGTATATCTGCTGATTCAATGGATATCAAGGATGAGCTATCAACAGCTGTTTTTTTTATACATTTAAAAAGTTCAATGTAATTCTTTTAATTCTTACCGATTTTTTCCATTTTCTTAACTGAAATTTTTGGAGCCCATTCTGTAATTTTGTTCTTGTGAAGGTATGCTGTCCTTATAAAAATGTTCTTATATTTCCCTAAAACTTCTCATGACACTATGAATAGAACTTTTTTTTAACTTTTAACAAAATATTACTGATCTGAAATTTTAAGCTCATAAAATATAAGCTTAAAAAATATTATGACAATATCTAATAATAAATTTTGAGTTTAATGAATCACCCGAAAAGTGGCTGACGAATAGTAGCCTATCGTCATAGATTATAAAAATTTGCTTTTACATTTGTCTACTTTCCTCTAAAAATAAAAGAAAGTTCTTTAACACAAATAATATATGTCTAAGAATTAGATCCTTTGCAATCATAAGTCAAAGAATTTATTTATATTAAAAAAATTCTACTTCTGCTGTTTTAAAAATTTGATGTTTTTATTTTCAGTTGTAGCTTCTGTGAATTTCACAACAATTTCTAAGTTTAAACATTCTAAATTTAGCACTTTAGAAGGAAAAATATGTCCAAAATAACATTTTAAACAAAAAAAAAGTGACTTTCTCTTGATCCAATGTTACGCAAAAACAGTAGTGCTGACCTATAGTATAGATAGGACTTACTTTTGGGAACATACGGGCTTGATCTATCAACAGGTTTGGCCTGTTGTGAGCTGACAAACTTTTGGATACTCACTCACCATCGCAGCCACACACATTCAGATATCATCATAAACATCCAAAAGGGACCTTGAGGACCTCGAAACATTTAAATTCCTCAAAATCTTCAATCTATTTTTTTTTTTATAATACTATTTGGTACATTAATTTTAGTAAATTAAACATTTTAACATTCAAAAGAATTACTTTGAGCAGTTTTGAATAAACAAAGAGCTCACGATGTACTCATTTGAATGCACTGAATTAGCAGTAGTATGTGGGGCTAATGAGGGGTCTTGTGGTAGGTACCTTGCCCTTATTTCTTTCGTTACTAACCCAAAATATTTCACGTTGATAATCTTAAAACATTAGTTGTGCAATCCGTAATTGTGTGGTATTTACTCATTCTGAGGTAAAATGGATAAACCAACAAAAGTCTCCACACAACTAATGATTTAAAAATGGCCAGTCAAGCCCTAGCAGTCAACCTTTTTTACAAATTCATTTGTGTGGAGACTTTTGTTGGTTTATCCATTTTACCTCAGAATGAGTAAATACCACACAATTACGGATTGCACAACTAATGATTTAAAAATGGCCAGTCAAGCCCTAGCAGTCAACCTTTTTTACAAATTCATTTGTGTGGAGACTTTTGTTGGTTTATCCATTTTACCTCAGAATCTTAAAACATTTGCTCATTCAATCTTAATATAACATTACTCATTCAATATTGCATGCTAATGAAATATCGTTAGTAAACCAGAAACTATTAATTGTATAAGTTAATTGAATGATATACCAAGTATAAATTAGCCAAATTACCATAATGAACATAAAAAAAAACTCCTTTCCAATGCTAGTAGATCATCCAAATCAATGTAATTGTTTTTCTGAACAAATCAACATCTATATATCTGACAGTAAAATTTCATAATCTATTTATAAACTCCACATATACATTGCTTAGGACAACCATTTTGTTGAAGAGCCATAATTTTCACGAGAAAAAATTATTTTAAAAATATGACGTGACCAACATTCAACTCTACCCATATGTGAACATATTTTTTTTTAAATTTTTAAATTTTTTTTTACTTTAGCGTATCTTACAGACGTAATATCAAATACTCTGGTAAAATATTACCAAACTTCTGTACAACTGATTTAATGATGTTATACACTATGTCTACATACCAGTTATCACAATTTAAAATCTTTAATCTGGAACAAACTGATAGGTACCTATTACTGTTAAACTGATAGTATTACCCAATTTTTCTATTTCATGTCATTTCCATCATTCTCTTTTATCAAATAATAAATGAACTGGGTTTAGTTGGGGTTTTGACTCTGACGAAGACCGCTTGTTACGGTTGAAAGATCTTAGCCGTTTTTTTCTTATTGTGGTTTGAATATTGATTGATCTTTCATCAATTATACGATCAGTTTTACGTATTTTAAAGTTTGTTCGTAGTAAATTCTATGTAACAAGTAGGAAGGGCTTCACAGATCCCTTTATTACAGTTCTTACTTGTACAGAACGTGGCTATTCTGAAGGTCCGGGATATTGTTATGAGGGGGACCTTCCCGGACCTTCAGAATAGCCACCTTGTGTACAAGTACAACTGTAATAAAGGGTCTGTGAAGCCCTTCCTATTTGTTACATACGGTTACGAACAAACTTCCCCGACGCCTCACCCTTCACCTTACAACATGAGCACCTAAAAAACATTCCAGAGAAGTACATAATATCCCCTTGACACGTGAAATGCTTGTGGATGGAACGTCAATCCTAAGAAAAGAAAGAGATGTACACAGGCTCCATATATTAAAAGCATTATATATCAAAGATTTAAATCCCTCAATTAATGGCCAGACATGCGATATGGGTGTAATACCAAGCATGAGAATTTTTGAAAGCAGTTACAAAGTCAATAGGGATGCTAATTGATTGGCCTACGACAGAAAGAAAAACTGTTTTACATTTAGTAACTTGTTTGGACCTGCTAACTTTTATTTATATTCATTAGTTTAATTTAAAATTTTTTAAGCTGTTACATTGTTTTTTAAAAATTAAAATTTTCAAATTTTGAAAAATGTAACACTAATAATTCCCAACCTGACGATAACTATTAGTCAAAAGCCTGTTTCTGTCTAATGGTGTAGTAAGTTATGTTAATTCTTTACCTGTGATGTTAGTTTTTCAGTTGTATTAAAATTGTTGATATTTATTAAAGTGTTTCAAAAAAGTGTCTCAATCTTCTCTGGACAACTTATTTGGGAATTACCACCTTATATTCGTAAGACTCTCAGGATACTGGAACAGCTTAGTTTGAAAGTCGTAAATGCCAAAGCTGCGGTACATTTCAACAAAATATGCCTCCAAGAAGATTTGCTGCCAACTTGTACTAATATATATAGTTCAAAAGAAAAAACATAGAGAAATCAAAAGAACACACAATCTATAATTTTCGGTTACCAGTGCGCTTGGTTTCCCTCTCTTATCTCTCCTGAAGACGGTTTCAACCGAAAATTAGAGACTGTAAGTGTGTTCTTTTGATTTCCCTATGTTTTTTTGTCTATATTGTATGGACTATATTTGTCCGTTTTGGACCGTATTTCCAACAAAAAAGTATATATATATATTTGGTATATATTATTAAAGTTACAACTAGAAAACAAAAAAAGTGACAAAAAATCACGGTTCTCAATCATATCGGCTGACTTTCCAACTTCAGGAGATGAGAAAAAGAAGAAGACGGAGGAGGAGGAGGAGGGGGAGGGGGGGAGGAGGGGAGGAGGAGGAGGGGAGGAGGGGAGGAGGGGGAGGAGGAAAAGGGATAAGGGGGAGGAGGGGGAGGAGAGGAGGGGGAGGGGAGGGGAGGAGGGGAGGAGGGGGAGGAGGGGGGAGGGGGGGAGGGAGAGGGGAGGGGAGTAGGGGAGGAGGGGAGTAGGGGAGGAGGGGGAGGGAGGAGGGGGGAGGGAGGGGGAGGAGGGGAGGTTGAGGAGGGGGTGGAGGAGGAGGGGGGGGAGGGGGAGGAGGAAGGGAGGAGGAACCCAAGAGTGGAGATGTGAATGTGTGCACCGACGGATGCAAAGTGACACGCAGCGCAGCCTTCTTAGAGTCAAAAACCCAACTCTGACGAAGACCGCTTGTTACGGTTGAAAAATCTTAGTCTTGTTTTCCCATTTCCTATTGTGGTTTGATCATTGATTGTTGTTTCACGTGTTTATGTGAAATCTTTTTATATATATATATATATATATATATATAATATGTACACACATGCACCACAAATCTTGAGATCCATTTTTGTTACGATTGCAGTACTTTACTTATACACTTTGC